>JBAMCK010000996.1:600000-1044172 GCA_037075185.1 Drosophila pseudotalamancana | reverse complement strand
TTTGTTATTTTGTTCTCGCCTCCGCTACCTGCCTAATGTTGTTGTTGCCTTCTCTTCTCTACTTTGGCAACTGCTGCTATACAAATGCCTCCGTGCTTTTTTGTTCAGTGTATTGCATACATGACAGAACGAGAGAGCAAGTGAG
This sequence comes from Drosophila pseudotalamancana, assembly GCA_037075185.1. Classification (NCBI taxonomy): domain Eukaryota; kingdom Metazoa; phylum Arthropoda; class Insecta; order Diptera; family Drosophilidae; genus Drosophila; species Drosophila pseudotalamancana. The sequence goes on along the minus strand of JBAMCK010000996.1, from coordinate 1,044,027 downwards.
AGTGTGATAGAAAGAGAGGGGGACAGTGACAGCAGCGTGCGACCTGAGCGTGAGCGAGTGATAAGCGAGCGTACAGCGGCCGGGCCGGTCCGAACGAAAGAGAGACAGAGAAAAAACGAGAGCAAGCAGCCGCAGCCACAGCCGTTGGCGACGTGTACGCGTGTGTGTATGTGTGCTGATGTTGTATCTGTTAAATACACACGACGAAGCAGCATTTCAGACAGTGTGTTTGTGTGCTTCGTGCGGTGCGGTTCTCGTTTTTTCCCTCCTCGGAACAATCTATCTATTTTGCGCTAATTTTTGTCAACAACCAAAAAATATCTTGAACACACAGCAATCAAAAAGCGTTGGAGTAGTATACACACAACACTTGAACGGATACTGAAATTCACGCGCGCATTAATCATTACAACTTAAGCCTACATATAACGACGCATGCTCGTTATATAACTGTACAAAAAAATATATACAAGTTTTTCAAACAAGTTCAAAAGCAAAACAACAAAATGTCTGCAGCCACAGAACAACAAAATAACGGTGATGTTGCCGTCGAGAAGGTAGCCGCCGTCAGCGACAGCGATGTGAAGGAGGATCTCAAAGCCAAAGCCAAGGCAGTTGCCGAGGACAAATCAGCGGCCGCCGATGCTGCTGGCGATGCGGCTGCCGCCGATAACGGTACGGCCAAGGATGGCGAGGACGGTGCCGATGCGGCAGATGCTGCTGCTGCGCCTGCCAAAGGATCCGCCAAAGGCCAAAAGAGGCAAGCTGAAGTAAGTATCCAATAAACCGACTATTTCGAAAAAGGATCTTTCACTCAATTCGCATCCGTTTTGTACAGTTTCACACAATTTACCCTAATCAGTAACAAACTTCCCTTTAAATATGTTTATGTGTGAGTGAGTGTGTGAGTGAGTGCTTGTTTAATAACAAAACAAACGAACGCACTTGTCATCCTCTTTCTTCTTTCTCTTCTGTCGTTCTCTGTGACGCGTCATGCATTTATCGATCGAGTTATCGAGAGCGCTGTCCTAATCGATTAATGCTTTGTTGTAGTTTTGTTTACACGCTGGTTTTGACTAGTTTGCGCAAATGATTCATAAATTTTCTATTACCAACGAAAGCAAATTACAAAATCGGGCGGCAAAAATAAAACTACCAGAAAAAATATTTTCTAGAAATAGATATACACACGTTTTTCAGTTTCAGCCGCCTTTCTAACATTCAGCTGCCGATAGCAGCCGTCAACTGAGAAACAAGAGCGAGAGAGCGAGAATGCGAAGGGGCATACTGAGAGAGCGCACACTCATATATATGTATATATATACATATATACAAATACATAAATAGTTATTTTACATGCAAAGCATTTAGTGAGTGTGCATGTGTGCGTGCTGTTGTTGTTTACGATTAAATTAAGACGATTGTGAGTCCGTAATCAAAGATTATTTGTTATTCGGTTCAAATCGAGGTTAGGATGTCTAATAATCGAAGCGGTACAGTTATTGGCCAGAGAGATAATAAGGGATAGAGAGGATGAGAGCATCGATTTTAGTATAATCGAAAAAAAACAAAGTAAATACTGGAATACGAGATACATAGGTCATTAGCATTGCACAAGGAAAGCAGCAAGACGCAAAAGCCAAGAGATAAACTTTAAAAGCTTTGCCAGCGATGCGGCCTTGCAACTTAAAAACAGGCATTCACACCCACACAGTCAATCCGAATGTATGCATGCGTATGTGTGTGTGTAGTAAATACTAAGACAATGGAAATCAAGCTCTTTAATTAGGGAAATACAATTTTGTAACAGCTTTGATGGCGGCTCTCTTAAGACTTGCATTTGGCGGCCTTATTTTATTGCATTTACCAAATTTGGCAGCAACAAAATAAAAACAACAAATTGCGCGCCAGCCAAAATGTTGCACTCTCAGCTAAAAACAAAGCCGGCCGGCGCAAAGGCAGCAGTCCGCCATATTACAAGAGTGAGAGAGATCGAGAGAGTCTGAGCGAGATGAGTATAGAGAGGAAAGGAGAACCAGTTTTTAGGCTCCCTCAACATTCCATTCGTCTGTTTTATATTTGTTTTATGCCATAATCGAACAAGGCACATTTTTGATAAACATAAATGTATTCATAAAGTGAAAAACACTAGGTATCTCTAAAATTAATCACATAAATTAGCAATCATTTGATTTGTCACAAACTCAAAATAAAAATGTACAGTTTAACTAGCGTGCGTACTCTCAGCGAGCACGCTCACGTTTACTCTCCCTCTCACACTCGCTTGTATATGCTCTCTCTCTATTCTCTGTGTGTGTGTCAATACGCTCTTCGTATAAATACAAATGCACACATTCGGTATACATACATGTGTTGTTTGTATATATTCCCATTTACATTTATCTTTCACTTTTTTCCGCCTTACTCGCATTTATTTTGGTACATTTATGTACTTGTGTGTATGTGCATGGCGAGTGCACATAAAAACAATCCATTTACAGGGTGGCGAGTATATCCTTATTTGTAATATACCGCAGAGGAAACAGTTATATTAGAAATGCTGGAAACTGTTGCCTACTCTTCTGCATCCTATCATTTTTACTGATAGCGGTTAACTAAACATGCACACATATAAGTTAATTATAGCTAAAATTTTTATGTGTACGAACATAATATTAGAAAAACTTTAATCAATTCATATTTTAGTCATCATCTTCTAGAATTTTCTTTTACGAAATCATCGAACACATTGCTTTAAAACCTGAATTATTTATGACCCTGTTATATAGGTTGTTTGTTGTAGTGCCTGGTTGGTAGCATAAGTATTTTTCTTTTAGTTTCTTCTTTACTTTTGTTGTGCTTGAGAGAGCGCGCCGCATATTTTGCACACATTTTCCCAGTTATCTTGTTGTCTTCTTTGTAACAATCGCTGTTAAATGATGCCTTCACACATATACAATGACTCTTATGTATTACAAGCTTTCTTTCATTTACATGCGAACGTGACTGCCTTATGTACTTGCCTTGTTGTTGGTTGGTTAACTGAGTTTTGAACCCACGCACCAGCAGCACATGAGCAGCGACGCTGCCGTCGTCGTCGGTCAACCGTTTGCGCCTTTTTCTGCGGCAGCTGGCGGATGAGTGTGTGCGTGAGTCGTTCATTCATGCAGTCGCAGCCATTGTCACGACGCGCGCGTTCTCAGGTACAGTTCTGCCCTGGCAGCGACAGCGCTGTTGTGCTAGCGCTCTCTTCTTGTGGCTGTTTTGTACGCACACACACACTACTGCAAGAGTGTAGCAGTTGCTGCGACGCTTGCGACGCTGGCGTCGCTGCTTGCTATTCGGTTAGGTTTGCTTCGGGTTAAGTTCGTTTGCTCGGCTTTCGGTCACAGTGGGTCGAACGCACGCTTGGCTTGGCTGGTTTTCTATCTCACGGATACGGATACATATGCCCTCTCGATTGTTGTTTTTCCATTATGTAGTAAATATGCCGCTTTATGTATTTACATATATATATATATATACATATATATATATGTATGTTGTTTTGTATGTAAGTGAGAGGTGCACTTGTAATGCGGCAACCGTTTGCTTGTGTTCTCTCTTCCTTTCTCGCTCTCTCACCCTTCGTTGGTGCGTGCTGCTGCAGCGAATTCCATTGACGCGCGCATTTTTCAAATGCCTTTTTTACGGCGAAAATAACGATTTTTCTTCGCTGCTGCTCACCAGTAAAGGGCGATTCTCTTGTTTTGTGGGCTTAAAATATACATTTTATGGCCATATACACATACACAGAGAGAAACACGCATGCTGGGCTATGTGGAGAAAATGCGTATGTTGGGTTTTATGTTTTGTTTCCATGAACAATTCGCTTTGCCCTTGATCAAGGAGAAGTGTGGGGTTTCATTTGGGCGCCCAAAAAACTTCCTGCAGCAACAGAAGTCCTTTACTTTGTTATCGATAAACTTTACTCACCTATTCACATTTACATTTGCATTTGCAGGCTAAATCCGCCGAATCAAAGAAAGCCAAGAAAGATAAACCCGCTGATGGTGATTCTGATGATGAGGAGGTATTAGATGATCTCATCGAGGGTGACAGTGAAATTGAAAGCGACGAATACGATGTACCCTACGATGGAGAGGAGGATGACATTGAGTGCGACGGTAAGTTAAATGGACCCCAACTTTATCTCAAATGCAATCCAAAACTAAGACAAGATTTTTCTCAATATAGATGATGATGATGACAATGATGACGGTTCCGGCTCGGACGATCAAGCGTAATAATAATGTAGTCAAAACAAAACAAAACAAAACAAAAATAAAAAATAAAACCACAAAAAAAAAATACAAACAAAACAAATAAAAATTTAAATTAATAATAAATAAAAAGTTACAAGCAAAAAAACAAAAACCAGAGAAAAACGACACAAAAAAATCGCAAAAGTATATAATTCTTATGTTTAAGAAATAATTTTCTATTTCTTATTTTATTTTAATTGTATTTTATGTGTACTTTTTTATAAAAAATACAACAACAAAAAATCACAACTCCTTTTCGCATAGGGCGAAAAAGTAAACATCCCCCCAAACTATAAAAAAAAACAAAAAGCAAACTCTTTCTTTCCTTTAAGTCATAAGTCTTAAGTTAAAATGACAAGAACCTAGCATGAAGAAGAAGCAGATGAGGTGGCGTTAACGGAAGTCCCATGATTTACTTAAAAATAATAATAAACACACACAAAACACAATTAATAAAAATTCATTATTAAAATTAGAAGTTACATTTTATGAATGATCGAAAAGCAAACGCAATTAAAATGATAAACAAACAAAAAAAAAAATATATATATATATATATATATATATATATATATATATATATATATATATATATACAAAACAACACTCAAATTTTTGCATTGGTTTCACAACTTTTCGCGCCCACTGTGGCAAACGCTTAACGGTTTTATTTGTCTCTTATAAAGCGGGGAGGCGCAAAGGGGAGGTTTGATTTACACATTCACTTTGACCAGCTGCTGCACTGAGCGAGAATGTTTGCGTGTACGTTTTTGGGCCTCTTTGTTTTATTTCAGCTCCCATTCATTACACAACTACAAAAATATTTAAGTATTTAACGTCAGTATTAAAACGAGAAACTTTCTGTTGTAGAATTCTTTGCAAAGGCAAATCAATTAATGTTACAAGTTAATTTATTTGTAAATTGTAAAATAAAGTGAAAAAAAATAATGATTATACAAGTAAACCTTAAATGTTACACACACACACACATACATACATATATACACACACAGATAATTATTAAGTAGTTGGGGTTTGCATACAATAATACAATATTGAATAAACAAATACAACAACAACATTCTCTTAATTATAATGACTGATATTTGAAATGAAAAGGCAGAGAAACCATCAATCAATCGAGAATCAAGTTGCAAATTTTCCAACAATTTAACCAACCCCCCACTTGGCCCTAATTTAATCAATCAACAGACCCCACACACTATATATATATAAATATATAGTATACACATATATATTTACAATATTAATGAGCATTTAAAGGCTTTCAGTTTATGCATACCAGGTCAATAACTTACATATATAGTACATATATATTGTCTATATGCAGTAAACAATTTGATACCGAAATAATGTTAAATTCGAATACACAGTTTTTTGTAAATAAAAGAGAGAAAAAAGAAACACAGTAAAGTTCAATCCAGACGTAGTGAAAAAAGGAAGAGAAAATAAATGATTGTATTTACGTAAAATGTGAAGAAACAAAAACAAAAAAAAAGGAACAGCAACACAATTGGCAGTTATCAGATGCCAATAAAAACGATTGTTTCAATTGGGTGGGGCAGCAGCATAAATCCCTCTCCACCAAAAACCCACCCTTCCTCCCTCTCTCCTACCATCCCTTGCATTTGCTACACTCAGTGTAAAGCAGGGTGCTTAGTAGGGGTAGTTATTCGTATATGTGTGCGGTGCATGTGTGTATGTACATTCGGTGGTACATAATTCATTGATTTGAGCTGTAATCCTATCGGTTAGCTTTCTTTCTTCCTTTTCTTTTGTTACCCACACATCTGGGGTTGAATTTGTATTGGGGTAGTTAAAACCCGTTTTCATATATTTCACTCCCCAATTAAGCGGAAAAGTAATTTGCTATTTAAATTGCTTACTAGTATTTTCCACTTTCAATTAAACCAAATGAAGCAGAATTCAATTACGCTCTATAAAATCAGAAATGAATCATTTTCTCTTTTTCAAATTAACATCTGTTAAGGGCTTCATCGATTTATCGATTGCAAATTCTATCGTTAAGCCGTTTAGCCTGGACTCAAACCAAACGGTGATCCATTTTCAACACCATTTTCAGTTATTTAAAATTAGGTCAACTTTCTTGGATTTTAGAATTAGCATTTAATTACATAAACAAATCAAACTTTCGATCTGGTTACTTTAAGTATATACAAATATTCGCCTGGAATGCGTCGTTCCATATATTTGACAGCCGCAAACTTTTGTCTCCTTAATTGCTCGATAATTTCGTCTGGTTTATTCTCGTGCAGCAGCAGCAAATAGAGAACGCCGCTGGGCGAGAGAATGTCATCCAATTGCTCTAGTAAAATGTCAGTCACCCGCCGACCATCTTTGCCACCTGCCCACGAATAGACCAGATTGCGCTCTGTCACAGGATTATCCTGGATTATTTGGCTTTGCAGCTCCTCGTCGCTGGTTACCACATACGGCGGATTGAAGATCAGCAGGTCCACGCATCGCCGACGCAGTGCACCCGTCAAATTGCAGCGCAAGCTGTCCAAGCGAGCTCCATTCCGGACCGCTGTCAGTTTTGTCGCTTGGCAGGCACGTGGATTTATGTCGGTGGCCAGGCAGAGTGTGGACTGGGCTAGGCGTTTGGCAAGTGCTGTGATGATGACGCCGCTGCCAGAGCCCACCTCGACGCATAAACGCGGCTGCAGTGTGTCCAGGAACTCGAGATCTGACTCCAACGCATCCAGCAACAGAAATGAATCCTCCGCCGGCTCATAGACATGCTCGAAGTCGGCCGAGGAGAGATGCTCGGTGTGCGGTGTCTCCATTCTGTCTACGATATGTTGGTGCTCAGCGCCGAGTCCAGCAGCGCCTGCCGCCTGCGTTGCTCCTTCTCGATAAGCTTGTGCAGGCCAATCAAGCGCTCCTGGCTGTTGCTCAGCACGTTATTGATGATCGTCACCTTGTGCTTAACGTTCAGTAGCTCCTTAACCTTCTCGGCAAACTCGGGTATTTGGTTCTGCGCCTTCTCAATGTCCCGCAACTGGACAGCCAGTGCATCCAACTGTCCTCGCAGCTCCGACTGCAGTTGTATTGTTGATGCAACGCGCTCGTCGAGTTTCTCGATTGTGGGCTTGAACAGATTCGTGATGCCTTCCGCCAAAATATCGCGTGTGGGATTTGTGCAGAAGTTTTCCGTATTTTCATCCAAGGAGGTGACTGTGGAATCGGAATCTTTGTCCATTGCAAATTTTGCTGACAACCTGCTAAGTCGATATGTGGTATCGTATTCCGATAACAAATTTGAATTAGAGATGAGCAAATTACTCTTCACTGTGACTGCCAGATCCGTAAATAAAATATTTAACTACTGAATTATACAAAATATTAATTCGATATGACTGCTATGCAGTGATGAAATAGGATCGCAATTCGTAATTTTTAAAGATTTTTAAAAGAGTACAACTCTGTCAAATAAATATATTTGAGTTATTATACATAAATTCATATCAATATATATGTATATATTTTTAAGAAAAATACCTATTGATGGTATCATTCCACTGTACTCAAATGCAACTCTGATGAAAGGTGATATCGGGCGACAGTTATCGACAAGCCACCACAAATTCTTTTAACAGAAACAACTTTGGTAATATTAATTAAATGCTTTGATTACATCTGCACCTGCAAGCCGGCGTAATGGACACATATTCGGTGGATATTGTATATCAAGCGATCAATGCATTATTCCAAGGCACCAATCCCAAGGAGCAGGAGAAGGCCAACAAATGGTTACAGGAATTTCAAAAGTCGGTAAGTTTTGGCCTACTTAGGTTTGGCATGAGATTTCCTTCAATATGATAAATATAATGCTAAATCTGTGCACTTGTTGCCCCAGATCTACTCATGGACCATTGCAGACGAACTGCTGCACCAGAAACGTGATTTACACGCCAATTACTTTGCCGCCCAGACGATGCGGAACAAAATACAGAATTCGTTCAGCGAGCTGCCGCCGCACACACACGAATCCCTGCGGGACTCGCTGATAACGCATATCGGTCAGATCGATGAGCAGACGGATAACGTGATTGTGACACAGCTTAGCCTGGCGGTGGCCGATCTGGCGCTGCTCATGGCTACGTGGGAAGAGCCGATTAGTGACTTGCTTAAGGCGCTCGGACCGCACCCGGCGGCCATTTGGCCGTTGCTGGAGGTGCTAAAGGTGCTGCCCGAGGAGATTGACTCGCGTTATTTGCGACTCGGCGCTAATCGGCGGGAGCAGGTGCACAAGCAGCTGGACGCCAGTGCCGAGTGTGTTCTGGAATTTCTGTGCGCCTGTGTGCAACGCAAGGATCTGGACCATGAGCGTATTTGGAATGCAACTCTGCGCACCTACAGCGCCTGGCTGGTCATACAAGCGTTCCCGCTATCCCACATCTGCGACAATTCGCTGTCCCAGCTCTCCTTCCGTCTGCTCGCCCAACCGGCGGAGACGAGTGGCAAAATGCATGACAACGCCACCGAATGCGTCTGTGCCCTCCTCAGTTGCATGGGTTCCCGCAACGGAAGCCTGGAGTCCGACGCACAGGTGGCGCGAATCTTTGAGGCCGTCTGTCAGCTGGAAACGGCGTACCACTTGAGCGTCGCCCACGAGGACACAGACAAAACGATCAACTACTGCCGCATCTTTACGACGCTCTGTGATGCATTCTCCCTGGACATATTTGAATCGCAACACGCCATGAAGGGTCTAGATCTGGTGCTGCTCTGTGTGGGTCATTTTGACTATGAGGTGGCCGAGATCACATTTTATTTATGGTACAAGCTCAGCGAGGATCTGTTCCAGCGCTACGATGAAAAGTTAACAGCCCGCTTCAGGCCTCACATCGAGCGGTTAATTACCGCTCTGTATCGACACGCGCAAATGGAAAGCGATCACGATGGCCTCATCGAGGAGAATAATAATTTCTATGTAAGAGAAATGTGTACAAGTTCCCAGAATTCAGAATTTGACTTTCTTGGAATTCAATCCTAATCCGCTTACCTGTGTGTGCGCAATTAACTTGAGTTTTGTACTTTTTCTAGGATTTCCGACGAAAGGTTTCGGATCTGCTGAAGGATGTGGCTTTTATTGTGGGCTCCGGTGCGTGCTTTAAGCAAATGTTTATTATACTACAAGAGCCAAACACAACGTGGGAATCCACAGAGGCAGCGCTCTTTGTCATGCAGAATGTGGCCAAGAATATATTGCCGTGAGTTCATTAGAAAGATGTTATACCTTACATATAATTTATCTTACAATTCCATTTTATTGACTTTGCAGCGAGGAGAACGATGTGATACCCAAGGTGGTGGAGGCGATACTCAATATGACGGATCAAACTCATATTGCGGTGCGGTACACATCGATAATGCTGATAGGGGAGCTGTGCGACTGGATTGAGAATCACTCGGATTTGCTGCAGGCGGTTCTCAACTTTTTGCTGTATGCACTGCAGCAGAAGAACGGCTTGGCCCCAGCGGCCGCCATTGCGCTCACCTCCATCTGCTCGGCGTGTAGGCAGAAGATGATATGCCACATAAGCGGACTAGTGGAGATCGCTCGCAGTTTGGACAGCTTTCAGATCAACAATGATGTGGCCATTGGGCTGCTGAAGGGCATTTCTCTGATATTAACGAAACTGCCCCGCGAGCAGCTGCAGCCGGCGTTGCGGGAGATTGTGAGCTTTCAGCTGCAGCCGCTGGCCCAGCTACTGGAGAGTAATCTCTGCCCATTGGCGAAGGGTGAGCGCAGCGATCCCGTTTATTGGATTGATCGTGCCTGTGCGATTATACGACATACAAATCCGGATGTGCCCGACAGCGTGGAGCATCCAACAGTTGCAATATTAAATGATGCCTGGCCTCTCATCTCGCGCGTGCTGGAAAAGTATCAAAGCGAGCTTCGCATCATGGAGCGCACCTGCCGTCTGATACGCTATGCGATCCGCATGGTAAGGAAGCAGGCTGTGCTGCTTGTGGAGCCCTTGATTAAGCAGATCGTTCTGCTCTATGCGCTGCAGCATCACAGCTGCTTTCTATATGTCGGCTCCATACTGGTCGATGAGTTTGCCAAGTCCAATGAGTGTATTACCGGTTTGCTAGAAATGCTTCAAGCCTTTATCGAGCCAACATTTAGTCTGCTGCAGCTGGAGAACGGGCTGCGCAACAATCCGGATACTGTTGATGATTTCTTTCGGTTGGCCTCACGCTATCTGGACTGCTGTCCGCTACAGCTGCTGCAGAGCAGCCTCATCACGCCCATCTTCCAGTGCGCGCTAATTGCCTGCTCGCTGGACCATCGCGAGGCCAACTCGTCGGTCATGAAGTTCTTCATCAATCTGTTAACGTGGGGACGGAGCAGCAATCATCGACACAGCGAGTGCCGCCCGCTGGTCGTTGAGCTGGCCACGCAGCATGGCGGCGCGCTGGTCATGAATCTGATACAAGCCTCCGTGTTCCAGCTGCACTCCTATATGCTTGCCGATGTCGCTGAGGTGCTCTCCGAGCTCAAGCACGTCGTTACCCAAGCTCAGATGCAGCCCTTTCTCGCCCATGCGCTGGAAGCGTTGCCAAAGAAGAACAGCGGTGGCTACGTAACCGCCACACAGCAGCAGCTGGATGAGTTTAGCAATACGGTGTTGAGGTAGGTCGACAATTGCCCCACTATTGATGATTCAATCTTTTCTAAACTACTTTCATCATCATATTTTACAGAGCGGACACCACGAAAGCCGTTGCACAGGCTCTGAAAACATTTACTCGACTCTTTCGTTGAAGCAAAAGCTGCACCGCCGCATCGCTGCACCACCACCACCACTACCACATACACTGGCTTGAAGTGGAGCGCCAGCAAGTTGTTTGTGATGAAATATGTACATCTGGAATTATGTATACGCAATGTCGAGCAGCCGCTAAGCACAAGAATTGGCAACTTGTTAGATACACGCGTTCGTATTTATACAATTAGCTATAGTTGATGAGCAATTCAATGCTGCGTGCGGTCTAGAGATCCTCACAAAACGTACAATAAGCTGATTTATTTAAGTGCACTTTAGATTTTAATTTTAAAATTGACTTTAAATATATGCTAAAAATGTTTAATGACCACGCCGATCTCTTTATATTATTGGAAGCCATGCTTCATTTGGAGCAGGGTATCGTTCAACTAACATTTCCACCGAACCAGAAGCTTAGTGAAGGCTCAAGAATTTTTATCAGAGCAATTGAGTAAGATTAATTCACTTTTTTGGTCAGCCGTTCAGCTTTCTGAATTTTTACTGCTACGTCAAGGATTGACGTAATTTTCTATTTGTTAAATATGACGCACATTTTCAATGATATATAAGAAAAAGTAAAATAACATGAATCAGACTATATATATTTCCTATAATATATTAATATATTTGATATTTCTTTCTTAATGCAAATGTTGCCTGATATTCATAAAAGATTGATTGATATACAGGAATGATAAAATTAGACAATTTCATTCGCTTTCAGTGGGTTTTAGTATTCGATACAGTTACAATCACGTTAATGGAAATACGTATTAACTTACTTTACAACACAATTTTCGAGACTTTGGACATAAATATATGTTACCTATTTAAAACACAAAAACCTAATACATTGGAACGTTACAAAATTGATGAAGGGACGTGAGACGTACTACAATTTATAGAAATATGACATTGATTAAGACTAATTGCATGATATTGTTACTAATTGCACTTTTAGCTTAGCACTTTAGCTCTATGAGTGTGCGTGTGTGTGTATAAGTATATGTATGAGTATATCTAGTATCTAGATTGTGATTGTGATTCAAATCGTTTCAGTACGGGGATCGAGTTTATGAATAGCCTGCATAAGGCTTGTGATGTTAGCCGTGTTAATGCCCTGCTTGGACATTTCCGTCAAACGATCCGTTATGGGTTTTTGATCCTGACCTCGTTGCCACCTGCAAGCGAATAATGTTTGAATTTTGAATTCGTTAAATTGAATATCATTTACATACCACAAATGCGCACAGGTGTGCAGCAGCGGTATATAGAGTGGCAGCAAATCAATATCACAGAGCGTATCGAACCGACTGAGTGCCAGGAGAGCACAACGCTCGGCGGAGTGATGCGGCACCGGCGAGGCGGTGCAGGCGGCCACCAGGCGGCAGAGTATTAGCAGCACGGGTCGGGAGCGATTCATGTAGATTTTGTTTAGCAGCCGAAAACAGTTTTCGAGTATGGGTATGGCCATCTCGTTGCGACGCTCGTCCAGATACTGGCATGCCTTTGTTAGCTCCTCATGCTGCAGAAAGCGCAGAAATGCATCCGAATCCCGCAGTTTGGGCTGCTTGGCTACATGCTCAAGAAACGTTTCAAAGGCAGCGCTGCGGTCGCCGATCAGCTCCGCCGAGAAGTTGCCCATGAGCACTTTGCTGGGAAAGCTTATGTTGCCCAGCTCGTTGGGCAGCTCCCGCTTTAGGCACTGATAAAGATCTCGAAAGTCTGTGTACCGGCGTTCAATCTTGGCGGGCTGTTCGTCCATGGTGCTGGAGTCCTGGCGCACAGTCAGCTCATAAACAACGAAGCGCTTGACTTTTACATCCTCAATCTCTCGCGGCATTATGTGTGCCAGCAGAATCTCAAAACGTAATACTGTACTGCCATCATCAGTGGGTCGAAATTTCTTGTAGGGATTGTTAAAACGCTCCCAAAACGCTGTTTCACATTGACAATGTTTAAACTTGATTTGAACTTTGATGGCTAGTGTACTCACCTTTCTGGACTGCGCTGTCTGAAGACTGCGATGGTATGTCCAATGCGGCCGCCTCCATGGCGGGACTGTCGGGCTCATCATCCGGATGTGGACCGTCCATAGACGGATCGTGGGGCAGCATACGTTCTGCCATTACAGCGTGCACTAGAAAGTTGAACGATTTAATTGCAGTTACGGTAAGCAGCAGCTATTTAGGTTGTTCGATTGGTAACTCACTTGCGAATGGGATTACAAAAAGTAATTAATTACCAGCTGTGCAGTGTGGAGCTAATGCTTATATCAGTTTATTTATTCTATTTATCGCGTCACTGGTTATTGTATTACGTTTGCAAATATTAATGTGACTAATCTCCGCAAACCCAAACCAAAACACCGACCAACCCAACAATACGATGCAATAAGTGGGACGCCTTTGTTTAATTACGACAGCATACTAAGCCGACTGTTGAATGCGCTTTTAGTACATTTCTCTATGCTAATGCTTGCATATACAAAATGCATACAACAGTTAAATCTATATATATTTGAAAAAATATGGAATTTAAAAGATAAAAACTACATTTGTACATATAATATTAATTGTTTTATGTTGATGTATTGTAATGCAAGTGGATTTATAAGTGCGTAAGCTGCACTTTGTAGAGAACTTAAAAACATTTGCTATCGTTATCGATAGCCGCAGACGACTCACGCACGTTAAATATACAAAATATGTACGGAATATTAAATACTCTTTTAAAATGCATAGGTAGTTTTAAAGAAGTTGGTTCTAAATATTGAGCCTAAATGAAAAAGTGTGTGGTATTATTTATAAGATTATAGAAATTAAAGTAAACTAATTATGCAAATTGACAAAATTAGAATTCTATATTGTTTTTAATTTCTGCATCAATGCATTATGTTATCGTTATCGATAGTCATTACTCGAGCAACTGTCAAACAAATGCTGTTGATATCGGTCAGTCACCAAAAAGAAACATTAACTCCCTGAGTAGGCGGTTTTTCTGTGACAATAAATATGACGCTTCCCGAGTTTTTTGGCTGCACGTTGGTAGCATTTGGACCACCGTTTGCGTTGTTCGTGTTCTCCGTTGCCAATGATCCCATGCGGATTATAATACTCATTGCGGCCGCCTTCTTTTGGCTGCTTTCTTTGCTGGTGTCGTCGCTGCTGTGGTTTGCGATTGTGCCGCTGCGCGATGTTCTGGCCTTTGGTGTCGTATTCTCAGTACTGTTCCAGGAATGCTTCCGCTACATAATTTATCGCATCCTGCGCAGCACGGAGCAGGGCTTGCTGGCCGTAGCCGAAGACACACGCATAACAGAAAACAAGCACATTTTGGCTTATGTCTCAGGCCTTGGGTTTGGCATTATATCGGGAATGTTCGCGATGGTTAATGTACTGGCAGATATGGTAAGTGATTTATCAATTAAATCAAGATTTATCTTTGCTTATTTCTCTACTTAATTTGTAGAGTGGACCTGGTACAATGGGACTGAAGGGAGGTAGTGAGCTCTTCTTTATAACTTCAGCTGCTCAGACGCTGTCAATCATCCTGCTGCACACATTCTGGAGCATCATCTTCTTCAATGCATTTGATACCAACAATTATCTACATATTGGCTACGTAGTGGGGTCACATCTCTTTGTCTCGCTGTTGACGCTGCTCAATGCGGATGCACTTTACTGGGCCACACTGCTACCAAACTACATCGTAACGATTCTCACTGGTGTTTTAGCCTTTAAAGTTGCGGGGGGCACTGGCAAAAGCTTGAAGAGATTTATAATGTGTCGATAAATGATAAACTAGCTTGAAAGTATTAAGAATGTAGTGATTTCCAACTGTAAAGACATTATCCTAACTTTAATTATTATAAGTTCTGTGACATTAAATTGATTATTTTGTCAAAATTTATTTCAAACCCATAAACAATTTTTATCGAATGTATCGTGAAAGTCGGTTTGGAGCTTTTTCTTTTCGTTTAACATTTTTTTGGATGTAACTTAAATAAATAACTTAATAAGCGAAATACCAGGTCTTACTGGCTGTAGTCCATTTTGCGAACATTGATGCCATAGTCGGCCAATGCAGGCTGCAGATCTTCCATAGTTAACGTAAATTTGCGATCCTTAGCCTGCAATACAAATATATATACATTTATGAAGAAAGTCACTTGTTTTATAATTTTGTGAATGTCACCTTTGAGCCACCTGGTGTGGTCGAGTTCTGCATATGGGTGCGCGCTTTGGAGTGCTGCAGTGCATCGTCAATGATGTCGGACATGAATTTCTGCGTTGCAATTGAGATTAGTCGTACAATACGCTTGTCATCCGCATGGAAACCGCCCATGTTCAGATAATGCGAAGTAACTGACAAATAAATGCAATTAATAATATTTTATATTTAGTATGTTGAGCGAGACTTACCAGCATCCGGAAGCAGAGGCGTGTAGTCCTCCAGCTGAAGCATAAAATCGCTCAGATGCGAAGCTGGAGCAGAGCGATCTCCGCTGGAAATAGAATTAAAACTATTGCCAGCACCTGCTCCAGAGGTTGTGCCGCTACTAGAGTTGGCTTGCCCGGATGAAGCCCCACCAGCGCTTGGGTGATAGATGATACCAAAATTGG
This sequence comes from Drosophila pseudotalamancana, assembly GCA_037075185.1. NCBI lineage: Eukaryota > Metazoa > Arthropoda > Insecta > Diptera > Drosophilidae > Drosophila > Drosophila pseudotalamancana. The sequence goes on along the minus strand of JBAMCK010000996.1, from coordinate 1,028,274 downwards.
AGCCGACCATTGTATACTTGTTTGGAAAATAATTTATATCCACAGTGTGACCGTTCAAAGAAGACACTAAAATATTTACTGTGGAGAGGAGTAGTGAAATATATCGATATTTTTTTTTGCCGGCACACATCGATGATTTTCAGTTCTACCGCCGATGTTGCGATATTTCAGTGATTAATTTATTTGATATTTTTAATATAATTTGTATTTTATTTAATATCATATTACATTAGTGTAAATAAAAAATTTCATTATATGGAATGATATCTTTTCGAGATAAACTAAGTTCACCTTCTGCCTAATTTATTTTTGCTTTTTTGTCACGTTTTTCTTGTCCGATTTTTTGAACAAACATTTAACAACAAATAAGAGAAAGAACACTGCGATTGTACCCATAATTGCCAATGGAAGCGTACCCTGACTGTTGAGATAGTCTTTCAGTTGCCCAAAAGATAACTCATCAATCAAACTTGGGGGTTTGGGTACAATTTCGGGATGAATATTCACATATCCGTCTTCTGCAAACTCGATCAAAGCTTTTGGAGTGTAATCCTTTGATGAATACCGATAGATTTTGCCCTGGCGTAGAAAAATGAATTCGGGAGCGCTCACAACCTTCAGCCGATTCGCAGTTGAAGCTCCGGCGGCCAATGAATTTATTCTTGACACATTTATCTTCCGCTTAAGGGTGCCGCCAACAGACTCCCAAATGGCGTAGAGCCTCTGGCAGAGCACGCATTCCGCCGAATAGAAGAATATGAACCAATCTCCAGTTGTGGCACCCGTGGATGCTTGCGTCAAGTGCTCAAAGTTTTCATCTGAAAGCTCCTTTACAGCTGGTTCTCGGTTGTCACTGAAGAACTGAATAATTTCCTCTTCGTTAATCGCTCCATGATACAGAATTGGAATTCCACGCCGGAAGTAGAGTAGAGCTGGTTCCCTGCTCGGATCGTAAATATGTATTAAATTGCTCTCATGCGCCTGCACTAGTGATGCTCCCAGGGACTGCTTCACCTCATCCTGGATGTTGCCGACAACCTTTTCGTATACCTCGCACTCCGCACAGTTTCCCCTCGTAAATAAAGCAACCACGTCGCCTTCCCCAGTTAAAATGTGAATTAAATCGGAGTCATCTACGCGCTCTATGCCGGCACAGCTCACAGCGATAATTCCTAGATATATGATGCTGATAATCGTATAAAAATACATTGCTTACTAATTCTAAACGTTTTTCTAAATCTACTTGTTGGATGCCGACGTTGCGTCTCTAAACTTTCAATAGTATGCAATTAGCTGGAGATGTGCCTATCGTGCAGATAAATCGATTACAATCGCAGTTTTTTAAGTACCAACAATGTACACTGAACTACAAATTTATGTAAATAATAATTTAAGTAGATATGTAATTTTTAAGGATTCTGTTTTTTATTGTTATAAATTGGTTATATATTATTCAACATATATATATATATATATATGCAAATTTTCTTTGAAGAGTATTTATATTATATATTCTATTTACCGACTGTGATTAATATTTTGGTTTATGTTAGGTTTGCAAAACGACTAATCACATTGATTTATTCACAGGAATATATATATTATTAAATAAAATCTATATTTATTTGAGTGCCCGTTGTTGAGAACTAAATTAAAATAAGGTAAAGCTTTATAGTAAAAAAGTTAGCGAATTGAGCACCCGCAGGGCTCACTATATAAAACGGTACATTACTCAGAGGTTTCACCAAAACGCAAAATACGAGTTAGGGTTGAAAAAGTGCAGGTGATCTGCTTCTGTTTACTATCGTAGGACTCGTAGTTGGATACGCGCTGAGCCACGAAAGTGAGCAAATGAAGAATATTCAATGTCCTGCCATTGACTTCCAGTTCGTTGCAAAAGCTGCTAATAAACCAGCTGCCCGTCACGGAGTTGCTCCAAGAGCTGTGATCAGGTATTGTGGCATAGGCAGTCAGGAAATCCGCATGTACGGGAATCCTGTAGGCAGACTCGCCATACCCATCCGTCTCGACCTCTTTGACGGGTTGCATAAGAATGCCAGGATCCCTGCGATTGCCTCGACAGGCCTGAACGATGAACAGCTTCGGCTTGGATGCCAGCGTAGGACATTTCTCTGGCGTAAAAGACAGCCAGATATCCTCCACCTTGTAGCAGTAATCTTTAGCATAGACGTGCTTGTTGTCTCCATTCGTTAGCAGAGCAATCAGGATGCAATCGTTTTTGGAATGATCTACAGCAACGGCATTAGCTATCCTTTTCTTGATTTCCTTGTGCTTCAAGTCTTTGTATATGTGGACATCGAAACCGAATTCCGTAAGGACTCGGCTAAGATTTGCGCAGTCGATATTCGTTTCAGGCCTCGACGGCAAGCTTTGATCATTAAAACGCTCGTGACTAAAAATCAGGGCCAGTCCACGGTGCGGATGAGACATTTTATACTCTGCTGCATACTTATGAGTAACTTCTTTGGCAACGCTTTCCTTTCTTCCTTTCTGAATTATGTTTACAGAGATACAACCTCCATCTTGAGAGTCATTAGTTAACTGTTTCTCATTGTTATCCATTGTCTAACTTTGTTTTATATTTTTAGAAAAACAATAAATTTGCACTGTGTTCGTTTTTCCCAAATTTTTAGTTTCCCGGTGTGAGAGACCAAGCAACAAGTAATTGTTTTCGCTAACTGATAAGAACTCTTACCAGTGTTGCCATTTTTTTTTCTTGGGCAGCTTTTTTTCGTATAGCTATCGATATTATTAGGATCGGCTAGCGCCGGACGATTCATCGAAAATATTTAATATTCGTTGTTTTTTCCCTGCTATTCGATGATTTCTTTTTTTTTTTCATAGTCTAATAAATAATATTTATTTCTTCAGTTTAAATAATAATTAAAAAATAGTTTATACAAATTGTTTTTATTGTTAGCATTTTTCGAGAAATATGGTTTTTTATTTTAGAAAATATTGTTATTAACAGGGATATTTTATTTGACAACCCAACCTCCATTTAAAATTTCTTACATTTTGCAAGTTCATTGCTTAAGATTATTTGTTGCCGTTATTCTATGACGGTACATTTTGGTTTGGTTCCCTGCTGTTATATTTATCTATTATAGTCCTTGCTATGCAGATTATAACACTTTTATGGCTATAAAATACCAAGTGCCGACACAAAACTTGGCATTTTTATAGCATATGTGGTGAATATTGTTGCGTTGCATAATGAAAACTGTCATATTTATGGCTACTAAAGTTATACGTTTCAAAGCTTAAGGAACTACCCCAACTGAAGTTAAAAGCTGCGCTAACTTTCGAATAAGTTTCTCCAGTCTTTGCGTAAGTTGCAAAAGCATTCGTCAAGTTCGACCCCTCTTATAGCAACATGCTGCGAGCTATTTGAGTAGTGCGCGCAATTTTTGAAATGAGGTTAAAATAAAAAGTTTTGGTTGCTGGAATTGCGATTTTTTATTAGCTATTTTACTAAAAGGTATATTATAGAGCTTAAAAGAAAATAGTTTAAAATAGAATTCGATGCAACAAATCCATTAATTGTAATTGCATTCCAATACATGTTTGTAGATTGGTCGTGAATGTTGCTAGCAACATTGAAGTTCGGCAAAGTGTTGCGAAAGACATGCGCAGTGTTGCCAACGAAACGTTCGTGTTGCGCTCAATTCGTGAGCGAAGAAATTCAGAAAAAAAAATTATATTCAGTGATAAAGTGAAATTCGTGCGCGTTGGTTGGCTTACACTTCGTGTAAGCTCCAAGCTCAGACTCCGGCTCTCGGATATTTCTCTCTCACTCACTCACTCTCTCTGTCTGTCTCTCTCTCGCACGCATACTCTCTTCAAGCGCGTCGTGAGTTCTCGTGTCGTGCTGCACCTCCGGATCGGCGTGTTCACAATTAGCAACAACTGCAACAACAACAACAACAACAACAACAACAACAACTTAAAAACTAATCTCAAACAATTCAAGTGCTTGAATACTTGGCATAGAAAATTCTGATAACAAGTAGATAAATGCAACAATTTTAAGCCACTTGCAACAAGAAATATAATATAATAATAGTAACATATTTGCAAAATATTCGAGAGGGACGTAATGAATCTAATTGGATTTGTTCTAAATTTGGCTGCTTTAACAGGTGAGTGAGTTTTTGGTTAACTACAGTGGACACTCGTTAGCGTTAACTGCAGAAACTTTACGTAAAACGAATTTTTAAGAAAGCGAGTCTTTAAGTTAAAAATTATTATAATTTAGAATTCTCTTGCTCTTTAAAAAAGTGATATATACGTATGTGTGTATATAACTTTACTCTTCACTGAAATTATACAAAATTTATCTTAGCGTTCTTTGAAATTCAAATCTCTTTGCTAACTTGATTATTAGACTGAAAGACTTCATTCAAAGTATTTTTATTTTATTTTGCATTTTAGTTTCAGCTATTTATTTCTTTATAGGGCAAGCGCAAACTCAAAAGCTTATATATAGATAGTTATATATTTATATATGTGTATATTTTTTTGCCACTATTTGCCGTCTTTGTTGTTGTCCGTCTTTCGCCTCTGCCCATCAATATATTTAGCTTTGGGTATTTGGTTTTTCCGGCTCAAGTGCCTCGTTGCTAATATAAAATCGATGGCACATTGTTGCATATTCCGTTAGCAGGTGAAATCAATGAACGGTGACGAAACGAACTCAATTCGCAGTCGAACAAACGCGTAAGGCCCCGAATTATATATCTCAGCAGCCTTTCGACTCTTTGCTGCATCGAATGCATCGCAGGATAATGGATGCCAGCCTCTTCTTTCCGGGTTTTTTTTTATCCCCACCATCTCTCTTTCTCCCACTATCCCCTCTGCCATCGGTTGTCTTCGCAGATGGACCCCAAGCGCAGCGACACTTCAATCTGCATGCTCCAGATTAATGTGGCGCTGCCTTCCAACGCTTTGCTTTACTTTACTTCTTGACACTCCGGCGGAGCAATGCTGCCCGGCAAATATTTAATTTAAGCGACTCAGTTCACACGTAGGGTAGCTTAGCTTTGTCATACGGTTTGTCAACTACTTATAGAAAGCTGCTTTAACTAACTTGACAGATCCAATTTGAGAGATATATCGAATATTATACCGAACTGCGTATTTAATGGTTAAGTTTTAGATAGTTGCTTAAAATGGATTTCAGTTCCAATTTCTGATTTCTAAGTAGTTCTCTTAACTGCTTCTGGATAGCTAGAAATCCAACATAGTTTGCATTACTCAACTGATTCAAAAAAGTATCGTTTTATTACGATATAAATATATATTCTTAAGATATTTCGCTTGACTTTGAAAATAAGCTGAGATTTGAACAAGGTGGCAACTCTGTTGCCAAATGAAGCAGTTCAATTCAAAAATGTGCTCATGCTCAAGTTATTTCATTTAATTGTTTGTAATTAGCGCACTACAAAAGGAACCGTAAGAATAATTAATTAAGTTAGAATTATTTTATTTTATAAATGATGTCGAATTTTATTAAGATAGAGACAGAGATAGAGATGGAGATAGAGGTAAAAATAGGAGCGAAGGGGGGAGTGGCAGACAGAAAAATATAAATATAAAATATAAATATAATATATAAATATATAAATTGCTATTATTATTATATATATTAAATATTCATAATTATTAAATTTATTTTTGTTCAATGAACTGGTTCGCGAAATTAACTTTACTTAAGGAAAACAATTTCTAGAGCCTTCAAAAACTGTTTTATATAAAAACACAAGCTTTATGTACATTTTGCTTAAGATATTTAATATAAATATAAATTAAAGCAGTTGTAGCTGTACACTTTATTATTACCATATAAGGGTATATTTGAGGCGTTGTGGCACTTGCCACAAATTATTCCGTTTCGCTAGCTTTGGTCTTGTGTTTGTTGTGTCGTTTGTGGCATCCTTTTTATATTGCAGCTCTGCAATGCGCGGCAGCGAGGCTTTGCTTCGGTTGCTGTTGTTGTTATTGCTGTGCAACTGCCCCACTTGCGGTTTTGTTTAATTACGCATATTACATCCAAAAGCCACGCCCTCTCGCCCAGTCGCCCTCTGGGTCGGCCATGTCCTGGCAATGTTTCGCTGCGGTCTCAAGCTGATGACTGCGACTTGTCTTTGGTTAGTCCGAGTAGCAGCATTCGCTGCTTTAGAGCCTTGTCAACAGCAGCTTCCGTTCAGCCTCACTTGCTCTCCCCCTCCTCCTCCTCCTCCTCCTCGCCCACCCGCCTCTTGGCCTGCGGTCGTTCTGGCCGGGATTGTGAGTTGACCGAGCCAATGACTAAGCTTCTAAAACCCAACGCCTTGTTAATTGCTTGGCTTTTGCGGCCGCACTTAGCATTGGTTTTGTCCATTATCCTCGTTGAACAAGTTGGCTATAGTCGAGCTCCTCCATTCCCGGCCAGCTTTCACTCTCCAGCTCTCCACTCAGTGACCAGCTCGTATTTAACATATTTGTGCAGCTGCAAATCCCAGAAATTAGATTCACCAGCAGGCACCAATGAATTATGAGCGCGACTCCTCTGCCAGCCGCCTAATGAGCCAGCGCGTCGACAACAGCACACTCCAATGAACAGCTGGTACCATTACTGCTGCCCAGCACTGTGCCCTTTATTTGTGTGCGCGCCTTTAATTGAGGGAAAGGTCAGCAACGCGTCGCGTCGCATCGCATCGCATCGATTTAACTAACGCGAGGGCTAACATAATGAAACAAAAACAACTAAGTGACCGTTAGTTGCAAGTTCTCGACTGTTAGATACCCTGTAACTCATGCTTAGCAGTATTCTTAAGTATTTTAACAGTAACAATTGGCTAACAATGTACTAGGTAAAGAAACACAAGTGCGAGTGCGAGTGCGATTGTTGCGAGTACTCGACTGTCAGATACCCTGTAACTATTGTTGCGCTGCATTTTTAAATATTTGAGCAGTTGACTAACTCGAGGCGTAACATAATCAAACAAATTCAAGTGAGACTGCTTTGATTACGAATGCTGACTAAAATATACCCTGTAACCCTGGATGATTTGCAATTTAAAAATGTTTAGCATGCTTGCGTACATAAAAAATACACTTATATTTTACAACCAATTAATAACAATCAGGATTAGAATCTATTCAGGGTAGATTCGACTACCATATACCCTATATAAAGAGCCAAAAGTGTATGCGGCAGGTTTGTGCATAACCCTACATTATGTGCTACAGGGTATACATCACAGTAGAGTATTGCTCAGGCGTAGGTGTGGATTCATTCATGCCTACGCATTGGCTCGGCTCGCCGGCTGCCCCTCGCTTTCCCGCTGTCCATTTGTCCACTTGTCCATTTAATTTAGTTGTACGCGCACTGGGCATCACTTAACCCCACTGCCCCTTCTTCCCTCCCCTACCTCAACGTTGTTGCTGCTGCTGCATTACATGATAAATTGCCACTTGACTTTGCATATTTGCGCTCTGCACGGGTCGTTGATACGGTTGATACTGCTCCCCAATCCCAATCCCAATCCCAATCGCAATCGCAATCCCAATTCCATTTCTTAGTCCCTTTGTTTATTGTTGTCCAACTTTTGAACTTTGACTTTTCTTTAGTCTCGCATACAAAGTGCGCCTCACCTTGAAATCTTTTTTTAAGCTTTGCGGCGCCCAGAATCGAGACTCGTGCCCCATGCCTCGAGTGTCTCAGTGTACGGCTGTCACATAACTGACACACACAAAAGTGTCCTGTCATTCGGCCACCTCCGTGAGCCCACTGGCAGGCGCCAGTGGATGTCAACACGGCGTAGTTACTCTTCATTTTTTGTTGTACTTTCATTTTTGCATGCATGATGTTTGCTTCCTCTCTCCTCCCTACTCTCTCCGCTCGTTCCTTTTTGTGCCGCTGTCACTTTTTATTATTATTCAGTTCTTATTTTATTTTTTATTTTTAAATCCGACAAGCACTCGTTGTTGAGTGGCTGTCAGGTGTCAGGCCGCGCATCTGTGTGTGTGTGTGTGTGTGTGTCTGTGCGAGTGTGTGTGTGTGTAAATGACACGATGTGCTGTAGCTGGAGGCTGGCGAGGTCGAGATGCTTGGCTTAGTTACACTCAGATACAGATGAAACAGAAAACATGGCGGACACAGCCACAGCAACACTTTTCAACCAGTTATGAATCAGTTTTAATTTTTTTTTTTTTTATTTTAAATTTGCTTTAAAGCTGATTTCATTTGAATTTATTTACATATATTTATAAACTTTTCTCGCATTCGCTTTATGAAATAAAATGGACCACATAAAGCGAATATTTTACAGTAATATAAAGTGAATATTCTGCATTAACTCATTTATGAACCAGTTCTTTTTGATGTGGTGCATACAAAATTAATGTTATTCTTTATATAAAAGTCACATGCAATATGGAGATAATGATTATGTTCTTTCTATATGCATGCAGCAGAAATCATTTGGCAACATTCTGAAAAAAAATGTTGACTATTCAAGAACTAGTTCTTTTATTTTACAATTATAAAGAAAGCACCCCTCATTTATGAACTAGTTCCTTCTTTTTATTTTTAAAATTCTGAATCAAAAAATTATTTTTTTAATCATTGGAAACTGCTGAACTATTTTTAAACTAGTTCGTTTTAATTTCTAATCCATTTATGAACTAGTTTCTTTTTTTTAATAAAATAATAAGCCTATTGGAAATATTCCAAAGTAAGGATAGAAAACTTTTCTAGTTTATAAATTTTATTTTCTATTTTCTCTTCTTTTTTTTATCTATTTCGATTAGTTTAGATACTTATTATCGAGCAATCACATAGAAAAATTGCATTCGCAGCAGAATTTAATATTAGTTGAATTTCGGTAAATCAATGCAAATATCTAATAAATTTCTAACTATGTTGACTCAGCACTTTGCACAATGCTTTCACTCTTTACAATGTTTACTCTCCGATAATTAAATTCTATGATATGATTGCAATCCGCAACGCTTTTTCAACTCTGGTGGCACGCAGCTAATTGAAATGAATTTCAAATTTTCTCACTACTCTCTGCTTGAATTTTATTCTATTTTCGTTTTAAGTTTTTCAGAATTGACAAATTTAGTGCATCGTCATCCACACTTTTGACAATCAAACAAATTGTCACAGCAATTGACACTAGCATATTGCCCAGCGTTACGGTTACGGGGCTTACCCTATCGGTACCCCATCCATTTATCCACCCACCACCCCGACTGCCAGCAGCTGACATGCATTCCGACGCTGCCCAGTCCAGTGTTGAGAAATCATTGCACTTGTCAGTGCTGAAAGCAAGTGGGAATTGTGTTAAAGCAAGTGGGCAGCATTATCAAGCGTTCAATTTAGATTGTGTGAGTTTTGCTTTGGTGCTTCGAATTGTTTATAATTAAATGAATTGCTCATTAATTAAATGAATACTGCTTCATGCATACCCAGTATTTTTTGGTACAGTTAAACGGGTTGTATCACTTGAGCAAAATAGTTGTTGCGAATAAATCAAGTTGTAGAGTATAGCTATAAATCAGATTAGTTTTATATATCTGACAGATGTTTCTTTTTTCAGATAAAAATTTACAAAATGAGTTGCATATACTGAATACCCTTAATCCTGCTTGAAATGATAAGCTTTTGAAAGCTTTAATCTGCTTTCGCTTGCCATAATATTGTTTTTATATATTTAAAACATATTTTCTCTATAGGTGTCATGTGCCTTGAAAAGCTTTCATACTTTAATAAAAGATTTTGTGCATGCGCTTTCTAAAGCTTTTCTCCAATTCAAAAAACTTTGTTAATAAGTCATAGAACAGATATGTCATTTTGCTTAAAGCAACATCATATTTAATATTCTTGTAAATTATACAAATTTGAAGGGGTACTCCGATATGTCAATTTGCAGCCAACCGATTCGAACCCCTCATGAATAACTCGTGGCGGAATGCTCAATGCATTTATCATCAATTAACCTGTGACCCCGGCTTGAACCGAACAATAGAACAAAGAGCATTATTTGAATGGGAGTCAGAGTCAGAGTCAGCCAAGCGTTGCTTTCCACAAGTTAACAAATGTTGCATAAGATGTGGGCAATGATAACCGATTCAATGGGGAGGGGGGTGGCTTGTGGGCGTGGCATAAGTGTTATAATTCAATTACAAGTTGAATAAATGGCCAAGTGGAGTCCAGCATGAAGCAGATGGCGATTTATCAGTGGCATTTAATTGATGTTTATGCAATGCCATTAAAACGAATTGCCCAATCAGTTTGGCGGGATGTCACGACACGCGTGTGCAAAAAGTATTGGCAAAAAATTGTTAACAATAATCGATTTGCATGTGTGTTCAATAAAAAATAGCAGCAACAACAACAAGGCGAAAATAAACATCAACAACTGCGAAAGAACAATAACAACAGTTACGGCAAAGAGCAAAAGCCCAACATAAAAGAATCTGCAATTTAATTTGTGTGTTTTATACCCTGTTATTATCTGTACTAATAGATAGGGTGTATTATAGGTAATCATTCTTAAAGCTTTAGTGTATTTTTACATTCTATTTTGAAAAGTTTTTGTGTAATTTAAAAGCTAAGATGAGAAATTCTTGAAGCATCATCGTGGATATGATTACAGGGTATCTTCTTCTTAGTCATTTGCAAGTAATTTATTTACAGTGGTTGCGTTTGCCGCTTGGGAGAATGTTTTATTGTTGTATTCTTTTCTTTTATTTCGTGCTGGAATCGATATATTTAATACTCTATTATCTGGGTTGAAGATGGGTATATTGGGCTGATGGTATATTTGCTGTGATAGTCATTGATTTATCTATAAATTATTTTCTTTTATTATTTATAATGTTTTCTAAATAGACTTAATTTTACACCTAACAAACTTAAACAGAGTATCTCCCAGTCAGTTATGCCCGCCTGCAACGTTCTCACTTGTTTTTGTTGATTCGCTCGTGGCATGTCAGAGATTCAGTGATTGCTTGTATATATAAATGTTGCAACCATGAGGGGCAACAAATTGCAGCCAAAATGTGCATTCAATCAGTTACTAATAATATTTGAATAAAATCATTTTTTTCAATTCTTTTATCATTTTATCAATTCGATTTGTGCAAATGAAAATTGATCAGATACAAAAACCGTTGTCATACATTTTTGTATTTTCTTAATTGTGTTAGTAAGACCTCCGATTTATTTCGAAAAAAAAAGATTTAAAATCAGAGAGAAAAGAGTTAGCTTTTTGGATTAATACGACTGACAGGCAGGAAAAATTTCAGACATAAGCTTTTACGAATGGTACAGTATATTTACAAAAAGGGCCAAATTTTTTTTTCAATGTTACTTTTATCCAAATTTCAATTTATTGTTTTTTTTTTATTTATATAAATATTTAAAATAATTTTACATATTTTTTTGCTATATTGATATTTTGCTTATTAATATACTAAATTTAAATATTGTTTCCCTTCAACACTTCAGTGTTTATTTTCAATTATTTTTATAGGTTTAAATTTTTGTTCATACTATCTTTAAAAAATTTATATGTAACTATGTATATTACATATTTCTAATTTTTTTTAAACAAAAATCAAATTTAAATATTTTATAATGGAATTCAATTTGAAGCTCCGTTTAAAAATAACGGTTGGAAAACGAAACTTTATTATTTGATGTGTTTTTTGGAAGGTAATTTGGAACCTGCTGTTTGCTCAACCCGAGTGTATAACAAAGGCAGCCTCAACTCTGTGGCCAATTTATGTGGCAAACGGATGAAAAAAAAAAAAACAAAGAAGAAGAAGAGGAGCAAAAAGCGGATACTGATGTATGCATATGTGATAAAAGCCATTGCGACGCATAAAAAATGCATGCGGCGCATAATGCCGCATGAACCGGTTCGGGCACGCCCACCAGACCGCCTGCCCGCCCATGAAAAAAATGTGAATGAAATAAATGCGCCGCGTATTGTCTTGCAAAAAAAAAATAAAAAAAGAAGAAGCAGAGTAGGAAATAAAGAGCAAAATAAAAAGCAGCAACAGAGCTGATGAAGAAAAAACGCAAAACCGACAGTTATTATAAAGCAGCCAGACAAGGGGAGGTGGTGGGCGGGGGTGGAGTTCAAGTGGGTAGAGTGTGTGTGTGTGTGTGTGTGTGTGTGGTGTGTGTGGTTGTGATGCTAACCTAGTTTATGACAGAGTTTAAATTATCCCTTTGTTTTTGCCACAGTGTTTTTTTCCGCTCGGCAAACAAAAGCCAAAGCGCTCAAGTAGACGTCGCACACACACACACACTCACTCACTCACACTTGGGCACTTATAAATGTATTTGTGGCTTATTTGTGTGTGTGTGTGTGTGTGTTTGTGTGTGTTAATGGCGGCAACTGCCATCAAGAAATTGCATATTAATCAAGCGGCGACAGCAAAGCCAAAAATAGGAAAAAAACGAATGCGAGTCAACTTTATGAACGTTTAATGAGACGCCAAATGGTGTTCACTTTAGTGTGTGTGAATGTGTGAGTGTCACTGTGTGTGTCAGTGTGTGTGTGTGTGTATTTGTGTTTGAGTTTGTCTTTAACGAAGGTCAACGGCTCTCAGAGCCTGTACTTTATGTGTACAAATCTTTATGGCCATGGCAATAAACACAAATTGCTTGTCATATGCGCGCTTTGTGTAACGAGCTCTGAGCCGTTGCGGGCCAACTTAACAATTTGTCCTCTTGGCCGAAAGCGTCCACTGCGCATAAATCTGTCCGACATCAACAACAACAACAACAACAACAACAGTAGCAGCAGCAGTTACAACAACAAAAGCTGTGTGGGAGTAACTGTAGCCCAACACCACACTGACAATTGAATTTATTGAGCTGAAGTCTATCAATCAGTTAATACGAAGCCTCTGGCTACCACTGACAGTTGCCATTTACCAATTGACCAAGCCAGGCCAAGAGAAGTCCGGCCCAGCACCAGAACAAGGACGAGCTTCAGCACTGCCGACTGCTGACTGTTGCATGTTAAATGTTGCTTCTTGCCTGCTGCTGTTGCTGTGCTTCACACAGTGCAACGATTATGCCAATAACAACTACAGTGAAGACCCTGAACAACGAATAGGCTTTTAGCCATCATAATTGGCTAGTTAATATTGTAAGTAATTAGTCTGATTAATCTCTAGTTATATAGTTTATCAATTAATTATCGTTTTGTTTTATATTTGTAGATAAATCTAACTAATTATAGAAGCTATCAATATGGCAATCAGTAAATATAATATTTACCAAAATTTATTAATTATTTCCAAATGTGAAGTTACGTTAACAAGCAACTGTTCTTTGTTAGCAGACTTCACTGTAGTACGTATTTTTATGTAGGAAAAAGAATATTGATCTTGTAAAATGACCGACGAGTATAAATTGTAATTTTTTCACAATCTCCACAATGTCAAATTTGATCCATCCGTTCTCTATCTACAAGGGGTAGAAAATGTATGATCTGCACAACATTCTGTTGGGTTTCTTTTTCGTACGTGAGTGAGTATTACGCAGTCGGGTATATCCAACTGCAACACTCTTAATTGTCTCTTGTCCGCTGCCAACTTAATTAAATGTTAAGCCTATATTTAAAACCATTTTACTTATTAAGTTTTTTTAATTTATGCTCACAACGATTAAAGTTTATATTCTTATTTGTTGACCGCTTGTGGGTAATAATAATATTATTTATTAATTATTATAAACAATTATTAAAATGAATAATTTTACATATGTTTGCTTTTGCATTCGGTAAACAAATTGTGCACAGTGTAAACGGAAGCTGATGTGTGTGTAAAAAGGGGGCGTGACTGTGGGCGGGCAGCAATTGTGCAACGTTAGGTATAGCATAACAGTTAGTTATAGAGGAAAAAATATTAAATATGCACACAATAAAAGGTACATAGGACAAAAGGAATTTCGCTTTGCCAGGCCCGGTCAAAGACTTTGCTTTGGCCAATTTTAAACAAGTCAAGAGCAGAAGCCATTGTGGGCCACTTATAGTTTTTGCTACGCACACATACATATATAAGCCTGCAAATGTGTGTGTGTGTGTGTGTTGTGTTTGCTTCTCTTGTTGCAGATTTGTAAATTGAGTAACAAAGTTGTGGACATTATTCGTACATATTTAATGAATTGCATTAGCTTACAGAACTGAACGAACTTGAGTTTAATTAAATGCCAGGTCCAAAACTTTGGCCGAAACGAGTAAAAGCCACGCCCCCATTGTAATTTGTCACATTTAATGACTTGTCAGCGGGGAGCTCTGGTGGTGCAGCACATGTTGCCATCGCCGCCTCCACTGACATCGACTTGAGAATCTAATGTAATTGAAAAGTTTTACTGCCACGCCCAGGGAGTCTGTTGCGGAGCATTTTTGGGGTGGACCAAAACCAGAACCCTTTTTGGCAGCATTCGCTCTTGGCCGCAACTGTAGCGGCAAGTCGCGCGGTGTTCAGCTGCAAGTCTGTGGCATCATCATCAATGCAGCTCAGCGCAGCAGTGGAGCAGCGGAGCAAATGGAGCGTCAGGAGACAACAGCACGTTCTTCGCAAAATTCAATTTGTCAAAAAGATGCTGTCACGCAGCAAATGCTGAATGCTTGCTTAATTCCTATTCCTATTCCTATTTCTATTCCTATTCCTATTTCTATTCCTATTCCTATTTCTATTGCTATTCCTATTCCAGACTTGCCAATGTGACGAGACTAACTACCAGCGCAAAAGTAAACCCACACCCAATTCCAAACCCATACCAAGACCAAAACGGTGAAACAAACCACAACCAGCTCCCAAAGATAGTTACGAAATATCTTGCCATAACGAAGCTGAAATACTCTTCAAACAAATTGAAGAAATTGAGAATTCGAAGAGCAGAAATGAATTGAAGTTGATTTTCATTTAAGTTTTGCTTCTTTTCTTTTTTATTGGATTTTCATTCGTGTTACTCTTCTTGTTTCATGCTTCTTCTTCTTCTTTTTTGTTTTTTGGTTTCTTAAGGAATACTCTTATAAATTATATCATCGTCTATTCAATTTACGAATCGACTTTTATTTCCTTTTTTACTCTATTTCTTGCTATTCTTTTTACTTCAACTCTCATTTTGTATTTCTTTTGCAACTTTATTTAGAATTTCTTTTGGTTTTTTTTTTTTGGATGTCGCTTCTCGCTTTGTTGCTTGCCTTACGTATGACCCACTTATCCGTTTACTTCTACTCTGCTTTTTCACCTCACATATATTACGTCTATTTTTGTATTTTAGAAGCACGTTGTCCTAGTTTGCAGCTTAGTCTGCTTCTCTCTGTTCAATAAGATCGTAAACTTGCTAATATATTGAGTCAAGTCCTTTCGCTTCTTTCTTCATTTGTACATTGAATACAATCTCTTCATATAAGCTTAGCCTGCTTCTCTCTGTTCAGTAAGATCGTAAGCTTGTTTATATATTAAAAAGAAATTTATTTATCGTTTCGCTTCTTGCTTCAACTGTACTTTACTGAGTAGTTTACCTCAAAGATTGATTTTCTCTTATGAAGACTCGAATTTCCATATTTTAAATTTAATTTTTCCTTTACTTCCCATTTAGTTTGCTTCTCCTTTCGCCTCCTCTCTTTTTTTCTCTTTATAAAGTTGTATTCCTTCGCTTCTTGATCCAATTGTACTTTGATTATGAACTGTGCTCAGCTGTTCATACTCGAATTGTTTTTTCTCTTAGGTTGTCGCTTACTGTGCTTCTCTCTGTGCAATAGGATTGTTAGCTAGCTAATGTACTCACCCTGAGGGAGTTCTGGAGCATCATTTTTTGCTCTCCGCACGTGAACAGTTAATAAATGCCAGTCCAAAATGCATTGAGGGCTGCTGCAGTGCGTGCTGCAATTACAGAAGCTTCCATTGCGGTTTTTATGCTTCTCCCTTCACTGGTTATGCTGCTTCTTCTTTTTTCGTTGCGTATAGCTGGGGCCATCATTATGACTTATTGTTCGTTGCGTGTTTACATGGCGTATGAGGAACGGAAATGATGGAACAAATGGCTGTCGAGTTGCTTGCAATGGTTGGCAATTGGAGCACTCGATTTATGTGGCACTTGCTACTTGCTACTTCCAACTTGCCGCTTGCCGCTTGCCACTTGGCAAGTTCCTTTTTGCGCTCACTCTTATTTAATAGGTACTTGAGGCGAGGAAAGCGCATTTTGATGGGTACACGTCGCCAGCATTCGATGGCATTAAAGATCAATTTCGATGAAATTTAAAAGTGCATTTAAGCTGCACCACAATTCAGCCATAAAGCTGGTGCGGCGAGCAGCGCAGCAGCGCAGCAGCCCAAAACGGGTTGAGCGAAAAACCTTTCAAACTTCTTATGACTTTGCCGGAGGAAAAAAAATGCAGCTGAATAACAATAAGCTGTGAAATGGGAAATGGGAAAAGCTGCAGCAAGAGCCGAGTGGGCGCTAGAGAGTCCGCTTAATGGCTTTTCAGATAAGCGCCTGGCCAGGTCCTTATCAGGGCAGCACACACTCACGCATGGCACAGGCACAGTCACAGCTATAGGCAGTCAGGTAGGACGCGATGTTGGTTGTGTATGTGTGTGTGTGTGTGTGTGTATGTTCTGGACAGCGGGTCAACAGAACCCTTTATGGAAATACTAATTAGAAAAGTAGCAAACAAGAAAGAGACTGCGACTGCGACTGCGACTGTGACTGCGACTGTGACAGAGTAGCAGAGAGAAAGCAACAAATAAAATTTACATTTTGCTGAAATCCTTTTCGGCCCGACTGTCATTTGCACGCGCTCACTGCATTCATGCCTTCTTGTTTCCTTGTACAATTTCATTTTCAACACAAAGTTTTGTTTTATTACCCCGAGGACACGAACAGGACTTTGTAACTTACAAGCCAAATAACAAGTTGGACGAGCACTGAGACGCTGCAGTTGTTAAAGTTGGATTTGATAATAAAATTACTTTTACAGTTGCTCCGATGTTGCCTCTGCTCTGCTCTACCGCTCTGCTGCTCTGTTGCTCTGTTGCCTTCCCCTCCCCACACGCCCTCCTTTCTACTACATTTCCATCTAAGTCGTAGAGTCCGTCTTGGCCCAGTTTCGTAAACGTGACTTTGTAATGAGCTGCTGTGTCCGGTGGCCCCCTAAAACTAACCTTTCCCTCCAGGCGTACAAGAATCAATCCACATCACTAATGCTGCATTCCAAATCAAACACGAAACATGCGAATTTCCAATTAATGGCATAATGTCTGCATATCTAATGCGCCCACAGTCTCATCTCCCAGCACTCATTTACCAGCTGCTCCCAGTTGGCAGTCATCAGTCAGCTCCCATTTCCCATTTCCCACTTCTCCTCTTCTCCATTCCTCCTACTTGGCTCACTTAATAACGCATATTACTGAAGTCTTGTATATGCCGGCAGCTTGTATGCTCTGCCAGATGTCTAATGAACTGGCTGCTTAACATGAGTACTACTTAAGGCGTACACTTAAAATAATGATAAAGCCTTCGTGCGGATAGTTGGCCAACAGCATCAGAATGCATGCACTTGGCCAACAAAATTGATCATTTACAATGTGCTCCTTCAGCTTAGTTATTAATTGTTCAGGGATTATTAATTACCATTAATTTGAATGTTCGGTAAGTTCTGTTTTTTTTTTTTTATTTTTTATTATTTTAAAATTTAAAATTTATGTTAAATAAAAGTCGAGCAACAGCACTGACAATTTAAATTGTTATTTACGAAAAAAATAATGTTTAAAACAATAATTTTTGTTGGCTGTGGCTTGCAACATTGTTGTCTACACTTTGCATTTAATTAATTTTAATTTATAGATTTAAGGCAATTCATTTTAAATGTCTGCATTATCTGCTTTATCAAAAGTATCGCTGGAGAGCTCTTCACAACAATTGAATATCGATAAATGTTATTGCTTTCAATGCTTTATTTATGTAATATATGAAAGGAATTTTTAATATATTAGTTAATTATTTCCTTTCTGGGTTTTCAACTCGTGCGTGTTTAATTGGCTAAAATTTAAATATTAAATTATTTCAACTATAAATAAGATTGTATTATAACTAAAAGTCAGTTAAAACAATGTCTCAAAAGACGCTTTTTATATTAATTTTGCAACAAAAAAGCTTAAAATAAAATGAACAATAAAATGTGTGTTCAACAGAGATACAGCATACAAATATCAGCATAGTAAAATATTTAACTGAATAATATTTATTATTTACACACAACTCAATCATTGCTCTGTGTTTTTATTTTGTATATTTATTTTATCTCTATTATTT
The DNA here is from genome assembly GCA_037075185.1 of Drosophila pseudotalamancana. Taxonomy (NCBI): domain Eukaryota; kingdom Metazoa; phylum Arthropoda; class Insecta; order Diptera; family Drosophilidae; genus Drosophila; species Drosophila pseudotalamancana. Next base: position 1,009,913 of record JBAMCK010000996.1, on the reverse strand, counting down.
GTATTTGCCGAAAATGATCTTTGCACATCTTTTTGCTAATGTTCTTCGCATGCAACAGTAAAAGTCAACAATTCGAATGTTTTCCACTTGCAGAAAGCAATCGAAATAAATGTCTGCAATTTGTGTCGAATGTTTGTGCCCTGTGCTACTGTCAATAAGTGACTCTTAATAATGCAAATGCATTCAGCAGAGGCGTGCTAAATTGAACAGCCAACAGGCAAATGCTAACAACAGCAACAGCAATAGCAACAGCAAAAAAAAAAAAACAAGAACAACAAGAGCCGCAGCAAGAGCAAATAGCAAGTGGGTTAAACGTGTAGTGTACGAATGCAAAGTGTAGCATACTTTTTTGGGCTGGCGTTCTATGCGGCCTGGCAGGCGCTTATGATGGTCAGCCCGTATTGATGATTGAGTTTCTTGCTGCAGTCGTTGTCATGTACTCACAGACTGCGTGGTGCGTGCTGCGCGGTGCGTGTTGCATGCTGCATGGTGCGTGTTGTATGTTCCCTTCACTGCCGCCCACGGCCATTAGGCATTAGGAACCACTCATGCTTCAGTCCAGGCGTGTCCTTTAGCCGGGGCGTCCACGTCAATCAACAGCAGAACAATCACTGGAACTCGACTAGGCAACTGCCAAACTGGGTAGCCAGGCAACTGGGCAACTGGGCAACTGGACAACTGGACAACTGGACAACTGGACAACTGGACAACTGGTCCAAGGTGTGTAGCTTTGTTTGCCCAGTCATGGGTCGACGATTCACTTAAAAGCAGGCACGTAGCCCTGGAACTACAACCATACTCCTCTCTATGTATCTTTTTACCTTTCTCTCTGCTTCCTGCCGCCCCTTTGCCAAAGGGTAGACACGCATTGTTTTCTGCCACTGGGCACATGCCCATGTCGCTCTCTGCGTAATGCTTGTTGCTTTGTGAAGCTGTTGTCCAAATACCAGTTAAAGCAAAGCTGCTGAAAAAGAGTGCATCAGCCGATATCCCATATGTGTACCGGTAGCTACACCTTTATATGCCTCCTTAAATGTCCTTTGCTTAACATTTTGCATGTATGCCAACAATGCACATACGTATGTATATTAGAGACATAGAGACTCGATTGAGTTGATTGTTGCAGCTGGTTGAGTATACCACCACTTAAAACAGAATTCTTCAGGCAGTTACCGTTGCCATAGAATTTTCCCGTTAAGGTTACGCAATGCAGTTTTCCCATTGCGTGCTCCATGTGAAGTATGCAATTCATTGAAAATGTTAATCATACGCCATGTGCAACGAGCAGCTGTAGCTGCAGCTGCCAGCAGGAAGAGAAAAAGAAAAAGAGAATTTCCTGCAGCATGGATTGAAATATTTACCTTATGTTAAATCACAAGTGCAGTTTGCACACAGTTGAGAAACTCCTTCCGCTTGCAAGTCTATTGAAATAAGTATATTTACTGCCCTTTGCGCAATTTTCCATTGTCCGGATCACATGAAAGAGGAAAATTCCTCGAAACTCTGGCGCTCTTTCACATTTTATGTTGCTAATCTGTGCCGCAATTATTAGCATATGCTAAAAGTTTATGTCTATCATCGCTTTGATGTCTCTAGCGAAACTTATTGAATGGACTTAAACTTGGCCGTTTAAGTTGGCGACTCATTAGGCGCTTCTTTAGCTCCTTTGAGCCCCGGGTAGTCGGCACTAAATGATCCTCATTATAGTGATTAAAGTGGCAGCAAGTGCCGAGAGACAGTTCATTGCACCGCTAATTGAGCGCAGCGACAGTCTAGACAAAGGCCACAACGTTGCAGACAGCTTAATTAAGACGTTAACATCAAGGAGATAAAATGCGACTAACTATTTGTGCTTTTAGATAGTCCTTGGGTTACGGCTGATTAATCAATTTGTTATCAACAACGCCAAACAAGGCATGACTCATATTTTGGTGATCAAATAAAGGGTGTGAAAAAAGTGCAAGAGGCAGTATATTTTATTAAAGATCATATTAGAGATCGAAATATTCCTCATATCAGTAATTTACTAAAGCAAAGATAAAATAATATTAAATATATATAGGTCTTAAAAATATTCTTCTTAAATAAATACATATTAATATCCAACAGCTTCCTTTGCAATAATTTTCAATTTTAATTCACAACAATTTGAACAAAACATCATTTTAAAATTTAATTTAAAATAACAATTATTTAAGCTTTGGCTTATCCGAAGCTTTATTTAAATTCCATTTTAATTTGTTGAAGCCAAGTGTGATCCGCAAATGCAAAAATTAAATATTAATTGAGTTTTGTGGTGTCAAAAATAAACATGTAAAACTCGTTTATAATTAACAGGGCTTTAAGTCGCAAATGCCTCGGGGATAGATTTGTCATTATTTTGAAGTCCTTAGACGTAAAAAGTTTTCCACATTTATGAGTAGTAAATGATTGACAGGTCTCTAAAAGAGCAGAAGCTCTGGGGCATTGCCGCAGCCAATCAAACGCAACTTATTAATATTTCATTTATTAGTGTGTGGGTGTGAAGGCCATTAAAAAAAGTTCCACTTTAGAATATATGTATATATACATATTTATAATATATGCAGATACATATATGAATAAAGGAATACCGAAAAAAATGTCTAATATATTCTGTTATATTTAATATATAAAATAATATATACATCTTATATGTGCGTGTGTTTTGTTTATGTATATGAGGTAAATTCCGTTGTTTGCGCCTTTTTGCACTTAATTACATTCAAGGACTGAGTTTCTAAGCCGATTAACTTGTTTTGATTCATTGCAAACATCTGTGTGGGCGTTGTAAATAGATTTCAGGGCGTACCACCTGAGCAGCCTTATTATTTGAAAATTTAATGAAAAACATCCTGTTTAATGATAAGTACTCTAAAATCATATTATATATAAAGCTAAACAATAAAGAAAAGAGAAACGGTTTTCGATGTGATGTTGAAGATTTGAAATTTATTATATTAAATGAATGAATACTTTTTAAGCCAAGTTAGTGAAGACTTAACCAACATGGATAAATATATAAATATATTTTGAGTAATATAAAGAGAAAAGTAATTGCTAGCTAAGCGGTTTTTAATTCGGGAAAATAAAATAATTCCAAAAAAAACTTCGAAGCTAGAATGCAAAAGAATAGTTTTCTATATGAGTAGAAAAATATTTCTGCTGTCAGTAAAAAATGTTGAAAATTAATTTTTTTTTTCCATTGATTTCTAAACCGAATATAACACGAATAAATGTTAACAAAGATCACCTGACAAGTTTGTTTGCCACTGAATAAGTCTAAAAAGTCGACTCTTTGCGAGTTTATAAAGTTTTTTAATGCATCGTGCCCAAAGGTAATGCAATAAAAATTTTGTATTTCTTTTTTGTGAGTTGGAGTTTTATTTTTATTGACGCCTTTCTTACAGTTAACACACTGAAGTTTTTTACACGCGCAGGTGTGAAATGCAAATGTGAGAAGTTAAGTTGACTCGAGGCGCGGGCACACACACACGCACGCGCAAATACACACACACACGAGCAGACATTTACCTTTGGCGTTGCGCCAACTTTAATTACTTTGTGCGAAGTTAAAGGCATGCGAGCTTAACTTTTTAATTAGTTGCCTGCCTTCAATGCAATCAGCTACCTGGCAGGTGCAGCAAAAACGGAACACGCACACATACACACTGGCAGGAAGTGTGTGCTAAGCGTTGCAGCGTGCCTGTTTACAAGTTGTTAACATGCAAATGAAACTGCAGTACAAAAAAAAAATATGTACAATGAATATATTTGTACATATATGTATATATGAGTGTGTATATAGATGACAGGTGCCTTAAGGTGTATTAATGGCAAAACCGCCAAATTTGTGGCCAGAGGTCGTTTACCTTTGCGGCCAGCTGCAACATCTGGTTTATTTATGCGACATTAACACTGCAACTGACACCAAAGCCCAAAGGCATTTCGTCAATGCAGTCAACTTGGCTGCTGCTTCCATCCAATTTATGTTATGCATGAGCCTTGAGTCTTGTCCTGTCCTACACCACACACTCACACACGTACACACACATACACACACATGCACTCACACTCTGATAATCAGCTGTGGCTGGGCTGTCATCACGCTGATGCGGCGGTGGTCTACGGCCTCCTGATATATTTGATATGTAAACAGATTGCAGACAGCAGCCCAATTTCAGTGGGCAGTCATTATTGGCGTATTGGCTGCCGGTCCGGATTTGTGAGTTGTGTGCGTTAGCCGTATGCTGAATATGAATCAGCCAGCTTTAATACAAATCGAAGCACGCACACCAATTCCGAATTTCGAATTCCGAATTCCGGATGTTTTATGCAATTTGGCGTAAAAACAAATCACATGTAGCCGACAAAACAAAAATGGAGGAAAAAGTATAAGTAAAGCAAGGCAAACCGAAACACATATACACTATGTAAACACTATAATTTTTTATCATACAATTCCATTACATAATTGTATATATTTATTTATTATTTTTTATATATTTTAGAAGTTATGAACTTATATCAAAATTCAATTTAAGTATTTGTCTGTCATGCGTAGCAAATGCAATGCACAAGTTATGGAGTTCAAGAAAGGGTAAAATACGTTGCTTGTATGTGAAGCATGTGCGTACGTGTACATTTGCGAGTCAGTGTGAGTCAATCAATCAGACATTCAAGCCATTTAGTCAGTCTATCAATCAATGTGGCCAGCGGAACGTGCACATCATTCTAATGACATAACATTTTTATTTTAATGTGCCCTTAAATGGCAAGGCAGGGAAAAAGTGAACGCCACCATGGCGTATACTTAACCAGCACGGAATATGCTCTAATGCCACTTGGCACAGGTAGCCCACAGCTCAGACGTTGGCCACGTTGTTGATGGCAACAAATAAACATTTGCATTAGACTTAAGCTGAAGTCTCTTCAATCAGACTTGGCTCCATTTCAACTGCAGCTGCTCGCAAATTACGAAAATTTCATTGCACATAATGCGGCTTACGAGCATTTGAGATATTTTCAGTGGCTGGAGGAGAGTGAAAGATGGTTTTGCTTGAATTGGGATTTCAAAGGGGAGCTGAAATTCGTGAAGTGACAACATTAAAGTTACCTTAAATTCTTAGACATTTTGAAATTCTTTATAATTGGCTTTTCAATTGAAACTCATCTGAGAAAAACCCTTGAAAAATGTTGAAAAGGAACTTTGAATATAATCTCGGGTATAATCTGGTGCTTGTTTTTAAATATTTTAATCGGTCTATTCAAATAAAAGACATTCTAATTTTAAAAATTATGTTCGAGTTCCATGGATATATTTACGTGGCAAAATATGCTTTTTATATTTTATATTTAGTTGCTTGTTGAGTTCTATATATAAAAACTTATCTAAAAGAAGATTAAGTGCCAATTTATCTGATTAGCTTTTCATTTAGAGCATTTATATTTAACAAATTAATTGCCCACAAAAAATATTCTCATGCTGTTTTTAGCCACAGATTAACCGCAATTGTTGAATCTTTCAAAAACTTTGTGTTGAAACTATGAAACGATTTGCTGGTTGTGAGTTGGCTAAAAGCAAACATCAGAAATTTATAAATGACACTTGGCCAAAAGAGTTGCGGTTATCAACTGCAAAGTGCTTGACAAATAAATGTTAAAATACTGCTTATCAGATGTGCGATATAGGAAATGCCCATTGCACTAGCCTTTAGAAAACGAGCCTGCATTTTGGGTCAAAAACATTGTGCTGATAAAAGAAGTCAAAGAAATTTATTTGCTACAGATGTGCAGAGCCAGCAAATATCCTGTAAATGTTTTGAGCAAAGTAAGAATAGAAATAAAATCCTAGATTTAAATTGGTGAAGCAAAGATAAGTAAAAGGGTATTTAAATAGTGTTAAAGTTATCGATATATATTTATAAATATTAATATATATATATAGCTCAAATTTGTATACTCTTTGATAAACTTTGAACAATGATTCTATTTTTACCGTCTTTCCTTATTAAGTTATGGCTAACAAAAGTCTCAATTGGTTTACCAGCTTCCTTTTGAAGTCATAATTCAATACAACCCCACTGCACTCTCTGAAAGGGTATTGCAATGAAAGCGAGTAAAATGAGATTTGTGCTGGCGACAGCATTTGGATGGATGCTGGCAGAGCGGAGTTTGTTGGGTGGAACAATTGAAATGGCATTAACATTTAGAAACTGGGAATGGGAATGGCGAAAGATAGCAAAATATCGAAGACGCAGCTGCATTTGGCCAAAATCGAGCGATTCCCGTTGAAAGTTTCAACGAATTGCACGTCGGTGTCTGCACTCCTGAATATCAGTAAAAGAGCAGGGGAGAGAGAGAGAGAGAGAGAGAGAGATAGAGAGTGGGTGGTAAATAGGGTATCTGAGTGCGTGTGTGCCCGGCACGTTTCGTTGCATTTCATTTGATTTGCCGCCTCAATTGCGCACTTTTGTGTGGTGCAAGTCAAATAGTCTTTGCTACTGGCACTTGCTCCGGCTGTGGCAAGTGCAATGAGAATAGAATTGGGCTTGGGATTCCAAATGCGAATGAGAGTGGGGAATTAAGAAGATGGTGGTGGTCATTGGACATGCCTCTTTGCACTGTGCAATCACTCGAATATTGAGTTTTAATTTCCGCCGCCTTTTGTGGCAATTGCCGACAGCTGCCGCCGCAGGATATTAAAAATGAACTGCATTTTTCCTAAGAACATTGCAAGAATTTTCTCAATCTCTCATCAGGAGATACAGCAGCAGTAAAAGGAGCAGCAGCAGCAGCTAAATCAAATCAAGCCGCATCTTGCTGCCCGTTGGCCATTTCATTTGCATTTTGCAGCATGGTCCAGAGCAGAGCAGAGCAGAGCACTGAGCCACAATGTATTCGTATACATGGCTCAAGTTACACTAATGAACTTAAGGACTGAACGATTGCAGCTCTATTCTCTTACTCTCTGTCTTTCATTCTCCTTCTCTCTATCTCTCTCTAATAGCTAGGTTCTCTTTTTGTTGGCATTTATTCTAGTTTATGTGCAGTAAATAACTTGCACACGGTCCACTCCCTTGGCTCGGTATCCAGGTAATGCCAAACTTCCGGAATGGGTTCCTGTCCCTGTTCCGCTTCATTGTCTACGCAACTTCATTACAAAACGAACAAAAAAAAAAAAAATAAAATAAAAAAAAAAATGAGCTGAGCGAACAATATGTGTGAGAGCTGTAGAAACATTCAAAGGGTTGTGGTTGAAGCTCAACTTGTGGCCAGGTTCAACGTTTTGCAACTAACCAAAAACCATTATTAAAGTGTACTTGCTTAAAAATATGCAATCATGGGCGGTAACAAAAACATCAACAGCAACTCGAAAAGCAACAACAACAGCAGGTACAAGAACAACGGCAACAGTTACAAGAGGCAGCTACTGCACAACGCTGCGTATACGTAACATATTGCTGTTTGCTATTTAAATGCATTTATGCAGGACAGAGCAGCTGCTGGCAGGAGTAGACATTCGACTCTGTGGTTAAGGAAGCAAGTAGTAGCAGGAGCAGCAGTAGCAGCAGCAGCAGCAGCAGCAGCAGCCTTTCAACAAATTGTCAAAAGCAGCTTTACTCCTGCGCCCTCGAACCACCTCTCCGGGCATAGTTTGCATCCGGAGTCGGTTACTAAGTGTTTACATTCCAGTCGTTCAGCCGGGCAGCTATGCTTTTGAATATAGTAACTAAGTATTTAACTAAACTATTTGACTAAAAGTGTAAGCACTTTGAATTGCAAATTGAAGCTCAATTGAGAGGTCATCAAATAATATTATATTTATTTATTTTAGTTTACAGTTTCCGTTTGCTTTAAGCTTCGTTCAATGAATCTATGTTATAAGACTTTAATTTGGTAATTATATATTTAATCATGTGTTGAATCAAAAATTATATTAATTATAAGAATTTCATTTGTTAATATATTTGTTAAGATAAGTTTTAAATGCAATTTTAATTGTTTTTTTTTTAACATATAAAAAAATAATTAAGTTAATCTTTAGTTGTGAGAGCTTAACTTATAGAAAAAATAATTAAAGGTGTATTTGGGTCTAGTATACATTTTGACTTATTTATATTGTAAGCAATATTAATAAAATCTATTTTTTGACTTCAACTCATAAATGGTATATTTATTAAAAATTTCAGTTTCCTTGAAATTTTTATGTGTCAAATTAATTTTAATAATTCTCGTTACCTGCCAAACAGAAAAAAGTAATCTTAAGTATAATAATGAAGCAGAGTCTTTTATATAATTATTATAATTACGTTTATCAAATTAATTTAAATATTTCTCGTTACCTGCCAAACAGAAAATAAGTAATCTTAAATATAATAATGAAATATATATATAAATTATATAATTATTATAATTACGTTTTAAGCACTATAAGCTTTATAAGCTTTATAAGCTTTTTCCAAGCATTTTAACTAATTTACTTTTTATACAAAAGTGCGATCGAAGTATTTGTAAATTTAAAGTAGCTGCATTCAATGACAAGCGAAGCGAAGCTCTTGCGCAAGGCAACCAAAAACTATTTTCATCGGTGACGCAGATACAGAAACAGCAACAACAATGACAATAACAGCAACAACAACAATTACAACAAGGCCAATAAGGAGCTTCATTGGCAAGAAGCTAGTGAGCTTGAAAGTGTGCAACAGCTTGGAAATAGTTCGCAGCGATACATGCGGCGTATACGTAACGCAACGATATGCGAAGCTGTTTTCTCTGCCGTTACGTAACGTTGCTGTTGTTGCTAGTGTTGCTAGTGTTGCATACTGGCTAATGGCTAATGGCTAATGGTGCGTTCTCGACTGGCAACAAATGCTGCAAATGAGCTGACAGAGGTTATGATAGTGCAACACATAACTTGGACAGGCCCCAGAGGTTCGCAATCCGCTTCCTTAAACTGGGTGCAGGCCGCTCCTTGGCCTCGCAGTTCAATTAAAGTGCCCGCCATTAGCGAGTGGCCTCATTGTCATACACATAGTTAATGGCTCAGCACACAGTTCATTTTCATTTAATTGCGCAAATACCTTGCACTTCTCCCATTATTACACACTAGACAAAGTCTCATTCATTATGGTTGCATGCAATGTGGGTGCGAGTGTGTGTGGTGCCAAGAAAAGTTGCTAAAGTCATAGAAGCTTGGGCGTGCCATACCTTGGCTCTACCTGTTGTTGTTTATATTATTAAGCACCTGATATATTGGCAAAGTTTACAGCCAAGTCTCTGGTGCAAGTGCCTGTGCCCGCGCCCCATGTAAATGAAGTAACTTTTGCTTCGTGCTTCATTCTGACAGCACAAGAGCTGCCAACTTTATTGCCCTTTGCTGCTGTGCCGTCTCTGCTGATACCCTGTACACGCATGAGGTCGGGCACAAAGAGTCGCTTATTAGAATTTTCTTTATGAAATGTTAGGAGTAAAAATATGTCCAAACTTTTGTTTTTAGAACAAGCTTATGAAATAAACAATCTAAATACTCAAAATTCTCGACATCCAATGTAATTGATTAATATGAACAGAGTATTGTGCAGTCAGCTACACTCGTTTGCGCTCTTCTCACTTATTAAATAAGAGAAAATTTGTATAAGTTACGCATTCTGAATGTAGATAAGTTACTCTACGAAGTGAATTATAATTTAGACAATATATTTGTGTTTTATAGACTATAACAAAACGAACCGAACGAAAGTTTTGTTAAAAAAAAATGGTTTGAATAAGTTAAATATGCTTTGAAGTAGGGCTGAATTACAAGATATGCAGAGCTTGAGGAAACAATTTTGTATTTCTTTAAAGGCATTTGCTAAATCGAGGTTTTAGCTAGAATTCATATTTAGCAAGCATATTGTATATAGAAATATCTAAGACTTTTAATCTGAGCAAAAGTATTAGCTTTGGTTTGAGAAGGGAAATTTGCTGAAACCGTAATCAATATATACATATATATAAAAACATATTTACATATGTAATAATAATCGATCAATTTACTGGGTATTTTCTATTTCGGCACTTTCAATAATTAACCGCAGCATTGTTGCTTGCTTCAGAAGCTATTTGGTTGCACTTTGCGCTCAAATTTTTGGTCACATTTGGCTACGTGCTCTTGTCCTTTGTTGCGTCCTGTTGCAACTGTTGTCCTGTTGCGACTGTCTCACTAATTGCCTAAATATTTAAACGGTTAATTCTGCAGCGTGGCGCCTGCTCCTGTTGTCGAGCGGTGTTGATATTTAAAAATTTGATTGCACTGGTAAATGTTTGCGGAAATGTGCAGCAGCAGGGACGGCAAAAGTGTGTCCAGGTACGGCCGTGCATTGTGTGTGCGGTTTTTACGGTTTGTTTGCTCCGGACTTTTTATTGGACTTGTATCCGTGCAGTCGGCACAAAGTGGCTTAACTTTTAGAGAAACCCTTCTGTGGGGAGCGACTGGTGACTGGGTTTTAGGCTCTATCCGAATGCAGCAGCTCGATGCAAATGTCCATAAGAAAAACGAATCAATAAAATCAACAACATCAGTAACATCAACAACAACAATAACAGCAATCACAACAATAACAGCAACAAACAACTATTTTGTGCATTGCAGAGTAAAAAGCGACTCGACAAGCACATAAAATATGCAAAAAGCCAACGAGGCGGCGTAAATGCAGCAGATTTATTTTTATGGCTCACCTGAGTCCTTGTCGCTATGTCCTTGTTCACAATAAAATAAAATAAAAAGTTGTATATATGTATGTTTATACATAAATAAATAAATCGCATTCACATGCATGCTGTATATGGTATGCAGTTTTGATATAATGCACGATTTTCGTGTGTGTTTCGCATGCATATTTTGTATATTTGATTTCGATTAGTTGATAGACCACAAAATAACACAGGTTTATTCATCTATGTATATTTGAGTAGCCATTGTTGCTTTATCATAATATCCTATATCGAATGTATTTTATTGTAGTCTACTTTTATGCGCCTGTCTGCCCAATGCTGCACATTGATATTTCATTCGAATTAAATAATCAGGATTTCCAGCAAAAAAAAAAAAATCAAAAAAACAATTGGCCGAGATGTGCAGCCAATGGCCATAAAACATTGCTACCTAAAACTAAAAATATATGTGCTAGTGTTGGTAAACAAATATGCAATGTATATATTTATTTTCTAACATATAACACAGCTGCAATACTCTACATAAATAATTTGGCTTAATTTATTAAGCTTATTTAAGCTTTTTTTGAGACCGATTTTAATTCCATTTTAACGTATTACATCTCAACGTTAAATAAATTTGTTTGTTTGCTTTCTGATGAAAGTTGGGCCAATATAATTTATTTAATACACCATTTTGCAGTTAAGTTCAAGCCAAGATAATTAATGCCATGCATAATTAATGGGTTAGAAAATATTGCCTACATAAAAGAAATTAATTAATTTCAGTTGGCAATTTGTATTTGAATTTTGATATCAAATGAAATCAAGTTGCATGACAAATGAAAGCGACTTTTTTGCGTTCGCTGCAGGCAGTGAAAAAATGTTGAAATTTGTTTAGCGCGCAGTGCCAGTTAGATATAACACTAACACACACACGCACACACATACAGTCTTTATGGGTATTTATTTTAGGTTTTTGTTTTTGGCAAAACGTAAATTTTAACGCTCGAAACGAAACGAAAAACGTAAACGTAACGCGGCGCAGTTAAATGGGCGAAAAGGCTTTTAGCGTGCGGCTTGTGTGAAGCCAAATCGAATACGGGCGGCCGCATCAAATTTATGTGAATTTTATCAAGTGTTTACGGCGCATAAAAAACACACACACGCACACACATACATACAAACGTGTATGTATGCAAATCGGTGGCAAACGTGTAAACGCATGCAAATCCAGTTGCAGATAAACGTGAGCTACATTTACGTTACGTATACGCAATCTCTCGTAAATTACGTATACGCAACGCAAGCCACATTTTAGACTGGCAGCCATCAGAAGACCCATTTAAATTTTTGGCAAAGCAAAAGACGTAACACTGTCATTTAGCTGTCAGCTTTCCAGCCCGGATGCTTATTGTTGCCTCGAAGGAAAGCAAGCCCCGCACCTACTAAATGTGGGCATTTAGTTCGGGTCTTTTGTTGGCAAACTTTTGTGGCAGGTGACAGGCGCGAGACATGAGACGATTGTGTGTTAATGTAAATAATGGCACGCACACACACACACACACACACTCACGCATACCTTGAACTCTAGGCTCAACTTTTGCGCATGCAATTGAAGCCTTATTAAACTTTAAACAAGCACAAAATGTGACAACACGCTTGGTCTCCCGTCTTTCTTCCCCCTCTCTTTCTCTCTTGTGCGCTGTCGGGCTTAAAATTGTTGCAGACGCTTGGTTCGGCCTGTTTGTTGTTTCACATGCTCGACTCCATTAACAATATGTTTTTCTTGGGATGCACCCATCTTACCCCATCCTATAAGCCAACCGCCACGGCCACAAACACAGACATTCACATACGCATCCACATGCCTCATGCGTCCGCAGGCTGCGTTTTTTTGTGTCAGCCAAAAATGTGAATTCATTTGGAAAATTAAAGAAAATTTAAATGTGCTTATATATTTATATGACACAATTCTATGAGCGCCGGCAATTGTGGGCAAGGGGAGGGCTGGCTGCTGCCATCGGCTTATAACGTATGCAAAAAAAATGTTTTTTATTTATATTTCCAGTCTCGGCTTAAGTTATGAGCTCCATTTGCGCTGAATTCTTTTAACGTGTAAAGAAAAGTATTTTACGTACTTTGCATTGGTGCCCCCGGCAAGGGCGTCAGCTGCGCAATGTCATGAAAAGTTATGCCTAAGTAAGGTTAAATTTTATTTTTATAGATGAGTGCCTTTTAACCCACAATCTTGCACACATCTAACATATGCAAATTATGCTAAAGCAAAGTAATACTTCGCTTCGGTACTTTCAATATCGATTTAAAGGTTTATTGCTTTCGATCGTGGATAAGTTTAACAATTTGTTGTGTGCGCTTCGGTAGGTGGAGAATTTCGTAATTAGTCGCAATTACCTTGGCTATTTAAAAAGTTCAATATAGAATTAAAAAGTCATTTGGAGCGAAGATTAGTTTGATTCTTTTGAATAGTTAACAAATTTGAATGACCTAAATGCTAAAATAATCCTTTTAAATTCATCATTGCTCAATTAGAATTTATTATGTAAACCATTAAACAGCTTTTTTTATGTGAGACTTGCTTAATTAGCATATTTCCATGCATATATTTAATTAAAATTCCATCATATTTACATATCTAGACAGCTCTAAGGTATAACATTGAACTAACGACAGCTTAAATAATTTAGATTATAAAAAGCAACATGCTGAGCAACTGATCTCAAATAAATCAATTATACAAGCAAAGGTGATACTCGTCAGGCTTTAAATAATACGAAGTTTTCGTCAATATTTCAATTGAGCTTATTTAATCGATAGCTTCCTCGATGTATTCATTTATCGCATTCTGCTGTTGCGCAATCAGTGCCAGCAAAGTCGTTGGCTTCTTGGCCAAATAGCACCCATTGCTGAGATTTTTGGCACTGTATCTGTATCTGTGTCTGTATCTGTGATTGTCTTTCTATATGTGCTTGTGGAAGTGCAACCATGCTAAGTGGCCGCTGGCTATGCTATGGCAATTTAGCGCCTTGTCCAATGCAAGTGACAAGCGCCAGGGGTATAGCAAGAGGGGCAGCAAACGGGGGCAAACGCACTCGAATGCCGCACATGCAACACACGCAGTCAGATCCATTGGGAGGAGGTTTGGGGCTGGTGTTGGAGTTGGAGTTGGAGTTGGAGTTGGCGTCGGAGCTCCAGTTGGTGTTGGGACCAACGAAAGCTTTGGGTAGATAAGCCAAAACCACAGAGCAGCCTCAATTTATGCAACTCGTCGCACTTTGTGCTGTTGCCAATAAAGCCGAACGACACTTTAAAGCTGCATTCGAGAAGCGAAGCGAGACGTTACTGCAATGGATTTTCATTTAAATTTTGACGCATATTTTATTGCCAAATGCATTTTACTGTGCCACACTTGGCTGCCTCTATTGGCCACACACACAGCTATACATATATACACATATAAATATACAAGTATGTGTGTACTTCATGGCTGCAATTACGCTCAAGTGCGTTTAGTTTTTTTTTATTTTATTGAAATTGCAATTTTCGGTTTTAGTTTCCATTTAAAGGACGGCTTGAGCTTATTTTTTGACTTTACTGGTTTCTTGGTCACACATTTTGGTATATAGAAAGCAGCTTAGTTAAGTGCGACCGTCTTTTATTTAACATCATTTCATATGCATTTTCAATATACGAACAATCCCTGTATATATATATATATATGTGTGTGTGTGTGTGTGTGTGTGCGTGTGTGCGACAGAGCATTTCGAATGCCAAGTTTTTCGATAAAAAGTAGAAATTCTTTCGGTTTGCTTTTCTTGACTGTACTTTACTTTAGTTTCGGGTCTGGCAGGAAGTGCAACGGGGCAACTATAAATTTTTGCATAAATTGTGGATCTGCATGTTGCTTTATGGCATGAGCCGGATGTGGATTGCAGTTACGACTTAAGAGTGTGTAAGATGCGTACTACCAAATTGCATAACTCAATCTGACAAGCCGGCTAAGCAAAGAGAGACCCAGTTCCAGAGACAGGAAGGCATGGAGAGAAAGGGAAAGCTGTTGTTTTAAATTGAAATGATTTTGTTTGAACTCACAGAATATTCAGATTTTAGTATGTGTTGTTTTTGCCAGTTGAACAAAATGATATTCAATAATAAATAAAATATAGCCAGAGAGAAATCTTTGCGCGATATCAAATTGTTTTCATTGGTTTTATTTAGCTTCGTTCTCATGGGAAATCATCTTTTTCTCGGTTGAAATTATTAAAACTATCTGTCTTCATCTTATATTTACGTGACTACATTTGATGAGTTGGAATTTATTATACAGTGAAGCTTAATTTAAGAGTTCGACCTTAGTTCAAGGGATATCGGAATTCGGTTCATAAAGGGAGTTCAATCGAGGTTTTGTTTTACATGCCTCAATGGCTTTTTTCAAGTTAATTTTTTTCTGCCAGTTGTTCAGACAAGAAAAGGACAAAAATCTAATCAAATACATCTTCTTGCTAACATGTCCTGAATTTTTAAGCACAGGTCCGATTCCTTGGAAAAAAATATGCGTTAAAGCAAGGGACAAACTTTGTGTTCTGTTTTATAAAAAAGGAAATTGATTTTTTTTTTGTCTATATGGAATGGTCAATTTGAGAATCTTCTCAAACAACCGTTAACCAAAGTTCTGTATTACTAACTGTGAAATCATTTAAACAAAATTTGCTTATAATTTGGTTTTATGTATAATGCCAACTCGTTGCAAAATTTAATTAAACCACAATTTTCCAATTTTTGCTTGCAATTTGTTGCATTTATTTATCAATTGCAATAAGCCATTAGTCAATATTTTCTGTTTCAATACCAATTATCACAAATATAAATCTGGATTTGCCATAAAACAAAGCTTTTAAAATATTGCTGTAAATCCTTAAGCCAACTTAACTATGCTTGAGTGCAGAAAAAGCTATGAGAAATAATGAGTCTCAGTGTAAACTTTGCCAAAATGTAACTAATATGCAATAAATTGCTCAAAGCAAACCAAGAACTGCAACAATAACAACAACAACAACAACAACAACTGGTGGAATAAGAAAGCAGCAGCTGTGTGGATTTTATTAAACTTTAGTTCTAATTGCATTACATTTGAAGGAAATATTGCAAAGCAGAAACAAAACCGAAAACCAATTGAAAAAATCTTGTATGTAGTTTTAATTAGAAATATTTTTCGAAATCTAAGAGAAAAGCTAAGAACAAAAATTGTGTCTCTTTGTTGTTGTTGTGGCTAAACTAGGCAAAGTGCCAAGCTGCTTTGGCCAGGATATTTAGTCCTTAGCAAACACACACACACGCACACACACACACACACCCGTGGAAAGGGACGAGCAGATAAAGTAAACTTTTAAAAAACTTTTAACGAAGATATGTGCGAAAGGATGGCAGACAAGGAGTCAAAGACAGCTCTTAAGCAGCAGACAGATTGAAGGCAACAACTAACACTGTCACATACACACATGCACACGCACACACACATGCAGTGCAAAGTTAGTTGTTTGAAAAATGTTTAGCCGTTTATGCTATATGATATGAAGCTTTTGTGATCAACTTAATTAAATTCATTAAATGTGCGCACGTATCACGTATACGCAGCGCTGTGCAATTAGTTACCATGATAGATGATTTTCATTGTTGTTGTTGTTGTTGTTGTTTTTAAACAACAACAATGCCAAACTTTTTAACAACGTCAGTGATGCGGCAATGGCACTCATTTAGCAACTAACTGAACTATTTGCTATATGTGAAAACTGAACTTTCATACGCACCGTTGGCCAGGCATGAAACGTTAGCTGCTAATTTAAATATTTTGCACTGCTGACTGACAGTCGACAAGCAGGAAAATTTCTAATTAAAATAGAACACATAGCAGTACGAAAGTTGTTTGGCAACTTTCGTGGGCGTCAGTCAGCATTCAAAATCAATAGACAGCATTTAATAAAACTCAACTTGAAAGAAACAAAAGCAAACAGCTAAAGCAATTGCAAAAACCTTGACGTAATCAAAGCAAGCAGCAGCAGCACAATGAAATCGGAATCAAGTCCTCTTCAACCAATCCTTTCTCCTTTGGCATTCGCAATTGCGTTAATAAAACGGCAGAAGCTGGCAATCAAATTGAGCCAACAAAAGGAGACTCTATCGCAATACATCTATTGTATTCAATTCATTTTGTTAACTATATTGAACACTCTAAGAGAGTATAATTTCAGCTTCGGAATATAAAGAAAGTGCCTTTTGAAGTGTTCGACTGGCTTTCAATAATTGAAATTGTTTTTATTGAATTTAGATGTTGATGTCAAAGTGAATATTATGAAAGGCATTTTATATATTTTTAGTAAAATTTAAATGTTTTGTAAAAATATATTTCTAATTTAATTTTTTCAAATGCATTCTAGTTGAGCCTGGTACTTTAAAATAGTTATTATCATAGACCTTTTACTTAGCTAAGAAAAACTATTTAATAAAATTAAAATTGTTTCTTTATATCATAATTCTTGAGCTGATTGACGAGTCATTATGCAGTTGCAGAGTATCTCCAAGTCGAGTTGTCCAGGTTTGATTGGCAAAAAAAAAAAAAAAAACAAATAAAACAACAGCCTTATTTCAATAGATAGCATCAGTAGGTCATCCAGCTATTAGCTGCGTTGCATTATTTGAAATTTAAATCGCTTATGCAACATAAATGAGGCATACAACAGATAACAGTTATTTGCCAGATATTCCATTTTGGATTTTTGGTGTGACAAATTGGTGGAACGATTGCATTGAAATGCCAACAGCTGTGGGTGCATGCTGCACTGTCTGTGGTCTAATGTGGCATGTGATATGGGGTCGCGGGACGTGCTGTTATTCGGGTCACGGGTTGCGTATCTAAGGACAAACATTGTCGAGCCGTCGCCATTTTGTCAGCGGCAACGTGGCGCGCATAAAATTTGCGACAAGTTATGCGCCTCAAGTGCCAAAGCATGCAACAATGGTTGTGCATTAACTTTGCCTATCGGTCTGCCCCACCCTTTGATCCTTCCGCTTCAGCACGTTGCCAGCAGTAGGGGCATTGGGCATTGAGCCTGAGTCGATGGCAGCCGTCGGGCATCGTTGTAATAAACTTTGTTTATAACGCGATGCCAGCTAAAATTTGCAAACATGCAAACATCGAGGGAAATGCATAACTGAGCGACAGGGCGAAACTGAGCGAGCGGAAAAGTCAGCGCCGCCAAAAAGGGAAACGGAAGTCAATGCAATGCACACTATCAGAGCAGTCGGCAGCAGTCAGCAGCAGTCAGCAGCATAGACCAAAACCTAGTAACAGATGCAGTCCAAAAGCTGGAGCCATTGCGTTGGTCACTTGGGCATGAGAAGGCGTCGAAATGCGCATTTTCCAGCGTTTGTTTCGCTTGTTTAACGCATTTTAACTTTGATTAACGACTGACGGGCATTCGTGCTTACTTCGTTGCTTACTTCGCTGCTTACTGTTGTTACGCTGTTCCCACTGCCTCTATCCTTCCCTCTCTGCATGTTTGATTTATGCACAAAAATTGCTTTTACTTGAGCTATTGCCATGTCCTTACACAATTTATACGATTACAGCCTTTGTGCTTCAGTCATTAGACCCTTGCCATGATTTTGATGGCCCAAACACGTACAAGCTGAAAGTATCTGAAAGCTTTATTAAATATTTGTTGCTGTGTTGTACAGCGAATATTGATTGTTGAGTCCATCTATCTTATACATCTAAAAAAGAAAATTTAGTAAATTTGCATTTAGCTTATTTTACTTAAACTGAAAAATATATAACTACGTTTTTTTTTTTTTTTTGTAAAATGGAGATTTGATGTATGAGTCTTTCTTTCACGCATGAGCAATTGTTTTTTTAACCATCTTTCTAAGCAGGGTATTTTAATTTCGAGCAGCCCCGTCTAGAGCTGTTGCAGTTGCTTAACATATGGTAAAATCTCATAGTTTAATAGTTGGGAGTTGATTTATAATCCATTTGTAATATGATATGGTCTGCTTAACTCGACATCTTCAATTACAATTACTTAAGCAATTTAATTACAATTTTAGCAGCAGCTAAATAGTAATTATAATAACTGTAACGAATACGTGTTACATTTATTAAGCTTTATTAATTGGTTGCGTTGCACTTAAAACTTTAAGTACTCTGTGCTAATCTTCAAAATAATAGTTTGTTAGGCAACACATGTGTGTGTAAACAGCTTTGG
Organism: Drosophila pseudotalamancana; assembly: GCA_037075185.1. Classification (NCBI taxonomy): domain Eukaryota; kingdom Metazoa; phylum Arthropoda; class Insecta; order Diptera; family Drosophilidae; genus Drosophila; species Drosophila pseudotalamancana. The sequence continues at coordinate 990,918 of JBAMCK010000996.1, read as the reverse complement.
AAGCGTATTAAAGCTTTAGGACGACTTAAGTTTATGGAGTGAAAGCACTTAAATTAACTGTAAGCCTAAGTATGTGCATCAGGCTATAAGTTAATGTGCCTTCATAAGACAGAGTTGGTCGAGCATTATCTGATTTGTTTTCATGCTGCGACATTGACATTGGCCACACTGTTTTGCTGCATATCCTTTTCCGAGCAATTAATTTCATTGTATTCCATCTGAATGCATAATATTCTGGAATTCCCGTGGTCTGGCAGCGTTGCACGGAATCGTTTGGAGTCCCGTTTTTGAGTTGTCAGCGGGACTTTTCCCCGTTTGCTCGGTTTTCCCTTTCGCCTTTGGTTGTTTTTGGGCCTGCTGTGCAAATTGTTAGCGCTGATTTATTATTTATTGCTTTGGTTTATGCCTGTGATTTATCTCGAGTGGCCGCGAGCGTTGAGTTTAAAGTGCGCGGCCATTGTTTGGCAATTTAAAACAAACCAAAACAAAAAAAAGGCAACGGGAACGAGAAAAACATTGGGATAAGCCATGTAAGATACTTGCTGTTCGCTATCGATATAACGAATCGGGTCGGGCAATTATATGATTTATGTTTGCACTTGTTGTATGGCCGCAGGCGCAAAAATTTATGCAAAGTGCCTTTACATATAAAACGAGTCGAAACATTCCAGTCAGTACACAATATTGAAATACTTCGTAAGCCGGAATGGAAAAGGATTATTTATAAGCGTAAATAAGCCATTAATATAAGTTTTGATGATGATTGAAGGGCTTTTTTTGTAGATCAAAGCAAGTGTTTCGTTTTTCATATATATCTATATAAATTTTCATCTTTCTTTATTGATTAGTTACATTTATTTTTAATTATTTTTTAAAGTAATTTAATAATAATGTAAATGCAGCAAAGCTTAATTATTTTCTTTTCTGTAATACCAATCCCTAAAAAGAAAACGTATTTCTTTTTAATCTGTGGGAATAAAGTAATTAATTGTAGCACCTTAGTATGTGATTAAAAGGCCTCTTATTTTTGGAAGGAAGCTACAAATTTAAAACTACCTCGTCGAAGCCTCCTTGTTGTGCCATTTTAAGGGTAATGGGTATTTATTATTACAATCAATATTTAGCCTTAGACAATGCACTTATTTCATTGTTGTCAGTTTATCGTCTATTCTGCATTCCTCTAGGCCTTTGTGTTTGTGCTCTCTATGTGTCTCTTTATGTCACTTACATAAATCGTGGCGGATTTGCATTAAATATGCAACAAAAAGCTGTTTAAATAACTAATAATTATCTTGTTGGGCTTCAATGTCATTTGCTCTGTGCTATTTATATGCATAAGCGGCTTAGTTCAAATTAATTAACATTAACAGCCAGACAAACAACAACGACAACAATTGCAATAGCAGCGAGAACAATAAGCCAAACAATGTTCACTGCTTAAATATTTATTGTTTGTTTTTACACTGGCCACAAAACATTTTGTGGTCATTTGTTGTTAATGACACTGTAAGCCTAATAATTTATTGTGTGTCTGTTTTTTTTTTCTTTTTGTTATCGCATTCCTTGGGAGCATTATTTGTTTATACATGTACATAAACATATTGCTAAATAGTGGTTTGTTAATTGAATAAAGAGTGAATATTTATTTTCTGTTGAAATTAGTTTTCCTATTTGCATTTGTCAAATCCCAAAAATCCAATTATAATTTTAATCAAATTATTTAATTTGACTTGTGATAAATGCAATAAATTTTAGCACTCTACTCGTTTAATAAGATAAATCTGCTGAAGTTGAAATACCATTTAATTATTATTGTATTGGTTAAATTGATTACGAATCAGATGTAAGTGCTTCACCAACGGATTCCATTTTCAATGGACTAATGTTTACTCATTATGTGAACATGCAGGAAATAATTGTCTAAAATTGTTTGTGCTTGAAATATTACCAAATTGCTGAAAGTTCATTGCTGGCATGCAACTAAAAGCGTTTTACGATACAATAATAAACAAAATAAAGTAAATATGCTTAGCACGATTGCTTAAAATATCTTGTGATTGAAGTACAGGCATTGTCTTTAAGCTCCATTGCTTATTTATCAACAATTCCATCGGTATTCCACCCCCAGCTCTTTAAACGAATTGTGATACAGAAACTATAGCATACTTATGAGCGCCATTGGATATGAGTAAGAAAAAACAGGAGAAATGTACGATTCATGCACCACCCGCTGCACGGACTGCCCGCGGTGCTGCGTTTAATCAGAACACATAACTTAGAGGAAATTCAGATGCAGGAGGATGCTCTTATAGAAGATGCCGAAAGTGCAGAACACGGGGCGTCCCCAGACGCTGCACGGCTGCTGCGTGCGGTGTCTCCTTTGTGTGGCACAGGCAAGAACGGGATAAAAGGGATAAAAGCGTAAAAGAACAGGGGGTAGCGGATAGTCGGATGTACAAAGGCTGCATTACACTTTAATTTTAAAACAAATGCTGGCAACGCTCAATGGAAATTTTGGCATAGCAGCAAGTCAGGCGAAAGCAACAGAAGAAGCTGCAGCAGCAGCAGCAGCAGCAGCAGCAACAGCAACTAAATTGTATCTGACCAACGAAGCGTGCTTGAATTACAGTTGCAATCAAATCTATGAGCAACCGCAAGTGCATGCAACATACAACATGCAACATTCAGTTGTACACTCCCAACTTCAAAATAAACCACAACACCATTCACTGACTCGAAGACACTGCCAGATGGACCGAAAGGCCTGTATTTGTGTGTGTGTGTGTGTGTGTGTGTGTGCACCGCAAACCGCACACACGCTTCGAGTTTGTGTTTTTGGATTACAAGCTGCTATATCTGCGGTCTGTTAGGCAACTTATTAGATTAGTAATGGGCTGTAGCATAACTACTAGTCGAACGGCCATAGGGGCGCAACAAGCGATTCGCCACCCTCTGACCAACCGCAAGCAGCTGTCAAACAGCTGCATTTGATTAATATAATTAAAGTCTTGAATGTCTCAAGCCTTGGCGTGCCGAGCAACAGGACCTAATCATCATAATGCGCTGCGCTGTCAATGTAAATCCTTTGAGATGGCGACATAGAATCCGCATGATATATATGCATGGGTAAATGGACAACATTGTTGCCACCAGTCGTATACGTGATGTGCATTTCGTATGTAGTAGGGCCCGCAAAAAAGTAAAGCTGTAGAATTATATTTATGCCACTTTTGGGACTTTTGCTTGTCACATGTGCACGAAGAGTGGCCATGTTGGTTGAGCTCTTAAGTCGCAATGACATTAGCTGAAAATGTCAAAGCTGGCAACAGACTAATTGGTCTACAGAGGCAGCGTCCACTGTAAGGCAATGTTTTATGCATGTTGCTAGTGATGAGCATTCGTTAAAAGTGAAGTTTAAGAAACTTGTTTCATATAATAGATAAAACTCGCCTCTTTTTTTAAATCTATTAGATTAATCTTATTCAAAGTAGAATAATAAGACAATAATATATAAATAATTTAGCTTAATCAATTTTAATTGCATATATTTTAAATTTATATGAATAATCTAAACAATGAAGTTCCGTTATGAAGAAGATTAAAAAACAAACTGAAATATGTGTATTGAGATTCATTTCCGAGGCACTTGAAAGCTCCTTTGAAATGTCCTTTATTTCTTGTGCCTGCACAATAAGCTACAATCACATTGTATTTAGCTTTTAATGCCAAATTGTTTTGTGGCACTGACAGCTAGTGTCATTGGAGCATGAAACAGAGCAATAAAAAAATACTGCATGTTGCTAATTTGAAAGATGAATTAGATTTGCTGCATACACACAGATTTGCGACGTTGCAGTTTTGAACCGGAGAACTATAAATTTCATTTCTCACAGCAGCTAAATCCCCAGCGTGTGGCTTACAATGGAGTCCGTTTCAGAGGCAACAACATTTTTGTGTAGTTTTGTGGCAAAGTCAAAAACAGTATAATGCATGTCACACACAGACCGAGAGATATTAGCAAACACACACACACAAACACATTTGCACATGTATCTATGTATATTTAAAGGATAGCAGAGGCATTGTCTGAGTCAGACAGCTTACACAAAAGCCATAGAGAACAATTTAGATATTTTCTAAAGATTTAAGCGGCTCACATTACACCGCAGGGCAAAAAGCAAAAAGCAAAAAGTTGTCATCGGCTGCCGAGCCACATACTCGTATATAACTTAAGGTAAGACATATGAAAGATACTGTGAATTCCGATGGGTCTGTTTGTCTCGTCTATTTCTATTTGTTTGTCATTTAAATGAGCATAATTCTAGTTGCTGAAAAACACATTTAAGCACTTTTATATGGACTTCAATCGTGTAGACTCTTCTACTACTACTATCGTATGCATATTCATAGAACTAACCACAACAGTCTGACATTATTACCTATGCATGTGTATGTAAGTTTGTTTGTTTGTTTGTTTGCTTATTTGTTTGCCTGTTTGTATCTTGCAGGTACGTACGAGTATATATGTATGTGAAAAGCCAAAGCTTTGCAACAGCACTGAGACACAGCCTCGGCTTCAGACCCGGCTTTAACCATCTAAGTGGCTACAACATTTGCATAGAGGCGGCGACTGGTGTTGAAACTGGTTTGTATGTAAGCACACGCACACACACACAGACACACACACAGACACGCTGACATCCACCCTATATTTATATTAATGCATACATATATATCTGTTCATTTGTGTGCATGAGGCTGGCACTTGAGTGTCTTAAGTTCTTCTTTAAGTGGCAACTTTTTCTCAATTGCCGCAAGTGGTGTTGCAAGTGGTTTTCAAAGCGCTTTGGGCCAGATACAGGTGTACTATACTTCAGCTCTGTGCGGTCTTTGAGTGGTGTGATAAAGAAAATGCATTTAGGTCTCTAGAAGAGTTCAACACCAGCACAAATATCCCTACATACACTCACACACACACACAAGCAGAGACGCACACCTGACCTCAATACCTTAAGAACTTGTGTGTCAGTTGTGTATGTAGAGCGGAAATATGTGTACATAAGTTTTGCAATGGCTCAAAAATCGCATAAATAATTGGCAGTGGCTTCTGCCTGTGGTTAAATCATATCAGATTGTTGCAAGCGACAAACTAAGAGACTTCTAATAGTTGATATTCCATATATTTAAAGGGAATATCTTGAATGGTTTAAAGAATAGCTTGATTGAAAATAAATCATGAAATTTAATTTTAGTATAAATAAAACAATAAAATATTATGATACCAATAAAAATCCTATTTTCAATTCCTATTTTCCTGCGATATTTATGACTCCCTGCGGAGCCATAGTACTGAGCACCAATAAAATATGAAATGAAACCCGCTTGCAGAGAATAAGATAATCGGATTAAACTTTGTTATTGAAAGTCCTGCTAATAATCTTATAATTGAAGGTGAAATTTTCTTAAACGAAATCCACTTTTTGTCTTGTTATATGTTAAGTGTTTAAATTTCCAGACAATTTCTCGCTTGCCTACCGCAAATCTCTATCGTAATTAACCCACTTAAATGGCAGTAACTTTGCTCGGTAATCATCGCAATGGGCGGTGGCTTCTGTGGGCGTGGCACATGTTCATGTTGTGGCCGCAGGCGAAATCCTTCCAAAAAATACAAAAAAACACACACACACACACACACACACACACACACATACAAATAAAACGCAAGCAACGCGCACAAATTTGCACAATTTTTAATGGCGCAGATGTGTGTTTGTTGTGCGTATGTGTGAGTGAGTGTGTGCTTGAGTGTGTGTGCCGCATCGCATGAGGCTTTCGATGAGGGCTTTTGCGTGTGCTTCTATATGTGTGCGTGGACTTAACTGACCAGCACACACACACACACACACACATACAGACACAAACATGGCATGTAGGAAGCTGCCGCCATGGTAAATGCTTTAAAAAGCCATTTCAGCTTTTTCCGTCCGTTCTACATTTTTATTTTTTTTTTACGTTTTTTTTTTTCGGAATCCCCATCTTTGATGCGGCCACAAAAAAGGGCGGATTATAAAACACTTAAACGATTTTAAGCGCAATTATGTTGGCGCGAGCACGTAAACGCATCGTGGCCATTGCAACGCTTTCCCTCTTCAATATTTGAGCTCTGCCCGCTGTCCAACTGCCCGACAGCCCGACAGCTCGACAGCCCGACTTGCTGCTGCTCATTAGGTTTTCATTTAAAGTTTTCCCCCAAACAGCAGCAGTGCAAATTTTTTCTAAATTATTTAAAAACTAAGTTGGCCGCTGGCTCCAAAAAAAAAAAAAAACTAAACAAATAGCTGCAAAGGAAAGGTGCATTCTGAACAATAGTCTGTACCCTATAAAAATAGTACGCAAGAGGGGTATTCTGAATAAATTGAATATCCGGTGGGAAGTACCAAAAATGATTAGTTAATAAAATCAATTTTGTGTAATGAAAAAGTAAGTGGCTGTAAAATTTATCTCTAATATAAAAGGAATCTTTATTTTTTAAGGAAGATCGAAAATAAAAATTGTATAGCTTGGCAATTATTCTATCAAGAATATAAATTTATGTATATTTATGTTGCTTGTTAACCTAACATTTAATCTTATTAGACAGAGGAAATAAACTGTGAATTTACAGTTAATATACCCTCTTAAGTTCGTTGGCCATGCAGCACAATCAGCATAGTGCCAAGCTCAGTGATGGCAGATAGCCCGCAACAACAACAATAACAACAACAACAACAATAACAACAACACATAGAAGCAACAACAACAAACAATCCAGGAAGAGTTGAGAACCGGTCTGCAAACAATTAGAACGTCAGCTTACCGGAAAAAAAGTTTGCATTTCATTTATACTCGAAGGATTTTATTTAGGAAAAGTTTTGTTTTGTGCGCGCCTGGCCGACGTCCAGGCAGGCGTTGTCCATTGTTCAATGTCTTCGGCAATGCCAGCGATTCTTCAACGGCCACTTCAGCACTGGACGCAATGGAGGAGGCAATGGACGAAATTGTGGAGACTATGGAGGCGACAGGGCAACGCCGGCGTTTCCGTTGCAAACGCGCGCCATTGTTGCAACAATTAACTTCCGGTTTTAAATTTCACTTGTTTGGCTGTGTGCCTTACTCTGTGTGTGTGTGTGTGTGTGTGTGTGTGCGGTCGCAAAACAAAATGGCTGCTGCCAGTTGCAAGCTATCGCTGCTGCCAACGGCTTTTGACATTAATTAGCACAAAACATGTTGAGCAACGGTAACTGCAACGGTAAAGTTTTTGGCCATTTGCAGCTGCATAATGGCCACTGAATACCTTAAGCTGCTGCCATCAGCCCTGTTTATTACGTAATTTAGATAGCGTACGTTGGATACTTGCCCCGTTGATGAGCAGCAGCAGCAGCAGCAGCAGCAGCAGCAGCAAATGCTGAAAAGCGTCCAGTCAGCATACAAAACACCTTGAACTGCCAATGTCGTCTTGCAACTCATCTCTTTTGGCCAGGTTAAGTTTAAGCTGGTCATGTGCATAAATCAACATAAACGTGTTAAGCTCAGCAAAGTTTTGTCAGCTTACAAAGTTGCTTTAGTTCTATTAATGAGTCGAAACTGAACTGTAATATACGACTATGCAGATAGATAATCAACTTTTCCATACTAAACAATTTTTAACTATTTTCCTAATGATCAACATTTATTTTATTTAATAATGACAGTACATTACATAGAGTTTGTTTGGCGTGGAAATTCCATATTGTACTCCCGCTTAAGCGTAAACTTCAGGTCTAATAAACTTGCCTCGTCATTCCGGTATTTGGCCAGCTTAACCAAACGCATGGAGACATCCTTGACGAAGGCATTGGCGCACTTGGCCACCAAATCCGCTGCTTGATCGTCCAAGGAGGCAGTTTTGTCAATTTTCTGCACAAATCGATTTAAATTGGATTTGCGTATAATCTGCAAGAATTAGATGATTTTAGCTATATAGTATATATGACAAAGTATTTATATAGTACTCACATGATATTTGTTGGTAGAGGAGCAAATGTATTCCTTATCGCTTTCCGCATGATTGCTTTTGGTCGATGAGCTCAAGCTGCAGGTTGAGGTTTGACTCTCATTACCAGACGATATGTCGCTATTATCTCTGGGCAATTCATCAATCCAAGGCCAGGTGTTCGTTTTGCCGCAGGAACTCATTTCTGAACAAGGCGAATGGATTCAGCTGTCGGCTTTGTGAACGAGCTGCTGTAACTGATTGAGAATTATATGAGAAATAGTTAAAAAGAGCGCTAGAAACCGTTGCCTAGTTATGTGCGCCGAAGGTAAATTTATTGATGCGAATTCCCGTTTGAAGTCATTCATTCATGATTTGCGACAAAAGCCAAAAACGTTTAAGAAATCAATGCAATATTTCAAGTACTTGAACTAAGGAAAAAAAGTGCTCGATTGGAGCGCAATTTGTAGAATGTCAATGTTAATGTCTTACGCCCTTTGAGTTACACGCACACACACCTACACCCACGCCCACACCCACACCCACACCCACTCACTCAAACACACTCACACACAAACACACTCACATACACGCATACACTCGCATGTCTATCATACAACTCAGTGCACATTTGTCGCACACATTTCTTGAAATTTTTCCGTTTGTTTTCATTCGTTTCCCTCGACGACGTTTTTCTTTGCTTCTGTTTGCTGACCTCGAGTAAATGTGTCGCTTATTGGAATGCACTTTGTTTGGCCAATTGCATTGATTTGCGGTCAAAAGAGAGATGGTAAATTTGACAAAGATTTTGTACGGCAAATTTATTGCATGTCCGTGCTGCGCTCGATTCGACCCACACTTTCCTCCTGTGACTGACTACGCCGTAACTTTATTTAATGGCAAAAAGTTCACACTTCCCTTTAGCTGCTCGTAAACTTTACCCAGACCAGAGAGGACAACCATATGTTGTTGTTGTTGTTGTTGTTGCTGTTGTTGTCACAGTTATTTGTCTTGTTGAACTTTTGTTCAAATAGAGGCGGTGTTTTTTGCTGTTTACTTGGACCCAGTGCTAAATATTTCAAACAAAAGCCAAACAAACAGCTGACAACAACATAACGACGGCAACAAATGGTTGGCGGAAGGAAGCACAACTTAAATAACGGATATTGGCTTAAATAAACAATGGCGCTCATGTCTGCAACGATAGGGCATATAACACATCTCTCTATCTATATGTTGTACTATGTGTGTATATATACATATATGTATATATATATACAAATCAGACGACTGAACGAGCATTAAGCAAACTTTGCTGGCGATAAGCAGCGCTTAAGCGGAAGTCGGTCGTCCGCTGCCCGCTGCTCGTCTGTGGTTTGCACCGTGAAGTTGGCTGCATGTGCAGGGCTGCATTTTGCATAGTGTTGCCAAATTGTTTTCTTTGGTCGACACAGCAACAGCTGTGTTTTGTCAAGCTCTTTGGGCACTTTAATTGGATGTTAATTAGCGTAGTTTGCGTTGCGCCACGCCTCAGAAAATGGCATTCGTTGTTGTTTCGCTTTTCTTTTTTGTTTTTATTTTCTCTGTCTCTCTTTTTTTTTTTTATTTTTTATTTCCTTTTTTAAGGATGCTACATATGAGGTTAATTGTCGTTGTGTGAAGCCGTGACGCGCCACTGATGAAATTTAACAACTGTGCAAATATTTGACAGCTGGTTGACAGCATGTCAACGAACTCAAACGAGGCCCAAGCCAAATCGTTCATTGACGCGTGAGCGTGCGAAAATTGACTGGCTTTCAGCCTGCTAGCCGTAGCGAATACCCTGAAGTTTTTTAGCCTATGCGAGGGCTTAAACAAAAGTTGCTGTATAAAATGAATGAAGCTTAAGTAAATGCCACAGCTAAAAGACGTGACTGGAGAAGAGATGAAAAGTAGGTTAAATAATATTTAAGAGTTGTTTAACAAAAAAGGAAAGGTTGAAGCAGCGAGTGGGATGGGAAAATTAATTAAAATAAGGATAGATAGATAGAAAGATAGAAATAGATAGATATATATATATATAGGTAGATAGATAGATAAATAGATAGATAGATAGATAGATATATAGATATATAGATAGATAGATAGATAGGTAGATATATGGATGTTTTTAAAGATATAAAGAAAGATAGAGGGATAAATAGATAGTAAGATAAATATATAGATAGTTAGATAGATAGATATAAGATACAGTAAGTAGCAAAGCCATGAGTTGTAAATAAAAATCATTTATTAATCGCCGTAGTTTTTATATCAACAGCTTTCCATCTTATAAATATTTGATTTTTCAATTTGTATATTTGTAGCCAGCAAATATTATAAGTTTTAAACACAAACAGAAGCTGCCTCTTATGGTATTAAGCACATGTTGTTCCACTTATAATTCCCAAACGGTTTTAAGCTAACAAAAAGTGAAAAACTTATCTTGGTCTGGACGTTGTTGTAGCTTTTTCCCCAGAGAAACTTCTGTTGGTGACCTCGCAGCATGCCTGCAGCATGGCTGTGCATGTCTGCTTTCTGTATAGGTGGCAACTGTGTGGCAGCCAGCGGAGCATTCATATTATTTTCACACCTAACGACTGGGAGAATGTCAACGACAACGCGCTTGACAAATGTCAGCAGCTCTATTTGCACTGCACTACAGAAACAAGAACGAGTCGAGCAGTGGAAAGGATCAGGAATGCAATTGCTAAAATCGAGTGAGGAATGAGTGAGGGGGAGGAGGTGGAAGAGGCAAGTGGAAGTTGCTGGGTAGCAGTAAATCGAATGTTCAACTGACGCTAAAAGGATAAGCGCATTAAGGCATTTACTTTGCAATGCGAATCAGGGAAAAAGGAAAATACGACATTAATGCTTATAAAGTCGAGCGCTCGTCGATTGCAGAACTGTGTCGTGCAGCCTCTGGGCAGTAATCGCTGCCGCAGCCGCAGTCGCCGCCGCAGTCGCCGCCGCAGTCGCAGTCGCAGTCGCAGTGGCCGCCGCAACTATGTGGCAGCGAGTGGGGGGCAACTAGACAAACAAGCCACATGTTCATGTACTCGTTGTACTCGACACAAAAGCGCAACAAACAAGCAACAGCAGCCTCGAGCTGCACGAATGCAACTCTGACAAAAGGACACGCTGCACAGGACACGCGGCTGCTGTCTGTCGTCTGATTTGGCGAAGTGGTTGCAACGGCAACGGCAACAAACCCGCAACACGACCCATTGTAGACCCTCTTAATCCGCGCCATTGTGTTCGCCTTATTATGACGCCCATCGAGCATTGTCTTGGCCTAATGTTGTTGACACAAGGCCCCTGCGACCATATGCCAAGTGTTCCGAGGGCTTCAAGCCTCTTAACTATTCCAAAAAAAGGACAATTTTATGCTTTATCAGCAGCGCAGCCAGCGGCAAAAAATTTGTTTGTCTAGTTTTCGCCGTTGTTTTCGCTGTCTTCCCCTTCCCCTTCCCCACTTTCTAACATAATGAATACATTTGTGGGCGGCTCTGACTGGGGGGTTGAGGGCTGTTTGTTAAGCCGTGTGTGTTAAGGTTACATTTTGTTTTTTTTTTTTTGTTCTCCTCAGAAGACAATCCGTCCAGACGGCGCCAATTGCTGGCAGACAGATTTCCCTTTGCCCCCACACCAACAGTTGCCATTGCTGAACTGTGGGCGTTTTCTTTTTTGGCAACTGTTTTGGCTAAATCGATAAAAGTCTATGAAATCATGTTGCTAAAATTAAAACAGATTTAAAGAGAACGAGAAAAAATGTTAAAAATAATGGAGAACTTGTGCAAGATATGTAAAAAATATGGCAAATGTGTTAAATTAACCTAAGTCGAGTTTGTGGCCTGGAATTAATCGTTTTAAGCTCAGAAATATTATATAATTATTTTCTTAGCTAAAGATTTTTTTTTAATAATAATATAATTATTTCTGCAGGCCTTCAATTTATAATTAATATTAATCCAAAGGTAGCTTGTAATGGATGCTTATATCTAAATATATATATTGAATATATCATTTATTTAACCTTATATAAAATTTGAATTTAGATTTTTGCTCTTTTTCCATCAAAACTATTTGCATATGAATAAATTGTTGCGTAATTAATATTTATTTGGCTTACAAGGCTTACATATATTTTCATTAGTGTCTCAAGCACGCACACAGCCACAAATATCCCTTACGTTATTTGCAAATTGAACTTAATTAAAAATAATTAAATTATTGATAGATAATGATAGAATTGTGCAGCTCGAGTTGCGGTTAAGACTTAAATAAATGGGCTCGCAATCAACTGGATGCTCAATCAATTTGCAAACAAGATGAAACTAATTATGTATTGCAAAAATCGAATGCCAATAAATCAATTCATTATGACCACAAGCGCACATGTTTTATGCCACATGCGGCATGCCACCGGGTCAGCAGGCAGTCTCCTGCTGCTTATTAAGTTTCCACAGCCAGGCTTGCCTTGCTCTTACTTATTTTTCTAGGTCACGCCCTTAGGATATGTTGGCTACGAAAAATGTGCGGCATTTTCTTTTTAATACCCTGCACTTTGATATATGGAAAGGTATTATAGAAGTACAGATATTGATGTGAATTAAGTTTATGTTTTATCTTGCTTGATTCAATTATTATTTTTTATTAGATTCTCATAATGATATAGGAATTTTGCCCTTATAATCTAAATAATCTTATGATTTGAACTTTAATTGCATCTAATAATATATAATAGAGTTTCATATTGCTATGAAAATTGTACAGGGTATTTGTTAGTGCATTCGTCTCGACTTTAGTGACATTTTTTAGCTACTCATTTTGGCAGACAAATGGCGACGCAGTTTTGTGGCGCCACAAGACGGTGGCTGCAACCACCGTCGCCAGTCACTAACAATTTTTACTGCAACCATTTCCTAGACGGCAAATAAATTCAGGAGCTGCTTAGCCTCACATTTCTCCCCCTCCCACTCCGCGAATCCCACTCGTGCTTTCCAATCTTCGCCAACAGCCCGAATGGCTATTGATTCCGTGCACATTAAAGTGCTGAAGGAAATGGCGAAAGTTTTGTGGCAGTGACATCCATAGTTGTACGTATACTTTACAGGGCTGTCAGATCCATCAACTGCTGTCACAACTGATACCCGCCTGCTCCGATTCCCATCAGGAATCCCATTGCAGGGCACAAATTGCGATTTTGCTTGCGTGTGGAGTAACTTTTTTCATTAGGCTCCGCTTTCAGTTCTTGTTTTAAAAGAACTCAACTTATTTACTACTATATAGTTTTTTTTTTTTTTTTTAGACCCTGTTGAGCTGTTAAGAGATGTGAAACTGAATGGGGAAATTTCTTTTTGTCCGTGTGTCAAATTTATTATAAAGTTTCATAATGAGTTTCGGAGCAGGCGACTTTTTGTAATTTGAGCTACTTGCAGAATACTTCATGGAAATTTAAAAGTAAATTTGTCTGGAGATAAAAAATAAAATATTTTCTAAATTTTCACATAAGTCTTGCATAAATATATTGTGTATGAAAGTTTTAATCGTAATTTTGTTTTCAATATTCAAGCCCAATTTCAAAAACGAAGCTTTCACTGTAAACAAAACAAAAGAGAATATTTTTGATCCTTGAAGCCCTGGTAAAGAAAAACAAAACAAAAACATAACTCACATGTGCTACCTATAAATATTATCTCTGTAAATCTATAAGAGGTTGAGAGGAATATTTTATAGTTGTATCTAAATGGGGGTAAATGATGAAGGGGTGCAACACCCTAATATTGAAATTTTGTTTTGACAAAACTATCTGAAGCACAAGACTGGAAAATATTGCACGTATATAAAAAGGGGACTAAAATTCGAAATTGTTTTTATGATGCGTATCTTAAAAGGGAAAGCAAAGGGTGAAATTTGTAGAAATGTAAATATTTAAACTTTTCTTCAAGTGAAGTTGGTTTTTTTCTGAAAGCAGAAGGCAGCGAATTGGAATTGATTGAAATTGCTTTATGATAAACAAGTTTTTATGAATTTTAACGTACAGAAAGGAAACTTAAATACCCAAATAAAAAAAACAAGGAGAAGAAAATGAAGGTTTGATAAATACAAAGCTCCAAGATTCTGAGTTTTGCTTTTGCTTGCTGTCACACATTATCTGCGACTAATTAGTATTTCGACTCTATATATGTTTATAAGCTGGCTTATTAAGCTCATCCGGCATTGATTGATGTCAAACTGCATCCAGAAGAGAAACCAACTAACTGACTCCCTTGATATAGTCGATGCACTTGACTAATTCCCGCTTTGCTTTCACTTTGAGTTTCAAAGCTGCTTCAGTTGCCAAGTTATTGATGGATTTTATTGCAATATACTGGTAGCTTACAGCATATGTGCATGTGTGTGTGTGTGTGTGTTGGTTGCAAACAGCTTTCATTTTGTGGCGCATTACACAAGCCAAGGGCTTGATGTCAATCACATTTCCTTTGTGATAAATTTGCCGGCGCAGCGAAATGTCGAACGCAGTTGCAAGTTGAATTACGCGCAATTAAAAACAAATGCGTGGCAGACAGATTGTGGCACAGATTGATGGCAAGACAATGTGCCGCCTGTGGCAATTACTTGTAATAAGTGGAGCAGTTTATATCTGCGCCCGCGGGTCGTATGCGTTATGCGGCCGCATCGCTAAACAGTTTACACAGCCATTTAACATTTTAGTTAGTTTTTAGTGGGTTAAGCAACATCGTTTTCAATTTGCAGCTGCTCCCAACTACAGCATTTTGCCAAGGGACAAAAAACCGAGACGCCAGATGGAGGGAAGTTGCTCGCTTCGCAGGCGACCCAAAATTTTATAATGAGTTAATTTGATGCCGAGGGCTGTGGGCCCAAACGACATCAGCAACGACTTCATCATCGTCATCGTCATCGTCATCGTCATCCTCATCGCCATCGTCATAGTCATCAACATCCTCATCGACATCGACATCGACATCTTTGTGGCACGCTAAATGCTTTTCGCAAAAGCAATTTCAATTAGTGTGTGGCCCAGGGGTACGGGGCGTATGAGTGTTTTGTGGGCGTTGCTTATGCAAAACTTGTCGAAAATGTCGCTATAAACTGCAAATTTAATCACAAAACTCGCGCATTTGCATAGTCGAAATGCAAAATGCAAAATGCAAAATACAAAATGAAATGTGACGCATAGAAGAGCGTGCAGCAAGGATATATGCAAATGTTTTTTCCCCAATGCCATACAAAAGTGCAGAAAATTAAGTTGTGGAAAAACAGCCGAAATGCGGCACAAGCAGCGCAAACATCATGAAAAAGCAAAACCAACAGCGCAAGTAGATGGGTTTTTTATGCTCAACTCAGAGATACCCTTTAAATTGTCGTACTACTTATGTGCGTATACATAGGGATTTAAATATTCGCACCATATACGAAATATTAAGTTAGGAGATGAAAAATTCATAAATTTAACATACATCTATATTTATGCGCGAGAGATTTAAATATTCGCACCATACATATATGAAATATTAAAGTAGGTAATAAAATAATAAATTAATAAAATTTACATATATCTGTCAATATAAAAATTTCTTGTGTATGCCCAGCTCACAGATACCCCAGAAATTACCGTACTACTCATGTGCATATGTATAGAAATTGAAATATTTGTATTATATACCATATATGAAATATTAAAGGAGATTATTTAGTTGAATAAAAAAAAATATTACATATATAAAATGCAAATTAAAATTACGTTTAAATATACAGTCTACACTTCACATGTACAAGTATAGATAAAAAAAATTTTATTTAGTTTGCATGTATTCTCTAACAAGTTATGAATTGCTTTCTTATAAAATCATTCATTCAAGCACATAACACAAATTTTATTTAACACACATACACATAACGTACTCAAACGTAGCCCAGTTTTATTGTGTATGTGATATAAAATCAACAACAAAATAACTGTGAAAACTCATTTACCTACAACAAATTTAACCATAAAACGCAACTATTTTGGCATCGCATTTCTATCAAATCGTGGGATATCTGAATGCCTGACAGGCGACAAACAGGCGTCGCTGTCGGCGACAAATGGCGAACACGATGATGATGATAGTGATGTGAATGATAATGACGATGATAACGAAGATAATGAAGAAGTTGAATGTCGTGAATGTTTGAGACATTCGGCTGCGATGATACGGCAACGCTTCTGTCAACGAGACAAGCGGAAATGCTAAGGCAACTTCCGTGTCGACGTCATCGTGTTGATCTATACGACAGTCTGTCATTCGTCTGTCTCCATGTGTGTGCGTGTGTGTGTGTCAGGCTAAGCGTTGCTTCTATGTTTCATTTATTTGTCAAACCGTATAGTTTTCGCATAGTGGACTGAGACTATGCGATTATGTGGTCACAATTAGGTATCAAATAATTATTTGCGATATAATCGATATATTAGTTTTGTACCCTGAATCTTCCTTCGATAATGTGCTCCATTTCATTTGAAGTTATTAATAGATACACCTATATCAATTAAAAATGTTAGCTAAGTTTTTAATTGCAACATTTTGTTCGCTTAGTTTTTATCTTATATTTATTTTGCACTTCGTGCCACTGTGCCGTGTTGGCTTTTGATAAATGCGCCGCACATTTGGCGACTTTGGCAAATTGAATTTTAAACGATTTTCCACACGAAACGTAAATGTAAAAGACTTAACATACGTATATATGTATGTCTATATCTATATATATATATATTTATATGTATATTTATAAAGCCATATTGTTGGCCACTCTGCTGCAAAATTTATGGCTGAAACGATTTTGTATATTGTTTTTGTTCCTTTTTTTGCCGCTTCAAAAGTTCGAAAAGGCGTTAAATGACAGCGAAGCACTTGCAGCTGGCACCAAAGACAAAAGTCTGCCACTTATATTACGGCAAAGATGAAACACGTGACTCTCTGACTAAGTGCATACACACACATGCATACAAACTCACACACACACACACTAACACTGGGATAGTTGCAGTGGCCGGATTTATGTGGCAATAAGCAGATGCAACCGGCAGCAGAAGGGGCAAAAAATGGCGGCGCATAACAAAAAGGCAACGTGCGCTGCGTAACTGATATTCCACGATTAGTACAGACACACGCACACACATCTATATAGCCTCATACATATACGCAAATGCAGTGGGCAGACAGCGAAGTGGAATGCAATTGGCATGGACCTTCGAATGTAACGAGTTCCATTTGCCAACTGCAGCCAAGTTGCCTTTTATTGATTTTCATGATGGTGCCGAGGGGTAGCAGGCAGGAGGGTGGAAAAGGGCAGGGGGGGGCGGCAGTTGTTGTCGAAGAAAGCAATAACTCATTACAACACATGTTTACTTGCACACAGTTTTACACGCACTACACGCCCACATTTTGCAGCGCCCCTCACCGATAGAGGGTGTGTATATGTATTTGGGGGGGTTAAGGGTTTGAGTAGCCGAAACTTATTTATGCAGCGCAGCAGCTCTTTGAACTTTTAGGTAAAGTTTACTGGCCAGAAAACCGCATTCTGACATATTGCCAAATTCAATGCTGTCAGCGGTTCAAATAAATATTTATGTGCGTGTGTGTGTGCTTATATAGAGTGCTTATTGTTTACAGCGTAGGCAACTTTTCAAAATCAAATTACGACGGAAATAATATTTTTTATTTCCACTTATCTTACATAATAAAAATCAATCATAAAAATGAAATTTTATTTTAATTAAAGGGATTTTCACCTATAGTAAGTAATGGATAAGCTTGATGACATACGAGTAAATATGTGATTGAGTGATTGATTATGTGATAGAGACTTGTGAATGTGTTTGTGATTGATGATTCCCTTGCTGAATTATGTTGTGATTGATGATGATAAGCGATTTAAGCACAGTTGGGAAAAAATTAATAAATAATTTAATAAAATAAAATATTTAAGAGAGAATAAGATATTTTATTTAATATGTATATTTATTATATTTAATAAGAATGTGGCTTCTAAGAGGAGCAAACATTAATGTGTATAATATATTACTGTTCAAAATACTAACACAAAATCAAAAGCTGTTTACTTATTTACTTACAAACAAGGAAACCCTTGGCGGGAGTTCTCGACTGGGGGATACCCTGAAATTCTCCGCAACTATTAACGAAATATTACTAACATATATAAATGTTTGAACAAAAGCTCGCACGTGCACATGCATGCCAAAATTGGCCACACAGCGTGTGGCAATAATAATATCGCCTGTTTACCCATTTGTAATGCGTTCAGCGTATAAAAACGTAGGTTTCGAAACCAAGAAGCGTAGCTATTCGCTGATCGCTGCTTGTTTGCTGAACTAACTTGGTCGAGGCAGTCAAAGCGGCGTATGAGTAATGTTTTATTGCTTCCAAGCTGCTTATTAGACAGAGCATTGGCAAATAATTTGTGCTCTAGGCTGCTTGTTATATAATGGAATATATACTTGGGTACATAAATAATAAATAAATATAAAAATATATATATATATATAATAATATCTCATTGAAATGTCAATGTCAAGTGGCTGGCAACGATAATTATGAAAGCGAACAAAAAAGTCAATTGCTGAAACTGAGCTGCTCGTTCAGAGAAGCAAAGTCGCTGCTGGCTGACGACGGTAAGCGGCTTAACGAGTGACAGCGGCTCAGAAAGTTCATCAGGCAAAACCATAACTATGTTGCAGCTACTACAGCGGGTTATAATAACTAGAAGGGATTAGCAGGCAGCGCATTGTTCAAAGGCAACCAAGCGGCAACTTTTGAGTCCAGGAAGTCATAGTAAGGTAATGGAGCAGGAGCCGTACCAAGGGATGAGCGTTGCGTAATGACAAATTTGAGTAGTGAGCGTACAGAATGAAATAGTTTGAAGTGAGTCGACAAATTGGACAGGCGACAAGGCAGACAAAGCTGAAAGTGTTAAGGCAACTCCTTTTGTGGCTGAACCTTAAAGCCTATCCAGGGATCACTGTGTATACGTGTGTGTGTATGTGTGTGTGTGTGAATCTGTTTGAGACTTAAAGCTTAAAGCACGTCATTGATTTGCCTTTGCACTGGCCAAAACGGGCAAACTGACCAAAAGCCTTTAGCCAGCTTATAGACAAGGGATTTATAGAAACAGCTCTGGAGTGGCCGGCTGCCTGTTTTGGCTGCCGGGCTGGCCCAGTTGAAGCTAAAGCTGCATTAGATGCCAAAGGCAGTGGCAAAGCCGAAGGCAAACTGAAGTCAAGGCCTGGCGAAATGCGCAAACAGGGAGCAAAACTCGAGCCAAGCTCCGGAATGCAGCCAAGTGAAATGCAAAAGCAGATAACGGCATTAAAGGGTTAAGCTGTCCAGTGCTGCAAGTTCAAAGTTCGCACGCAGCTGCAGTGAAGGTGTCGTTCAGGCGGACGAAGGGGAGCAGTGAGCAGTGAGCTGGGAGGGGGTTGGGGGGAGGGGTTAAGGCGCCAAGTGTGTGCGTTTAAGTGACACTGACTGGCCATCAACGTTCTGGGCTTAGCTTTGATTTACACTCGTCCTCCTTTTCACTTTTTAGGGCAAGTGTTGTGCGTGGCTGCAAATTTTGCCGCCCGATAGGATCCTTCCCACCACTCCCCATCCCTCGCTGTCGTGTATTTATCTGTCCTTGAGCCTTGTAGCCTATTACTGTTTGGGCATGCAAAGCACGTTCCAATGGCCATGATTAAAATTGATGCGCCTTGGGCTTTGTCCAAAAAATTTCCACATAGCCAAACATAATTTGAACTAAGCCAAGGCATAAGGAAATGCGATAGGGCATAAAAGGCAGGTCATGCTCCACACTCTAATTGAATGAAATAGCTAAAGAGACTCACGCACTCAAATTTCCATATTAATCCAAGTCAAATACACACACACACATAGAGAGTGGAGCTGCAAGCCAGTTTGGAAAATTGCGGGCTATAAAACGAAGCAAAAAAAAAAAAACAATTTCTGCTTAAAATGGAATTAAGTTGAAATTAGCACAGACTTTCATGAAGTAATATCGAAGGGGATAAACAGAGAGAGAGAGAGAGAGAGAGAGAGAGAGACAAAGAGAAGGAGACAAGGAAAGAGACTCAAGGGCTATTTTATGGTATATAAAATTTTAACAACTGTCGCTTGGGCCACTAAACGTCATCATTGCAATGGATTAGCTCCAAATGCGCAACTGTACCCATTTTCCCAAAAAAAAGTCAGATTTGAAAACGTATCTGCAGCAAGCCAGAAAATCGAGCCAGGTATGCATCTCATTTGCATAAGGCAAAGGTGGGCAGAAATTTAACAGGTGAACTCATCTCGACTGTGCAGTTGGGTTTATTTAAGGGAAATGGATTAAAACGATTGATTTTTTTGTGAAAAAAACGAAGAAAATTGATTAAAATGCTGATCAAATTTAATGATAAGCTTATTGATTATGGCAATGAATTTAATAAAGGATAAATATTTATATGTATAATGAAAAACGCTTTTGTTAAACCTAGAAAAACTTTACCACAAGAATTTTGTTTGCCGAATTGTTATGCTAAAACGACAAAGAGGAAAAAATAATTGTAAAACTGTGAAATACAAACAAGATTGAGTGCTCTACTATAGTAGGGAGTATCCGACTAGCAAATACTGTTAGAGAAATAAATATATATAAAAGATACTTTTAAAATTAAAATTATTACGATAGTAATTAATAATACTAATTAATATTACCATTAGGAACAATATTTTAAAGAGTTTATTAGCTTTGAATAATAACTTTAAGGAATAATCTATAATAATAATTAGCTGATTATATTTGATAATCAACTGATTGTATTTGAAGGTGTTGTCTGCTTCTTACACAAATTTGCTTCAAGCTGATATACCCGTTTCGTACTCATTTCTAATGGAATAAAAAATGTTTTGTGACAGCGTTGCCAGCTCGTTCGGCTTGAGAGTGGCCATGAATGCAGAGGAGCAGCGCCAGTTATGTCAGCAACTATCCAAGGACAACAAGGACAAACAACTTTTGCCAGCAAGGGCTTGCGACTGTGTGTGTGTGAGTGTGTGTTTGTGTGTGTGTAGTCTGGTGTGTTGTTGGCTTGCCTGTTGACATTAGAAATTGAGCAACCAAAAATGTGTAAACAAGTTTGTTTGGTCCAAGTGCGATGCTGTCTTTGGCAGCTTCGACACTCGCCTAACGCCTTTTGCCGCTTGCCACTTGCCACTTGCCACAGAGCACTCGGTTGGTAAAAGGAATTATTTTGTGTACTGTGTTTACACAAAGTAAACAAAATTTAATGCTAGATATTCCAAAACCACTGCGACATACATCAAATGAACGAGACAAATTGGTTGGCCATGGCAATTGAAGTACTTGTATATAAAGATAAATCTCGGCAAAGCAACTCGGCAATTACCAAAGAGGAAAACTAAATAAGAAAAGCCAAAAAAAAAAATAGGAAAGAAAACGAGCAGTAGATGAATGATAAATGTACTCATTTATAGCTTGAAATGGCAATAAATAAACAAGCCAAGTGAAAGAAAGAGATGGAGAAGACAAAAGTACAGAAAAACTCAATTATTAGCTTTCATTTGTTTGACTCAATTCGCATAAATAAAAACACAAATAATGTACATTTGTTTCTAGATTATTTATGGAGAATACTTAATAAAGAAAAAAAATATGTATTTAATATAGGACATTCTTAAGCCTAAGCCTTAAATATAAACTAAATAATAATATTGTAAGATCATATAATTTTCTTACAATATTCAAATAAATATTCTACAGGGTATTTGTGTATTTGCCAAAGAACAATATTTATACTCATTTATTTGCTTGCATCAAATTTGTAGACTTTTATTTGATTCATTACTGACATTTTCTTAGTAACTAAATTTTGTTAAATAAAACGGACGGACAACACACATAAAAACGAACTCGAAAGTCATCAGTTTTGACAGTTGATGGAATTGCAAAAATGTTCTAAAAATGACAGATAGAATTTATGCATGAGAGTTTCCCAGAATTGTTTGACAGACAACTGGAAGCAACTGGCAATTAGGCTGTGAATGTGAAAGTGACAATTAGCTGCCCACATGCAGCATGCAACAGTTTTGTGAAGCGTGTTGCTGCCAGTGACAGGACGAAAATTGCATTTGAAATGGTGACAAAATGCAAATGTTCAGAAAGGTAACAATCCAGGCCAAAAGTTGAGCAAGAACTTCAAAATTTGTGGCCTGAATGCAGCTTAAAAGTTCGTATACTTAATGTTTTGCATTTGCTATAAATTGCGAATTGATGTTTAGATGCAAACACATAAATATTTTATCTGCCATACATTTTCAAACATTAATCAAGAACACAATATAAAATGCAGAAGATAAATTTAAACGAGCTAACAACAATCGAAATGGTATCCAATCCCATTACTATAAGATATGAAGACTCGTTTGCATATGTGGCTGAAATTTAATGGTTATTTTTCGTCTGTAATGCATATTGTAGTTATTTCAAAGTACCCTTTTAGCCCATTTCAATGTGCGCATCGAATGAGCATTACGCATACGCAATGTCAGTCCGACTGACACTTCAATTAGCGGATGCAGCGCACCGCACCGCATTCGTTATTTAAAGTATCAAAATGTATCTATGCTACCTCACTAACACCCATAAGTGCACTTTGCCCTGCCCAATGATAAATATGCTGTTTTATTTCAAAGACCGCCCAGCACGTTGATTATTTTACAAACAGACAAATATTTGGCAATTATGTTGGTGCCGTTCGCACATCGAAATATTCAAATGCCATCGAACTCCAACAATATTAATTGTAAATGGTGCGCGCTTGCAATTCGAAATGCATTTGCCACAAATGCATAATTATGTAGGTCCACTGCTCGTGGCAGTAACAACATTTTTGATAATTGAATACAAAATTACAACGTCTGGTAAATGCATAAAACATTAAAATAGATCTCTATGGCACTCGGCTCTTATAAGCCCCAAATTGCAAATGAACATTTACGCGTATCAATAACTACATTAATTATTTATTTTCTGATTTACAGCTTTAACTATTTAAGCATTTTATTGGTCGCCTTTAATGCTGCTCATGGATGATATTTATTTTATTAAACGGTTCTGTTAAATGCATAATTGCATTTAATTAGCCAATAGTTAATTGCAATTTAATTGTATTTTTAGTTTTTTATTTATCGGCTTCTTATATTTCCTATGAATAGTTAGACATTACTTAAGGAAATGATTTTTTTTGAGCGCTGATAAACAAGTTCTAGTTGACTGCCAAAAAAAAAAAAACGCATAAATCTTATTATTATAAGAAAAAAGGAAATTTTGACTTATAAATATAAAATAATGTAATATTAATACTAGTTATATTTATATTGTTGTAGAGATAGTCGTAAACGTTTCTCAATGAAATGATAATATACTATATTAGATAATCCTGTTTTATTTTGTAAGGTATGCAATAGAATAACATTTTTTTTAATTCTTTAATTCTTTGTGGTTTAGCCATATGTATGTTAAGGCTTTAAACAGTTTTTTTTAGCATTTTCTCAGGTTAATTTAATACAATTCAATACAAAATTTCAATGGCATATAAAGAGAAAATGAGGAAAAAGAGAGAGAGAGAGAGACAGATAGATAAGGAGAGAGAAATGGCAGAAGCATACGCTTGGCTTATCAAATGATTTAATATATTTTTACACTTTTCATTGATTAAAAATCTAATCTAGCAGTCGGATGCTTTGTATTTCTTTGCAGCTCTAATACTTAATATATGTATTTATATGCTTGATATATTTTCCTTGCCTTGGAGATTCTGCTTGCTAATGAAAGTCATTTCATCAATTGCATTTATATAATTTGCTATCATAAATTTGCATAAGCCAATTTGCTGGTTTAAATCGGAAATCAAATAAAATGCAATTTGCACATAATTGCATTGACTTTGATCTGTGCCACAATTTGTTGCAATTGAGTTTGATTATAATCGTATCCAGTTTTGAAAAAGAACAAGAGCAATATAATATTGATTGATTGCTCATTGGACTGCCGAGTATTGCGTTTGGCATGCAGAAAGCCAACAGCGAATTTCATTAACCGTTTGTTGGCAAATATTTAATACAATGACCACATCCTGTTTGAGACCTTTTGTTAACCCAAATGCTGGTCTTTGGCCGGCAGTGCGCTTGCATAATTTGTAGCAGTCATGTTTGCAGTTGATTAACAGTTTCTGACCAAAATATAAGCCCAAACATCAGCACAAAGTCAACTCCAGCTCTGTGGTCCGGCAGTATCTTTCACTTGGTCAGGTGGCTTGTGATTTATGTAGACATGTCTGCTTATCTATGGCTTGTATCTACTTTGTTCCGCCTACACTTAAACCCTTCTCACGCACACGTACACGCACACGCAAACGTACGCACTCGAGTATACCTGTTAATGGGCAGTTTGCATTGAACTAGTTGGACACGTATTTTACTTGTAAGTTTGCAATATAATTTTGTTAGATTGCTGTTAAGAGTTTAGACGAGCTGAAAATTATGTTTAGCTCTAGATTAATCTGGTATATAAAATTAGAAATTGCAGGATATTTTTTATTTGTTTTACGAACTGCACGTTTTTCCTCAAATCATTCTAGCCACAACTATATTTATTTAAGCTTCACTTTACTTATATACAATATCTTACTGACTGAACAATCTGTCATTAAGTCTACATAAATTTGATAAATTGTTGTATATAGGGTTGAAAAGAGTTTTACATGATTGATTGCTTTAGGTATTGAGTGCATTCGATACAGTTAACTTCGAGCTGGAGAACTTGGGTCTACTTAAGCTCTCCTTTAAATAAAATTATGAATGACTATAGTACATTGTTATATATATATATATTCGATTAATCAGTTTTTAGCTGCAGCAGAATATCTGACTTTCGATTTATTGCTCTGCAAAGTTTGCTCATAAACATTTTTGCTGTAGTGCCAAAGTTGAATATTTTCAGCAGGTGTTATTGGGTACTTTTGTTGGACAGATATCAATCATACGCACTGTTTGCCACACACACACACACATATACAGAGACACAGACACACAGCGTTTAGCAATGAATCAGCTAAAAGCCGCCGGGCAACGTTTACGTAGCTGCAGCAGTAAACTAAATTGCTTTTACACAGAAAGCACACACACACACACACACACATACATGGCACACACGCAGCGCATGTTAATAAATGTTGTTCACACCTACACACCCACACAGGAGCAGATACAGTTGAGGACTACATAGTGGCATGTCAGAAAGCACTTAGAGAGGTCTGTGTGTAGCCTGTAATTGTTAGAACGGATGTTGTTGCTGCTACCGCTGCTGCTGCTGCTACCGCTGCTGCTGCTGCTGCTGTTGCTGCTTCTATTGCTGCTGCAGGTTTTGTCGCTTCGGCAACTGACAGATCAAGCATTTTGCGTATGCTGTTCACCAAGTAATTACACAATACCAACAACAACAACAACAACAACAATACCAACAACAACAACGAACTGCAAACTGTCTGACTGTCAGACATGTTGACTAACTGACGGACGGGCAGGCGAATGTTGCAATTATTAGGCGCTGCACAGCGCTTGCTGCAACGTTTTTAAGAGCCTGTGAAGTGGCGCACAAACTTGCAGCACTGGCGTGCTGCTGTTGCAACAACAACAACCCTTTGACCATGTTGCCGAATTGCAGTTTCGGCTAATGCTGCTGCTGCTGCTGCTTGTGCTGCTGCTGCTGCTGCTACTGTTGCTGCTTCTGCTGCTGGCTTTTAAGTTGATTAGAGAGGGTGCACGCAAAAATATTTTACGTAATTAAAACTTGGCTGCTCCTGTCGCTGGCATTGCATAGTAATGCACTTTTTATTGCACAACACAAGTCCCCCCCGCCCCCGTCTTTTACAACCACTTTTGAGGCAGTGGCAGTTGGTATAAGCAACATTTTTGCGAAGGTTTTTGCTGTTGTTGCATTGTCTGATATAAAACAAAGCGCGACCGCAAAACTAGCGCAACAAACAACAACAACAACAACAACAACAACCGCTAACCCACAAATAAAACAAGAGACAACAATAGCAACAACATCTGCTGTGGCAACCATATGCCGCACTCTGTGGTTCGTTTGTGTTTTTCCTATGCGTGTGTGTGTGTGAGTGAGTGAGTGTTTTTCAAACTATGTCGTACCACTGTGCGGTCTATTCTATTCATAACTTTTTAAGCAATTATTTGAAAATTTGCAATGTACAAATGTTGCACAATTTATTTATGTCACATCATTTGACTGTTTAACTGCAAAAAATTGTTGTTGTTGTTGTTTATTTGTTTTATTTATAAATCTAATTTTTATATTTGCTGGTTTTTTCATTGTATGCATAAAACAATTGACATAATTGCATTTGAAATAAAATATGGAATTACATAAATAAAAGTGCAATGCAAGTGAGTAGATGTTGCAAATATAATTTACAAGCTTTTCCTTTTTGCTGCCATTAAAATAACATTTATTTATGCGAGTGACAGATTAACTGACTACAACAGAGTTTCAAATTGTGCAGTATTTTCCTCTTCATACGTAAATTAAAAAAAAAAAAAAAACTATATCAAAAAGGCAATCAGTGGACTGAATAATTGATAAAAAATCTATTCAAATTTATTTTGTAGATTTTAAGCGAATTTTAAATATGTTTCATGAAACTTAATTGAAAACGTGTTTTACCCCTCCAATGAAAATTAAGCTTGACTTTCCAGCTAGAATGGAATGGTTCAAAATTTTGTTCAACAAATTTTTTTTGTATGTGTGTGTGTTTTAAATATACATTCTCTTATATTGCGGCATGCAATTTTACATGCAAATATTTGCTTAATTTTATGCAATTCCTATTTTTTATGAGTGCGACAGTAATTTTTTATTCTCTTTTTGTTTCTTTTACTTCAATGCGAGTAACTAAAATCAAAGGTTTTAAAGCTGATTTCGTGTTTATTTTTCTTTTTGATAAAACAGAAAATTTAAGAAAAATGCACGATTTTTTTATTTAAATTCTGAACGTTCATGCAATATATTTTTTATGTATATATGTATATGTCTATATATTATAACTGTTTATAGTCAGCTGCTTGGGGAAAAGAAAAAGCTTTAAGGTAGGACAAAGCAGCGCTACAGTTCTTTGTACAAGTTGACTATTTATATAAACGAAACATATTTTACTTATATAATTCAAATGGAAAGTAAATTGTTTATTTTGGATTTGAAAGAGTCCTTTCATTGCCATTCAACTTTATTATTTTACCACTCAACCCATTTACTTGTAGGCCTGAATCGGAACTAAATAAAAGCATTTGTTAGTGGCTTGACAGCTCTTGTATATCATATAACAGTGGCTTCCACTGACTCTCCGTGTCGTTTTCAATTCCATCTTTGTCTGGGCCTAACTGTTAACACAATGGGCTTGGGTATCAATTGTGGCAGCTACTTGGTGGCAAGGAGGCAAGTTGCCGGTTGCTGCTATTCGTTTTGCTTTGAGCGGAAAAACTTTTGTGCTGCATTCAAGTGGCTGAAAGAAGCAGCTGATGTGCGGCACAGCCTAAAATCGAGTGACGCAGAGGGCGAAACTCAATAAAAGAAATATTTTTGTTAGCGCACATAAAGTACTTTCATAGTTGGATGAACTGAAACTCTTGCGCGGCGGCATGGTAAAAGTTATAATAGTTTCTCAAGCAGAGCAAATGCAATTCCACTTTTGAAAAGTTGCCTCAATAGACGAGGCCCACTTCACCATCACCTTATCCCCAAACCAAAGCATCGGAGCACAGTTGTCGTCGAGTGGACTCTGGCCAACAAACAAATGAAGCACATGCGGGCCAACTTGAAAATTGAGCCCTGGAACAATTCAAATTTCAAAGTATCTAAAAGTCTGGCACACAAATTTCTGCTGCGACACAGCTGATAAAATGTTCAAACTTGTACTTTTTGCTATGCCAGAACTTTGATTCGTATTGCAATGCAAAAACTATGTGGCATCATAAATAAGTTTGCAATTGAATTGCGTTAAGTGTAAATATTGAAATAAATACGCATTGATATATACAAAAAGCATCATTTTTTTCTACACTTTTAATTGAAATTTATTTATTTATTGCAATTAAAATGTATTTCAATTATATTTAAGGGGATATAAACATCTATGTCAATGCTCAGATACCCTAACGAAAAGCTGGCGATTCGATCGCATTAATATTATCATTTTTTTTGTATATCAACTTAATATATATGATAAAAGACCTACAAAATGTTTTTATTCATTCCCATGTTATTGAAGGGGAAGTTTAAAAACTGAAATATCCTTTTAAAAATGACAGTTAATTGAAAATTCTGTTTTTCGTTTTCACCTGGCTTATGGCTCATATCTGCAAGCAACAAAAAAGTATAGCATACTTACGAGCGCTTACATCTGTCAAAGTTTTTGCAGGTGTATATAAACTTATGCTTGTGGATTTATATTTGGAGAGCCCAACACCTGTTTCCATTTATAAGTGGATCAATGGAGCAAGTCATCGGCTTATAAACTTTTCAAGATAACGAACAGAAACTTTCAAAACTAGCTGAAAGTTGAGTGGATCCACTTGAGGGAACACAACGCTTAATGATTTTGTAATCTGAATTATGAAACACACAATCTATGGCATAGAAAAAAAGGGCCCAACAGCCGAGCTGAACAATAGATTCATTTCCATGGGTTGCCCTGAGCGCTGAGTTAAAACTCAATTAATCTTGTTTTATTTAAACTTACTCATAATGAATGCAGCGCTTGGTGTGGGGACTTGTAATCAGTTTGGCTTTTGTTTGTTATAAATTAATAATAAACTCAATTAATCATGTAAATATTGAAATTACAGTCTGACTATGGAAACAGTTCCCTTTTTTTGTTCATTCAAAGGGAAAGTTGCAAAAAATCTTTCTACCTAGGAGTGTGTGCGTCAGTGTGGGTGCGAACGCTTGTGTGTGTGCATGTATAACTGTCAGACAATGACAGCATTTAAGCACACACGTCTGTGCTAAAGTATGTCATGTGTGTGCTGGCAAAAGGAAAATGCTGAAAATTCAAAAATTTATAGAAAAGCAAAAGGAAACTGGCAAAATGCCACTATAGGCAATGTTTGACTAAGGGATATCCTCTAAAATAAGTGTAGGTATTATATATCGTAATAAATGAGAGAAATATATTGCTACGAAGAGAGTCTCTTAGTTCCAGCTTCATTGTTGTTTAAGTTGAACTTTAATATAATATTTGTTTTATAGCTTCGATAATCTGACAGATTGTTTGTGAAAAGTCACCTTAAGCATTTGTCAGACACATCCCTTATCTAAAGCTCGAGGGTATTTGAGAAAAATAAAAAAAAAAACAAGTAAGTGTCTATGAGAATTCTTGATAGTCAACGTGCTGAGGCTGGAGCTGTGCGACGTGCCGCTTATTTGCCTCACATTCGAGTGAGAGTTTTTGTAGTATATGTTTTGTTGTGTACATTCTGCTTACGCCATCTTTCTTGCTCAATTTGTAAAACAATTTTGCATACAAATTGCAACAGCTTCGCTGTTGAGCTTGACATGCAACCATAGACGCTGCATATGTTGCATGCGTTGCATGCACATACATACATATATACAGCCATAAAAATACAACGCCAGCAATGCAAATATCGTGAAAAAGCGTGGCCAACATGCATGACAATGCATGACTAAAGTAATGAATTACTTATTGCGAGTTCTCCTGACCCGCCGCTGGCAGCAAGACATATGTCACTGACTGCCTCGGCGTCTGTGTTCGTTGACGGTAGCTTAACTCAACCCCACTTCCTTTTCATCCACAACACATTTTCCACCAACTCTTCTGGAAAAGAATAACATGAAAAAGGTCGTGCCTTGATGATGGCATCTGAATTTGTGTGCATTTGTTTGTCCGATTCGAGTGAGTGACAGACAACTTGCATTTCATTTAACTGTTTATCTGTTAAAAAGTTCTCGTAAGCATTTGCATCACAATTCATACATAATGATCTATCTACAATACAAATACAAATTTATATCACAATAAGATTAAGGTTTAACTGCAGTTCTTAAATTAGATTGTAAATTGGCAAAGAACTAGATAGATTTCATATACAAATCCTTGCAAAATCAATAAGCTTTGTGCTGTACTGTATACAAAGAGCTTTGAGCGAAAGCAAATATTTGTGGATCAGTGAACAATTAATTTAAATGAAATTATTTATATGCACATCACTTCACAAACAAAATAAATTAAATTAAATTAAATTTGTGGCAGTTGTATTACCATATTGTTTTTTTTTTCTGTAAATAACAAAATGGATTCTTTACATTTAAACACATATGTGTTGTGTGCATTTCCACGCCAATTAAATTAGTTTTTATTTTGTTTAGTGTTGCATACTTATCGGCGCGTAAAAGCCACTCAGCTAGTCAGCTAATAGACGCAGCCATTATGCTGTATCTTTCAGCGAGCTAACGGTAATTATCTGCAGCGTTAGCACCGCCAACATTCACTGTGATCAACCCTGCCCACCTGCCAGGCGCCCCTTCCGGCCATTCTCCTCACCCGGCTGGCCTGGTTTATGGCATAAATCTGCCAAAGCGCTTTCGCCGTGTGCACGCAAATGAACCAAAATCCTTCAAAGGATTCTATTTACTGTTGTTGCTGTTGCACCGCGCTAGCGACACTTGCAACTCACTGCAATTGCAGCTGCAGCGTTCTAATTAGCCACAGTCAGCCAAACAGGTAGAACTAATGAGAGCCACGCTTTAAGCCATACTTTTGGTACAATGGGAATATGAAGTAAGTTTATTCAGCTAGAAAAATGATTTCAAAATGTAAATGAGACTAAATTATAAGATTTAAGGTTAAGAAAGATTTTTAAATTAGGTTTTTTAAAGTCTTGAAGTTGTTTTTTTTTTTTTTAATCTATAGTTCTATTATAAAAGTAACATTTGGTTCCACATTAATAATAACATCGACGTTAAGCTTTAATGAGCTTTCAATTTATTTTATGTACAATTTAAATTGAACTTTTGCTTTATTCGAGTCTGAATATTTATGACTGCATTTTTAAAGATAATTCCCAAGTTTAACCCATATTTTTTATAGGAAACTTTCGTATTGCAACTATTTGGTGCGTGTGAAATCTTTTTGCAACGTGTGCTAAAAACCCACAACACATTGGGGCAGGTCGCAGAGGCTGTACAGGCTGCAGCTTAACCTGCCCCAACAGTCTGACAATTTTGTAGTGTAAAATATTGTCGCATTTTTCAATATGGTTGAGCCCGTACAGAAACTTGTTAAGTGTGTGGCTAGTCGTGTGTGTGTGTGTGTGTGTGTGTGTGTAGGTGTATTGGTGTAGGTTTGTGTGAAAAATTCAATTTGTTACACGCTTTATGTTGGCTTTGGCTGTTCATAACACACCGCTAAAAGCTTAGTTGCCTTTTTTGGGCCAAACAATTCTAAAAGCTGGCGGCATAAATTACGGGAGTTGTGCTTTTAGCCAGACGAACGGCTTAAGCAAAATTTCATTAAAATAAAAGCCACTCGAAACTCGAGCTTAACTGGTGGATGGCACATTGCTGCACTCAGCATTTGAGGCAGGTAAAAGTAAACTTTAACTACGGCGTACTTAGGTGTAATTTTGCAATTACGAATGCGCACTTAAGTTGTATTAAAAGCACATTAATTGTTGCATACAACGTCAGCAGCGTCTCGCTGCTGCTGCTAATGCTGCAGGTGCTTCTACTTCTTCTGGCTCTGCTGCTGTTGGTATCTGTTGTGGCGTCCTCAACAATTCTTCGGCAACTTGAGAAACAATTTGCGTTGCACAGGTAAATTTATAGCGTCTTGGCCTCTAATTGGATTTAAAATGGCTCAAAGCTGGCTAATGAAATATTAAGCTAAGTGAGTTGCTCATGCAGGCACTTTAAAGTGCATCAAGTTGCATTAAGATCGGTGCTTGACCGAATTGAAATTTGTTATTGGCCAAGTTTAGTTGGCTTCGCTTAAGTTGGCAATTCAAGTGCAGCCTGAACTTAACTTCTCCTTATGACGCACTAAAAAATGAAGACTCTAAATGCAGCGCCACAAAAGCAACATCGTTTTTGGTTATTGTTGCAGCCATTGCTGTGATGCACCATGTAGCAGGAAACATCAGCATCATATACGCACTTACACACACTTATACACACACACGCACACTAGTAACTAATACAATAGAAAAGAAAACAACTTGCGCGTGTGTGTAAAACTTTATTTTTACGACAAAGTGCAAGCAGCAAAGTTGTTAGCAAAAGACACAAGCTGCACCATAATAACAAAAAAGCAAGTAAACAGCTATTAGGCCAAAGTATTAGATAGGAAAATACCCTCTTGTAAGGCGAAGGTAGTTATGTTGTTTTTATATTTTATTTGCTATCAAAAAGGATCTGTAAAAAACAACAAACAAAGCATTGTTAACAATGATCAAAAGATATTTTTAGAATAAAAAAATTTGTAATTCTGTTCTTATTTTCTTTGAATGGACTTATCGCATTCAGCAACAAAGATTTGGCTGCTGCTAAATAATATGACTACAGGTGATGCTCACTATGATACCCTTTTTCGACAATTTAATTGCCATAGGGTATTCAGGAAAACTGTAAGTCGTTGCAAGTTGTTGTTGCCAAGTTGTGGCAGTTGGATTTTAATTTTTCAGCAGTGCCCGTGCGGCAAGTGAACATGAGACAAAGTTTTAACTAAAAATTGCTGCGCGGCAACTTTACTTTATATTCTAGAAAGAAATTTGATTTTTATTCTTTGTGGGGACACGCAAGTTGTTGCTTTAGCTGCCACACGCTGCGTATACGTAATGTGCCACACTCAACGGATTCAATTACAATTTCAAGTGAACCACAAGTAGGAGGCGTGGGCAGCGGGTGTTGTAACTGCGATAATTATGTTTGCCACTGCTTCACTGTTCAGTTTCTTTGCCCCAACTGCTTCTTCACCTTTACTTTGGCTCTCTGTGTCAAGTTTAGTGCTCACATAATTGCTCAAGCCATTAACACTGACACTTAATACGCAATTTATGCAGTTTGATGGGTCATGATTAATGCGACGCCTGTCATGTTGCAACTTGACGCAAATTTGTTTAACAAATGATCTGCGCGGTCGTTCAGTTTGTCAGGCATGCCAAAAAGTATGCTACACTTTTGGCTTGAAACGGAGGAAAGTGCATGGCACACTGGTTCTAAAGGGGCAGGAAGAAGGTGAGTGGTAAGATACTAAGAAAAAGAAAAGGTATTAAAAGTTGAGTAGGTGTAAGGCACAAGTATTAACAAAAGCAAATATTTTAATTACAATTTAGCACTCCTATATTATAGGATATTCTGTCATGTATTTCGTTACATGCAGCCCACTGTTCACAGATTTATCTATAAAATGTTTAAAATGCTTAAACAGAGCATAACTTTTTTGTATAAAGTTATGCGAGGGCGCACGGCTTGGCCCCGGGCCACGCCCCTGCATAAATGTAAAGTTTGTCAAACTTTTGTTTCAAAAGTCAAAGGCGCACAATGTTGATGAATGAGCTGGAACTGTTTCACAAGTTGTCCGGAACGATGGAATAAAACAGGAAACGCAGCAGCAGCAGCAGCAGCCTTGCCAGTGTTTTCATCAAGTTCCGTTCTTATCGCTAGGAAGCCGAAAATTAATGTGCACTTAACTTCCTTCGGAGTGTGTAGTCGAAGAGAGTTATAAAAGCATTTAAAAACGCATAAATGTATTTTCCGGTGCACATTCCCACCGCCCTCTACGCACATAATGCCAAATTTATGAACTTGCTCTGGGAAGAACAGACAAAGCGCAAAAAAACAAAATAAAAAAAAATTAATTGCCACAGTAAAACAGGAACTTGAAGTGCAAGACACAAGCCAAGTAAATTTGTTAGTCCGAACCCAAACTCAAGCTGAAGCCGAAGCCGAAGCAAGTGTCAGCTGCAACCTATTAAAAAAGTATCACGAACTGGCAACTGGCAACTGGACGTGGCAGAAGGCGAGGGTGTACCGAGGACCGAGAAATACCTGGAGAAACTATAGCAACGAGTTTTACGACCTGCATTTCCGTTTGCCACAAAGCAAAGCACAAGCCCAAACTGAAGCTGACTTCCTGTTGTGGACGCTGGAGCAGCGGCAGCAGCAGCAGCAGCATTCAGTGAGTGGGGGCAGAAGGACGTTGCCTGGCAGCCGAAAATGCGGAAACGTCCATTTTATAGCGGAAATATATTCTTATGCGGAGACGCGGCGATGATTTATGTATGTTTTGGCATTACGTGCCACAGCAGCAGCAGCAGCAGAAGAACCAGCAGCAGGAGTGGCAGCAACGCTTTGTGTGAGAATTTCGAATTAAATTCCTTGCCTCATGACGCCAGCTTATGAGGAGTAATAAAAAAAAAATTATATATGTATATATAATGTATGTATGCATATAGAAAGTTGCTACAGAATTGGGTCAGACTCTTACAAATGCTGCGATTATTTGCATGCTCGACTCTCAAGTATTTCTATTTGGCCGAGTCGCCTTTGTGGCAACTGAAATGCAAGTCCGTGCAACATGCTGCGTATCTTTGCGTCACCTCGGCTTGAATTTGGGTTAAGTGTGCTTCATATGCGTTTATGACGGCATTATTATAAGCCCTTCCTAACCCGGTCACATCAGCCTGTAACTTACTGCTCTCGATTACAGTTGCGAAACTGCAACTTTTGCAGTTGAAGTTGAAAGCATGCGTGCAACAGCAACTGCCACAGCAACTTTTATTTCCTGCTGTAATCAACAAAAATTTAAAAACAACACAGCAAAATAAAAAGTAAAACTCAAAAAAAAAAATGTATTTCACATGCAAAAAGTTTTTGCAATTCTGCAGCAAATTTTTGCGTTTTTTTTTTTTTTTGTTTTCCTTTAGGAGCCTATAAAATATTGGCAAATAATTAAAAAGTTTTCTAGAGCTAATGGAAATTGAAAAGTTTGTGGGACTTCGTACAGCTGACATTTCCTAATTTGTTGAAAGCTTATTAAATTAACGTTAAATTGAGAAATTCAATTTCACATTTACTGCCAAGTCTTGTTCTTTAGTTTGAAAAGTGACCCACAGAAATTTTTTTTAAAGATATTGTTTAAAATGCTTTATTTCATTTTTTTTTAATAATTCTAGGTATTTTTTGGTAGACTTAAACTATTTGTAATTGTTATATATTTATAAATAATATTTAAAAACTCTTTCATTGTGCTTATAGGTATATTTTCATCTTTAAATAAATAAATATATTTTTTTCATTGTGATATAAAATATTAAATTGGGAAAATTACAATGTAACTTTAGAGAACTGTATTTCAACAGATTTTTAATGTGTTGTGCACAATAATGTAAAATTTAATTAAATTTAAGTAGTTTCGATTCATAGCGAACTTTGTTAATTTACCCTTGTGGTAAGGTCGTATACTTTATATATCTGAGTTCAAATAATTGGAGTTTTTGTGCATTGCAGTTTACCATGGAATATGAAATTTTTCGATTATGCTGTCATTAATATCTCTTTAAATTAATTACCATATATTTAAGCTGCAATTAATTGCTTAAAAGCTTTTACACACAGATATATACCTTTGTATATAGATACAGATACAATTAATACATGCATACTCAAACAAATGCACACAAATGCTTAATGGCAAATGCCTGCAGCCAAATAATATAATACATTGCATTTAATGAAATTTACGGGTCAACACCTCCCACAGGCACTGGCACACATACACATGCACATGCACACGCACACGCATATTGTGCAAACACATTTACTTAAACACACCCACACACATACACACACACACACACAAAGCCAGAAACACACGTCATCGAATGCCTGCATATTTTATACTCTATTAAGGACATTTTAAATCTCTTGTCTGTCTAGATGATATATAATACCTAAACAATATTTATAGTTTATTGATTTTTGTTAGTTTGTTATAGTTAATTTTATTATTTATTTAAATTTAATTTTTTTTATGATAAGCTTTAAATTATATATTAACATGTGTGTAGAGTATTCAGCACGTCAGCTATAAATTTGAATTGTTGTGTTTATTTTTATTTTGTGGTTTCTCACACACACATACACACGTCTCTTTTCGCAACTCATCTTGTCTCCTTCAGCCCTGTTGCCTGCCCGCTCTCGCACATTACTGAGCGCATTTTTGCACTTATATTTCGTGCTGCGAACGAATGCATAACATAAGCATTTATAGAGGCCATCGAGCAATGCGGCGAGAATGAGAGAGTGGGAGAGTGAGAGAGTGAGAGAGGTAGAGAGGGAGGGAATGCGACAGATAATTTTGTTGTTGGTTTCTGGCAATGCCAGTTGGCATTTACCGTTAACGCGTTAACGTTAACCGTTTCTTTTTGCTTGCACTTCGCAATGCCTTTTACTTTATTTTTTTCTTCTTGTTTTTCTTTATATTTTTTTTGTATATATTTTTAATATTTTTGCTGGCTTTTGCAGTCAGTTTGTTGTTGTGCCTGTCATTACGTTCGCCTGCACAGCAACGACTGTTGGCACATGAAATTTTATGATGAGTATTTCGCGTATTGTTCGCACTCGCCGTTGCCATTCCAGATAACGAAAACACTGTCAACCAACAACAACAACAACAACAACAACAACAACACACAGCATACAACACCTGCCCCCATCAACAGAATACGTCGACTGCAGGTGTTATGCAAATGCATTTGTACATACATGTGTACATACAATTTGTGCGTGTGTATGGATGCGAATACATGTGTTCTTATATGAGTGCAGCTGCTCTTCCTACTTGTATTCTGCACCGTACTTGGTATGAGAAATTATCAGGGAATGTGTCATGTCATATATGTATATGTATGTGTACATTTATATCATAATAACCTTTTAAAGCAATTAAAAATTAATTTTGATTCGCTTTTGAGGTTTTATCACACAACTTATTTTACAAATCTTTTTTAGTTTACCTCACATTAGATTGGTCAGGTGTTTAATAACATTTTCTGATCGATTCGAATTTCTTTTTAAAACTCTGCTTTAATATACGAATTCCCATATATTGTTCGTAGTATGTTCATATACATATTTTATATACATTTTTTAGCTGATTGATTATGATGTTTATTTAGTTATGTAACCGTTACAAGCAGTATTTATTTTTCAATATTTTTGAGTATATCCGTTCCATGAATTATGCCAGTTGCGTGCACATTAAATATGAAGTATATTTAATTTGCTGATGTACATCATGGAGCTCGCTTTGCTTTGCAACTCGACCATTTTGTTGCCAATAAAATTTCCACTTTTGCAAAAATGAGAAATGTTTAAAGATATAAAGAAAATCTGTGGAAAAGTTATGCCAGCCCTTGGTCCTTTCCCTGTGTCCTGTTTGTGCATCTTACTTTGTTTTTTTTTTTGTTTCCTTTTCTGGCACTTTGGGCATACAAGAAACTTTATTAAAAAGTATGCTAGAAATTTTTGCATCTATGCATCGTTCCCTAACTAGGGACAGAAGCGTTACGATCCACATTTCTTTTTTTGGTTTTTTTTTTTTTTCATTGTTGGTGTAGAGTGTGTTGTTGTTATTGTTGTTGATGTTGCAGGGATTGACATGAAACGGCAGAATGAAATTGCAATTTCTTGTGATAAATTTCAATGAACAACCTGGCAGGCAGCCTCTGAGAGCGTTGAATGAAAATATGAAAATGTGAGGCATGCAAAATGCAAATAATTTGAGTGCACGTTGTTGTTCAATATGAATCAAAGTTGAGCAACTCATGTGGCATGCAGCAGCTCCTTATAAAACGTCATTAGCAAACAGCAAAATATTTTGGCAAAGTTACGAACATGGCCAATTAGTTGGAGATTGGAATTTTAGGCAAATTGCTTTTGCTCATCGCATTTTAATTAAGTTTATCGTGTGAGCATCTAAGTAATGCATAATGAGAAAAACAAATTTACCATATTATTTTGTAAAAATAATTAAATAATAAGTTTTTAATTAAATCGGGTTAACTAGGAAATTTCAGTCCACCTGCTTGTCTTTTAAAAGCCTTTATCATTTCTTATTTCCTCTCATAGTAAGACAATCTTGTTTGTTTTTTTCCTCTTCTCCTGAAGCTCTCTTCTCATTTTCTTTACTTCACATGCTTTTGCTCTACCAACACATTCAAAAACTGATGTAAATTTCGCCTGCTTTCAGTATAAGAAAACATTCAATATCACATTTTCACCCATTTTCCGACCACCCTTTCCATCCCTTCCAACGCAGTGTGTGTCCATAAGCAGTAAATAATGTTTTCAATAGTTTAATATATATATACATATATTAATATATATATTATAATATAATGTAGTGCATACATACGTATCCATGTGCATGGGTACAGTCGGTAAACATATGAGAATTCTAGACAAATATTATGGAAATTCTCAACAGGCAGAAATGGGCGTGTCAAATGAGGCGTCTTCTGTCTGCAGCTGGAAATATGAAATGTTCAAGAAGAAAATTATTAGTTGAAATTCAGTTTTCCAGTTGGAACAAGTTTTTAATGTGGCCTTTGGGTATGCCATAGCAAAATACATTAACAGGCAAAAGTGTGTATGCTTGTGTGTGTCTGTGTGCATAATTTATAGTGTGTTGTGCCATTTGCATAGTTGGCAAAGAAAAAAAACACTACTGCTTGCAATTTTCAGTGGGAGAGCCAAGTTGGCTAAAAAGTTCTCAATTAACATTTGAAATGGGTTGCCTTTTGTGCAGCTGCAGTTGCAATTAACGAACCATCAACTAATGTGCTTGAAACCTCATTGATTTCACATTTATTTACCCACAGCTGCCGTCTTGGCCAATCACCATGACAGCCTGACTTTGAGTCCTGCCGAGCACAGCGTCGTACGCTATACTAACGAGTCCCTCATCTTTGAGTGCCGGAGTCCCAGTCCGGATGTGAAGCTGCATTGGAAGTCGCCGAAAGGCGAAATAATACGCGAGCACAAAGGACGCATACACATCGAGCAAACGGCACCAGGTGAGTCCGGATGCGAGCAGGTGTAAGCCAATTGGCAGTGGCAAAGGACTCGCGCACCAACAGGCACTACAAATAAATAAAATTAATTGCAACGCTTTACACGCGCTCAAGTGGAATTTTTCTTTTGTTTCTTATCAAACGTGCTTTCAATTCTCAACCTGGAGGAGTTTAATAAACGTGTAATTTAGCTCTGTCCATTTGTATGTGTGTCCTCTTGTTCTTGTTGTTCTTGTATGTATTACTAAAATTATTACATGTCGAAATTCCTATAGCAAATGCATATTGAGTTTGTCTTTAAAAATCGATAACTCTTTTCAATTACTCGTTATCGATAACATATCAGTTTTTTGAGCATATCTCGTACATCTTACGAGCCACTATAATCAAACTTAGTATATATATTAAGAACTGATTTTGGATATTTCGAATTTTATATACCTCCCAATAATCAGATTATTAGGTTTTAACCTAAAAAAGGGTTTATAAAAACGCTACTTATAATAAAAATGATTTTTCAATACTAACAAAATAAATACATTGTAAGCAATTAAATAACGCTTGAAAGTGTAAACATTTAGTTGTAGGTGCAAAAAAAAAAAATCGATTTATATTTGCCCTACAAACGAGTCATTCATAGACGAGAACTATAAACTAAATTGCTTTCTACTGTTTATTTTTATTTGAGTTACGTTATACCCTTTTTTTTTTGCCACACAGAACAATTGAAAATAATCTTTGCACACATTGCGCTGGCGGACAAGGGCAATTGGAGCTGCGAGGCGGTCGAGGGGGGGCTGCATAGCAAATCCTTCGATTTGATTGTATACCGTAAGTACACAGATCGAGTAGCAGACGAAGAAATATATTCATTAAATTTTCATTGTATTATCGTCGACCGCAACAGAGAAAATTACGTTCGCCGAAAAGAATAACGTGAACACTGTCGGCGAGGGTCAGAATGCAACAATATTATGCGAGGTGAAGGGCGAACCCCAACCGAATGTCACCTGGCATTTCAATGGACAACCCATTAGTGTGGATGGTGAGTTGCCAGCCTTAATGAGCTTTGAGTCCCTTTCCTCTTCCGATATTTTGGTTTGTTTTTTTTCCCCTATTTTTTATTTTTTGTGTGTTTTGGGATTTTCTCGCTGCACCCGTTTATCATGTTTCCCTCATTTTGGCAGCACACGCCCCGAAATATCGCATCCTGGCGGATGGTTTGCTCATCAACAAGGTAACACAGAGTGACACCGGAGAATACACGTGCCGGGCATACCAAGTGAATTCGATTGCTTCCGATATGCAGGAGCGCACAGTTTTGATGAAAATCGAACGTGAGTGTGATTTATGATTTTTTCAACTCATATAACACAATGCACACTGGTCAACAATTTATTCAAAAGAAAGAAATTAAGAAAATGGTTCATACTTGCACATTTTTTTGTTTTGAAAAATTGGTATTAACTGTAAAAATAAGTTTACAATTTTCATACAAGTTACAAGTTTATAAATATTAATTGGTAATTATATATATTTTCATATTATTCTTATAATAATATGATTTAACATTATCTGACGATTTAACACTCATTAAGCCATATTTCAACCTCTTATAAACTGTATTTATCCCCATTTTTTTTTAAAGTGTTTTGAATATGCTTGAGGTAAGAGTTTGGTACACACAGAAGTTAAACAAGAGTTGAATATTAATTAGATTTTCGTCAGTTCTTCGATCTTCAAGCATTCATTTGATTTCGAAGCTTTTAAAGGTATCTTAACTTATTCAGCATGTTGTGAATAATCAATATTCTAATTTATGCTTTTTGTCTTCGGAAACTGTGTTTGTTATTATTATATTTTTAAAGTAAATGAAAATTCGAGTGAAATTAAGCCTTACGCATTTATTTTAATTAAATTTGTATTTTACATTTTGTGCAATCTGGAACCACTGTGCTTTTGTATTGAATGGCAGGGAAATTACTTGAGCAGCTTTACGGGCATCTCTAAAATTTGTCTGCGTTTTAGTATGCAGAGCGATGTGCGGCAAATAGTTTTTGGAGCACGGGAATATTTTAAAATTACATACGCATAGTTCGCATATGTTTTATGCCCTGTGGACGAGGGCGTGGCTTGGGTGTGGGCGTGGCACACATGTTACTAATGACTTTACTTGCGCCAAAGAATTGGCTGGCGGCCACATTTGATTTATGCTAAAAGCGCATGAGTGTTGCATATTTCGTAGCATACTTTTGAGCGACGGCTGGATAGAGTGAAGGGAAACATAAATTAATAGCTGAATCTTTATTTATATTTAATTGAACGCACATAGATAAGCCGCATTGGACGCTGAAGCCGCATGTGGGCCTGCAGTATGCATATATCAATGGCACCGCCACCATCATGTGTGAGGCACAGGCTGAGCCTCCGGCTACCTTCAGCTGGTACCGCAAGCAGAAGCGTTTGGAAAGCAATGAGAAGTTATATACCATAGAGTCGGATAACTATTGGTCGCGCCTAACCATAAATGTTGTCGATGACAAGGTATTTGACAACTATCGGTGCCACGTACACAACCATTTGGGCAACATTGACAGGATCACACGCCTGGATAAGGGCGAGAAGCCTCCGCCACCGTTTCTGTTCCAGATGCGCGGGTATAACTCCAACACATTCGATATGAACTTGAGCGCGGCTAAGGATAGTGTTCAGCCGGGACCGATGGCTGTGAATGGATTTCGCATTGAGTATCTGACGGAGTTGGAATTTAAAACGGACGGAGCCAAATGGACGAATGCCAGGCGCAAGGATTTCCCCTACGAGGAGGGTAAGCCGCGGCAGCCTGTTGCCATTGTTCAAGTACACAAAATTCCGCATTTCCACATTTCTCTCTGCGACAGGTGCCAATTTTCTCATAACGAACCTGGAACCGGATACCGTCTACCTGATACGCGCCGCCTCCCGTAATCTGGCCGGCTTCAGTGACTATACCAAAGTGGAGAAGTGCAAGACTCTATCCCTGGAGCCGCGTGCCACGGCCGGAGCTCTGCTGCCAAAAATCTGTCCGCTGCTGTTCGTATTGTTGCTGTTGCAACTGCTGCTGCGGCATTGCCATTGAATGCTTGCCGCTCTCTGTGTGTCGACGTGCCCCCAAATTCCATGTGCTTTGTCTAGCTTTAAGGCCGACGACGCCCGTTAACCTCTTTAGTGTCTGTCTGTTGGCCGATCTGCTGCTCGTGTTATGTAACGTCTACTAATTAATGTACTAAGTTGTTAATATAACCGCTCTTAAGCTTAAGTTTATTTAGGGAGTTTCGTTCAGTTTCTCTGCAAGCCCAGCTCATTAGCCAAAATTTATAGCCAAGCAAAAACAAAAATCAGCTATAAATTCCTAAAGAACTCTTAGATGGGCGCTTAGTGCTATATTTAAGCAGAAAATCAAAGCCTTAACCTATATGAAATGCCACTTAAAGTATGATCCATAGTGCAAATGCTGCATGCTTTAAAGCCAAATTGCAAATAAATAAATATACATATATTAACAAATAAATATCCCTTTTAAATATTCTATTTCATCTAAAATCGACTTTAAATCTCTGTAAAAAATCCGTGCATCAAACTCAGCTGTAAGCTTTAAATATTCTATTTACTAATCCAAAATCCTCTTATAAATAAACTAAATGGAGCTTAACAAAAACATTTGCAAAATTTGTTATTTAAGCGATTTACAACATATTACTTTAAAAGCCAAATAGAACGTTATCTAACAAAAATACAGGAATATTAAAAATACATTAAATACTAAAGCAGTCCCCTAATTATAAAATATAGTAAATATACAAACATATGTAGACATACGTGAATTCAACAAAAGCAGATAAAATAGTAATAAATTGGATTATATAAAATATTGTATCTCAAGTAAAAATGTTGCCAATGATTAAATATTTTGTGGTTTCTGTGTGCCAAATGTGCAAAATATAAATAAAAATAAATAAAATACCTAAAATACAGTTTTGATGCACTTGAAGATATTTTTGTGGGTTTAATATCCAGACAAGTGGAAAGTGGAGATATTTTTTTTTGTCAGTTTGCTTCAAATTTCTTTGATTTCAAACTTTCGTATTTGCATATACAATCAATATAAATTGTTTACTCCCCGCCCCCTATGAAACATATCAAAACCCAATGGTACCTGAAATTCCATGACCTTTTGCGTTTCTGTCAATTTAAATCTGTTTGGAAATTCAGGTTTCCGTAATTGAATTTAAGAACAAGTTAACCCCAAGTCAGAAACATAAATTGGCAAAGGCTTGAACCAAGGCAGGAATATTTCAGGTACA
This sequence comes from Drosophila pseudotalamancana, assembly GCA_037075185.1. NCBI lineage: Eukaryota > Metazoa > Arthropoda > Insecta > Diptera > Drosophilidae > Drosophila > Drosophila pseudotalamancana. The sequence continues at coordinate 947,299 of JBAMCK010000996.1, read as the reverse complement.
AAAGGTTTGGCAGCTGTCAGTAGGCAGTGAAATTAAATTCGTTTGAGATACTTTTAGCAACTGTTTTGGAAAACATTGAAAACAAGTTAGTTTAGAAATAGAGACAGATAAGAGTAGTTGGAGTTGAAATCCATTGGATGAAAATAAATTTCTAGTTAATCAACAACATGGGTAAGATTATAATTCCTAATTGGATAAATAAATATATAATATAGAGCTCAATAACATAAGTGTACTTTTTCCTAACAGATGCTGCACGTGCGTATGAACGATATTTGAGCGCCCGAATACGCTCAGAAAGATTTAATGGGTCACTTGAAGAAAGTCGTGACTCGTTTATCCTTTGTGAAGGTCATGAACGTCTGCCCGCTGGTGGACGTTTTAGCACATCCGTCGAGTCGATGGCCATGTCATGCGTTTGCATACCCATGTCGAGAAATCAGCCTGATCGATGCACATGCCACGATCCACAACCCCCAATCAAGGAGAAAAAGCCTGAGAAAGTGAAGGAGGCAGTTATAAAAAAGGAGAAAGAGCGAGTGAGGCCTAAAGCGAAAGGCAAGAGCATATGCAAATGCAAGCAACCGGTTATAGTTGTGCCTTCCAAGCGAAAGTTCAGTTATTTCAGATGCTGTTTGTTGAGAGACAGTGGGAGCAAGAAGAAAACTACGGCTCGGAGACCATCGCAGGAGAGCGTCGAATCCTGCCCGGCAACGGAAAATGTGGAGCCCCCAAAGTGCGATTCAAATCTGTCTGTTAGATCTGTAAGTAGCCCATCAAAGGAAAACGTAAGAGCCGCAGAGCCGCAATCAGTGGAGAATGCAGAAGTCAAATGCGTGGCGACTGTACCAAAATGTAGCGAATGTGATAAAATACCAAAAATCACCAGCGAATTGTGTTCTTTAAAAAGGAAGCTGGAGGAGCAGATCGAGCAGGAAGTCATGCAGAAGCACCAATTGAATACGATGAACGATAAATTGAAACAACTCTGCGACAATGTTAAGACGCTTAACGAAAAGTGCAAATGCCTGGAAAGCGAGAAGGAAAAAGTGCTAACGAAACCACCTTCGAACTGTGTTTGTCACAAAGATCGACCCAATGAAAAGTGCGTCTGCATACAGACGCCGTCATCAAAGGCTGTCTTCAATAAGGATTATCCCATACTTGAGCGCAAGCCGTCGAGTATATGCGAGTTCTGCAAGAACAAGAATCTGCCAGTTATGAATACCATGCAGTACCCGCTCTTCAAATTGATGGGTAAACGCTGCTTTCAGGATATTGTGTTGACGGTCCTGCTGCGGGCGGACAATGTCTACCATGTGAGCGTGAGAGATTTAGAAAGTGGCACCGTTTTGGGCTGCTTGCTGGTGAGCGATGTGGGCATCAAGGAGGCCAACAGCTTGGGCCTATTCCAGGAAATACTCACGTTCTGTGTCATCGATGTGCGCAACACAATCAGTGCAAAGGATTCCCTCTTTGGCGGCATCAACTTTGAGTTCATACGCGATCAGCGTCTGACTGGAGGCAATGCCATGATTCCAAATACCCAACAGGAGCTATTGAATGGGGAACTTCTCAGGGAGCTGGACGACACGGATGCTCGTGATTACACCTCCGAGTTGGAGATCAGTGACGTTTCGGTTATCTCCCTATACGATGTCTTTAGGTCTGGCCACTCAGACTCCCAAACATTTTCAGTTTCCTCAAAGCACGAAAAACTTGTGCCCCTGTTGGAAGTAGTGCCCAAAAAGAGTACCAAGCCCAAAATGAGCATTTCCGAGGTAATGCGAGAGATCAACACCTACAGTAGTTCCCTTGTACTGAAAGACACGGAGACAAAGTATCCGGTGCGAAATATAAGAATCACTTCCCTCTTGGAATCGTCTTCGCCCTCCGAATACAGTGAAGATGACTTTCCACGAAATAAACGTTTAGCTTAACAAAATGCTCAGTGGCTGCTCAATCTGTCGCAAATTTTTGGAAATTCCAAATTTTAATGTGTTGTATTGAGTAATGTACCTATATTTAATAAACATTTTAAGCCAGATAATATTGGGGCAGCATTAAATGAAGGGCGGGAAAACTAGGTTTACAAAAATAAAACCTAAAGGGTTTTCGAAATACAGAATTTTTAAATAATTGTAACTCGAATTATGATTGGATATATGATATATATATGAATATACACTCATGATGAAAATAATAGATACCCCAATATATGATATATGTATATATGAATATACACTCATGATGAAAATAATAGATACCCTAATATAATTTTGGTTATTTTGTCAAATTGCTTAATTTTTCAAATTAAAAAAAAAAAGTATGGTAACTATAAGAGGACGATCGGGCAATGAAAATTATTATTAATCGCAATTATTTGTGAAGAGCTTGTTGAAAATAATAGATACAGCTATATATACGATTATAACTTTAGCGCTGCGTCAAATGAAAAGCAGAAGCAGTTTTTATTGGTATCAGCAAAAGGTCTTTAGCTGGGATAACTCGACGAAACAGAGCTGTGAAATTGCAATCAAAGCAAATTTGTTGGGCCTTGGACAAAAGCAATTTTTGGCCAGTAGTTGGTGCTGCGATCCAAAAGGGCGGCAACCGCTGCGGCCAGAAGAGACGTCGAACCGCATGTCAAACGGTTCATTTTGGCAAATAGAGGTTTGTCAATCAGCCGCGATGCCGTATCCAAATGCCAACTGTGGCCTCAGCTGTCCGCCGAGAGGAGGACTTGGGGCATGTGAAGGGGGCGACCGGGGGGCTGGGCTTGGGGCTGTAACCAGCATCGGATGGTGGTAAGTCCTGAGGTTGTGCCGACAGCCGCATAAATCAGATAAATTGCAAACAGGGCAGCTGCGGATGCGGACGCGGATGTGACTGCGGATGCGAATGCGGATGAGAATGGAAATGCGGCTGCGAATGCGAAAAATGACAACGACAGCCGCCGTATTGTGGTCTTTGGCCCCGTCTGACATTTATTGCCAAACCGCGCGTTAAATACTATTTTTCGCTGTACACGATTCTATTTGTGCCTCATAATAGCATCGGGCATCAGGAATCAACCATCAAACATCGGACATCAGGCATCAGGCATCAGGCATCGGGCATTAGCATTTGGCATTATAAACGGGGCAGCGGGCATCAAGCGTTTGTTTCGACAAAGGATGGCAGCATTTGTCTGACATTTGTGTAATTGTTTTGCATGGCGTTGGCATTGCGTTCGTGCCACATAATGCGGCTGCCATTTGTCGAGCCGGGCGGAACATCGCTCAACAATCAACAATCAACAATCCGCAGTCAACATTCAGCTGTCAAAGGCAAAGCGTATAATGAGCCCCTGTCAGCGAAAACCATCTGTGCCACATTTTTGCATCTCTCTCACTTAAACAAACACTGCGACTCTTTAAGGCAAAAACTGTTGCCACTCTTTTATTTTTTTAAATCTGCTGTTTTTTTGTTTGCTTAAATGGCGAAGCGCGCGCTTTTAGCCTAAATCGATGGCGTTTGCCTTTGTTGCATACCCTATGAACGAATGTGCAATACAATGGGTACTTTATAGTCGTGCATATATGAGCGATGAGGGATTTATTTACAAGAGTTCATATTTAGTAGATTAAGTAGGAGTAGTATAAGTAAATATAAGCTTAAATAAAGTTTAAGGATTATTTCTTAATTTTTAATCACGTGTGTGACTTTTATATATTATATTATTTATATTTCACGCCTCTACTTCTATTTCAATACATATGTTTATACCATAAATAGGGTAAGTCACACTCGATCAATATTAGCCACAACACTCTCACTGCTGTTGCCCTGATTTTTGTTTTTTTTCGTTTTGGCCGCATAAAGTCTCTGGCCAACATTGGCAACTGCAGCTGCCATTTCAGCTCTTGTTCGAGTTTATTAAGCCAATGCTATTTTTGTGTCAGCGCGAGTTTTCCCACACTTTTCTATTTTCTATTTTTTTTTTTGTCCTGCATCCGCCTTATCGATAGCATACGTACATGTACCTACACATGCACACATGTGGCACACACAAACGTCTGAAATTCAGCTTTAAATTTAGGCAAAAACGCTTACATCAATATATTTGCAGATGCCTTTCATATTGCTTTGGTTTTCAGTTTTCGTGTGCGATGAAATTGAAGTTTGCATTTGGATATATATTTGTATACACAGAAGAGGGAAAGACTTATATATACAAATTTGTTTATACATGTATATAAATATATTTACATATATAGATATAGATTCTGTTTATTTCATTTTAGCCGATGAAAAAGATATAATGGCTTTAATCAAGTTTTTAATCAAGTATTTAATATATATTTTATGATCTGCAGTTGAGCTGCATCGTTGCATATTTAAGGCACACTAATACCAACAAAATTGTGAACAAATTTAAGAGCTTTTCTGCTTAACTAATTTAATTGGCTCTCTGTGCATTTGATATGCGCTTTGAGGCGACCAACACAAACGGGCTCCAGTTCCAAAAGCCTCTGAATAAAAGCTGTTTAAAATGTGCACCGAGGAATGCCCTGACACACACATACACATGCACACTCGCACACACTCGCACATACTCTCACACTGGATAAACTTTTAGTCAAAAACCTAGGCAACCAACAAAAACAACAGCTGAAAGTTCTTACCCGCTCGATTAAGAGAACCAGAGCGATAGAGAGGAAAGAGCGAGCAACAGAGAGGGACAGAGCGAGAGAGAGAGAATGAAAGAAAGAGAGAGAGAGTTCAGCAGGCAGCATAATTAATTGCGGTAATTAGTGTGTTGGCAACAAACAGCAAACATACGAAAAACAAGAATAGCTGGAAAACCAATAAGAGTATGCCAAGCCAAAAGATACCCTGTTCGCTTAAAAAGATTCTTGATGAAAGCGTGTAAAAATAAAAATAATCAAAATAAAATGAAATTAAGAATTATTGCAAAATAATAATAGTTTAGGTTTATATTTAATATTATATATGTAAATAATACAAAAAAAAAAAAAAAATTCAAAATAATAACATATAAAAAAATTGTAAAGTCCAGCTAAGATCAAATAAATTTAAAAAATATTTCGTTTTACTTGTGCTTTGAGTTTATTTTGTTGTTTACAGGGTATAACAATAGAGGGCTGGCATTCACAACAGTAACCGAAGAGTGAAAGGTGTTGGGTTTTGGTTGGGTTGGAATTGTGAACCGGTAACAGAATTTGCCATTGCAAAGCCGAGCATTTACTTTACTGAAGATTTGTGGACCACATAAACGCGCTGGCATATTAGTTCTGGCCAACTTTTATTTACGACTCGGGCGCAACTGTTGACTGTTGCTGCTTAGTCTTGCTTTTGCTGTTGCTGCTTGCTGCTTGCCGCTTGCTGCAGAGGCTCGCGGCGCTAATTTAGTTTGCTCTTTCATTGCTGTTCGTTGCGGGGGCACATGGCCACGGCAATGGCCATCATAAGAAATCTCAAAATGATTTTATGGCTAAACAAACAGACAGCAGGAGAAGGGCCACTCGACAAGAATAAGGACAACGCATACCAAGTCAGATGAATCTCAGTGGGCTAAACTGGAGTTGAAAGACGGAGTGAAAGGTTCAGTTGGACAATGGGATGGGAGAGCGAGTGAGTCGAAGACTTTTTCGCAGTTCGCTTTAATTGGTCACTTGGCGCAAGCACAAAAACAATTTAATTTTCTTCATTTTCTTATTATCTCGATTTTGCACGCCAGCTTGAGCTTTGCTATCTCACTTGCTCTCTCTCTCTTACTGTCTATATATATATATAGAGTATATAGAGTATTGAGTGCGTCGACTGCTGCCATATCTAGGATAAACTTAACCAGGACGATGGCTACTTCTTCTGTCGCTATGCTCTGCCATGCTCCATGTTCAGTTTTTCATGCAGCTTCAGGCGCAGCCGTTTATGTAATTAAGCGTTGCATACTTTTCCGCGCCATGCTTTTTAATCAGCTGCCAGTTATAGGGAGTGGGTGGTGTGTGTTTGTGTGTGTGTTTGTGTCTGTTTGTGTCTGTTGGCTACTCTGTTGGCAACGTCTGTTGTGTGTTATTACCGCAGCAGCCATTAAATCTTTTGTGTGTAATTAAAAAAATTACAATTTAATGCTTTGTAAATAGCTGAGCGTTCATTTATTGACACAGCCGCAGTCAAGAGCTCAAAGCGACGGCCAAGAAGTGAAAAGTGTGTTGAAATATGGCCATAACTGTGCAGCTGTTAAAGAGAATATAAGTTGTGCAAAGAGACTTACAAATTATGAGGCGTTGATTTAAGCAACGATTGAAAATGATTTTTTAATAATAGATATTAATTATTTATGTAAGTTCTTGACGATCAGCTGAATGATGCTGCCATTTATTTTGCATTTTTGTAAGGTTTGAATGTTTTGACAACTAAATTAAAAAAAAGAAAAACTTTAAAACAAAAATCAATTTTGTTTTGATAAAAATAATATTTTAAGGGCAGCATAGTTGTTAGAAAATAATATTGAAAACAATTTCGAAATAAAACTATTTAATATAGAACTGTATAATAAAATAAATATTTTTTCTAATATACGTGTTTACAAATTTACCAACTATTTGCAATATTTCAGTAAAATGCACATTCCAAATTAAATTATTAAATAAAACCAATTATTTTGCCCATATCAAAAACTTGAATTCACGATAGCTGCACAAAGGAAATAAAATACAGTTTTTATGGCCCAATTTCGGGCAGTACATGTCCATTTACAATACACTCAAACACACACACACATGCGCACACTTGTACAATCACACACACAAACACACATTTGGCAAATCAAAAACAAGCACAAATATTACACAACAATTCGCATACGTAGTGCTACTTAGCAAACCAAATGGCAAAACATGCATGAAAATTGAAAATTATGTACAAAATGCACTCAGCGGCAACAAAGCAACAACAACAATAACAATCGGCTGTGTATATTGTATACGTGTGTGTGTGTGTAACTTGCTCTTGCGTAGTACCATATGCCATTTGTTCTGCCTGCCTTTCCACGCTTGGGTTTTGTCAACGCAATGAAGTGCGACAGCTATGAGTGTGAGTGTATGTGTGGAAGTGTATCATAGCATGTGTGTGAGTGCGCTTGTTATGGAAATATAAGCAGGACACCTTTGGCAGCAGCTCAAGCGACTTGCAGCCAGCCACTTCATATCGTAAATTTGGTAGAAAATATTTTTGTTGCTTGCCAGGATTTCCGCTATGGTTCCCCAGCTAACCGCTACCCGTTTTCCTCGTCTCGTTGTTGTTGTTGTTGTTGTTGTTGCATTGTGGTTGCAAATGGTGCAGCATCTGTTGTTGCGTTGCACACCTTGGCACCTGTTTGCATTTGGCTTTATTTGCATGCAGGAGTTGCTTTTGTATGCAGCTTAATGTAATTGTCGCTATTGCGTTTGTCTGATTGCTTCCGCTGTTGGCATCGCCAGCAGTTGCGTTTTTCTATTCCAGTTGAATCCATTCAAATTGTAATATATATTTAACTTTATCCGAGTGCCAGCTTACGGAGGAGTTATGGCTCAAAAGCTACGCTAAATTAAATGTGCATTATTTTTCAACCTTGTGATGCGAATGTAAGGAATTTGAAGAACCAGAAAGAGAAATGCAGGGTATAACACATTTCAATTTCAATTTCAATTCAGTGTTTCGTAATTACAAATCTCAAGCATTTACACTCTACAACAAATTCACATGCCAAAAGAAATTGAGTATAACTGTTGCTTTAAGCCAAAACAAGCCTTTGGCTAATGAAAATGCAGAGTAAAGCTTTTGCCGCTGGGCATTTGTTGGTAGATTATAATTGAGAGTGCTTGGCTTGGTATTTGTGTGTATTCATTTAACTGGCAGCTCAATTAGGGCCAAAAGCTAACAGGTTGCTGTAGCTGACACTCCACCAGCCTCTGACAATATTTGATATCTATTTCGGTTTGGCATTATCATTGCTTTAAGCATTTTACGGACCATTCCAACCGTCGAGGCTATTACGTGTGCTACTCTATTTGCACAGCTAGACAGACAGGACAACGTTGCAAGGACGAGTTGCTGACATGGTGAGCGGGAGGGGGGTCGTATAAGTGGGTGTCTTTCGCATTTGGTTTTGCTACTGCTTGGCTGGCATTTTGTTGATTTTATTGTTTAGTTAGCTATAGGTGTAAGTTTCACTCTTATTTTGTTTTCTTGTTAGCAACTGCAGCCGGTTTATTTGCTTACTTGTGTACGCTTTAGTGTCCCATTGTGCTGCGCTTCGCCCTCCATTGTTTGTCCTTTAATACTGTCTGCCGTTTTATGAGTTTGCCTTTTATGTTATTTGCTGCTTGCTAATGACAGCTCAACTTTTTAGCTGGCTCCGTCAAAGCGAAAGTTTTGCACAAGTTGCATAATTTGAATACTGCATTTCAATGACACTGGCTTAAAGCGTTAGCAGAGGAGCAGTAGGCAAAATCTGTATAGATTAAATTTACCTTACTTCAAAATAAGTCCTATAAGCTAATCAAGAAACTTTAGCGGAAGGCAGTGAAAAGCTTTCATTGGATTAAGTTGCAGTTCTATCTTCAAAAAGTTTTCCTTATGCTAGCAACAAGTTTCATTAATAATCTGTCAGTTCTTCTGAAGTCTGTTCAAAGAAAGAAAATTAATCTGTTTGACACATTTTAATAATTTTAAATTATTTATTTTATTATTTATTATTTTTTTTTATTTATTTAGCTCTTAGTGCATCGAAACTTAATTTTTGTGAATGAATTTAAGCTTTAAATATTTACTTAACTGTTACCTAAGCTAATTATTAATTTAATATCTATAATGCATTATAACAAAATTTATCTATTAGTGACCTTTTTTACTATATGATAAGTTTCTCGTCTTCTTGAGAGTATCCATTTTAACATATTCCCATTTCTGTAACTTACATAATCATACATAATCATTATGTGTGTGAAGAGCTTATTAAAAAGCTCTTCTCTGCGCTTCTCAGTAAGTGTTATTGGAGCTGAATAAGCTGCAGTTGGCAACTCGAGCGCTTGCCTGTTGCACCAACGGCTGCACATTTATCAAGGGGCTGTCGTTGGCTCCTTTGACAGCCCAAAAAGGCTTTTGCCAGCGTTCATTAATCACACGCAAAATTACGGTACTCGCTTGATGGCCAACAAATCGGGCGCAAATTCACGCAAACATTGGCGCCGTCTCAGCTGCACTCGAGATATGCATGCAAGGAGCGTTCCATGGCTCACAAATCAGTTTCGTACGGGTTTTCTTCCCCCTCCTCCTCCTCCATCTCCGCCTCCTGTGTCCTTCCCCCTGTCCACACCCAGTTGCCATTGCCATTGCCATTCGTTGTCCTCAATCTCGTCAGCGCGCCTCGCAATCTGGTTGACTAGTCTGCCAGTCTCCTGGTTTTGGCTGCTTGGCTTTCATCGTACGCAGCTGCCTCATTATGTGCGCCAGTTACCGCTGCTGCCGTTGTTGCTGCAACTTCTACTGCTGCTTCTGCTGCTCCTGCTGCCGCTGCAACTTCTCTTCCAGAGCACACAAATCTCCCCTTAAGTAATTTACTGGCAACTGCGACTGTTGTTGTTGCTGCTGCTCCAAAGTGCACTTTGCTATTTTTCAAATCGCAGAATGTGGATGACAACAACAAGCAGTACATCGGACTAGCCCGACTTTTGGATACTCTTTTTTGTTTTGTTACCAAATTTGGTGTCAATATATACAACCAAGATCTGTGCTAATGATATTGCATTGAATGTAATTTATAGTGAAGATTCTTATTTTTAGACTAATTAGAAACATCTTCATATCAAGACTTCAAAAGTTATAAAATTAGCTACAAAATATGCCCTAACATTTTATTGTCCTAAGGATATTTACCCACACAGCAATAGATCTAGTTCTGATATATGATATATAGCAAAACCTTGCTGAAAGATTTAGTTGCAAATTGTTTGGCCAGCTGTAACCCTGTAATGGTTTTACAGGGTATACAGAGAACAATTGCAATAGCTGGCTGACTTCTGGCGCTGCTTGAAGTTGAAATTGAAATCGAATTGCGATTGATATTGATTGGCTGCGTGCTTGAGCGACAACTCGGCCAAATCATGTGCAGGGAGCAAATTCTCCAGCTGGGATTTTTACAGGCAGCCGAACGTCTTGTAACTTTCGCTTATTGTTGGGTGACAGTGTGTGCAAGCTCATCTCTAGATATGGCATTTATATATAAATCTCTCTCCATATATAGAGATAATATATACTATATAAAGTATATGCGATTATGAGCAGCCCAGAGAGTATCAGGCAGCTCCTTTGGCATCGTCTCCTTTTTGGCATTCAACTGTGTGGCATGGCTTCAAATCGAATTCCAGTTTTCGCTGTTCGTTGTGCCCGTGTGTATGAGTGTGTGTGTATGTGTGTGCGCAGTGAAGTAAAGTTTGTGTATTGTTTAGTCAAGTGCAGCTGCTCGTGCAACTTGTTTATGTGCAGTGCAAATAGAGTTTGGCATCGAGCGAAACGTGTGGGGCAGCTAAATGGGAAAATCTTATTTAGTTGCAACAACTCGTACTTCGCCTTCGACCAGCCTTCATCAGCACTTGGAATTATAACTCGAGTGACCAACAAAAATTACAAGTTTGATTTAGGGCTATCGTATATATACACTTATATATATATATATATATTGTGAAAGCCAGACACGTACACGAACCGTGCCACAAGTTCTGCAGCTACATTACGTGGATATCAAGAATATAAATAAATATATTTTAAATTTTGAAATAAAGCTTGTATAACTTAGTTTAAGTTAAAAATGAGCAAATTGATTTAATAATTAGTTTTTATCAGACACTTATATTTATAGACAACTGCTTTGTTTTAGCTGAACAACTTTTCAATAGCCCATCAAAGTTTAGATAAGTTTAAAATTAGTTTAAAGTAGTTAAAATTCAATGACAAATTGTTTAAAATATTATTTTATTTATTATATTAAAAACTTACGAGCTCTTGAATTTACTTAAATAATTAATTGAATATCGACATATTATTTTTAATATATATATGTATATTTAATAGAAATTGATATATTTAAGTAATAAACTCTGTAACTTTAAGTAGTAAAGCTCATTAAGGCTTACGTTCAATAAATGCACTTTAAAACAGTTTAAATCTCCGCTCCAAAATCCTTTCTGTATATTAAGTGATCCATTAAAAACCACATATATGGGCTGAGGCTTACTTTTTAATATTTATTTTCGAAAACAAGCCACATATTCATTTATTCATCAGTCATTCACTCAGTCAGTCGCTCACTGACCGCAAAAAAAAAAAAAGAACCACAAGTTTTGCAAAATGCAATTCAACAACTTTTCGTTAAACATTTTACATTTCCTTTGCCATTTTGGTTACGGCTTAGTTTTTATTAGTTGTTTTTGTTGTTTGCTGTTTGCTTGTTTGTTGGTCTCTCTTTCTTTTTTTTTCTGTTGTGTTTTTTTGCAACTCACAAAAAGTGTTGAAAAATGTTTTGCCATGCAAATATTTGTAAATCAGGCGGAAACAAAATTACGAGCAACTTCCGGGTCGCATAAACTACGTCCGCTAAAAACCATAAAAAAAAGTGTTGAACAGCGACGGAGTTTAACGACCTCAATGGGAGCTACAACACCAAAAATGGCAGTACTTCCACATTTTATACAAATTGTGTACATATACATACATATATATATGTGTGTTTATTTTTTATTCATATATTTTGTATTTAAGCTGCGTTAAAGCTCTGTCAAAACGCAAATATTTCCTATGCAAATTCTTTCTTCTTAACCTAGACGATGCATTTTGCACACAAACTTTCTCTTTTCACACTTTCTGAACAGTTCGTGCGAAGCCAGCCTCGAGCCATGCCCCAATCGCAATTGGCATGTGTGTTGGCGGTTCCGGACTTTCTACAACATTCAACATAAATCGCCGAGGCGTGCCTCCCAATGACCGTTAGCAGTTCTTTAACAAGAATTCCGCACCTTCCACACCACCCCACCCTGGCCAACTACTCCCTTCCATTCCGTCTTTTGAAACGTGCTGACTAGAAGAATGTGGCATGTGTTGTCAGTGTTGGTTACCGCCCAATGAAGAAGCAGTTGGTTAGGGGCATTCCCTCATTTCCTTATTTGCTTATTTGTTTGTTGCGGTTCTTGCGGCTGTCCCTGTTGATGTTTTCCGCTTTGGCAGGTGTTTGAACTATTTACGTAACCGTTTGCCTGCATCTCATGCTTAGCCTGAAGATCAACAGAGCTGTGTGTCCCGGTCAAAGGTCAAAGGACCTTAGGCTTGGTCTAATTTATGTAGGTCACAGAAGCTGTTACTGTTTTTATTATTGTCAAAACACAACATTTTTATATGAAAGTTGGTAACATTATACAAGTTAATCAGAAAATATATGTACTACATACATATATAAATATATTTATATATATATATCTATATAGATAACATCTAAAAGCTTTATGACTCTGTAAAGCTTTAAAGGACAAAAGCTCAGTTGGTTCGAGTCCTTGTAGCTAGCATTTAGGATTTGTAAGTCACCCTGTGGCAAGCGAGCGCCCTCTGTTGTCGTGTAGCAGAAACAATTAAAACTCGGTTTTTACAGTAGATGGCGCTGATCTAAAGAGTAGTTTATTTAGTACATTTATGAATGGTGTGGTATGGTATGGTAATAAAAGTTCAGTGAAGTCGACGTACTAAAATATCATCAGTCCCTTAATTAGATGTCCATATTAAAATAACACTTTTTTTTTGGAGTTATACAATCTATTTTAGATTAGACGCATTGTCTTACCAGTTCAATGTTATATATGTATATAAATATCGTGATGCACTTTGGTTTAATCTTTAAAGAAAGAAAAAGTCCAACCTAAAATGCATATTTAAACGTACGATGTTTATCCATCCATAATATATAGAAGTTAGTTTTGCACTTAGCATTATTTTTCTATTAGAGTATTATTTTATTTTTATCTGTATTTTATATTTAAAATAGTTACTAAAAATCCAATTTACTCTTCTAATATTTTCACACCGTGAACGAGTTATAATGAATCCTCATACATAATTTAATCTCTTTATTTTTCTCTCTCTCCTCTCCTCACTTTGTCTTTTTTATATTTTTTCACAATCTCAACTATTTGGGTAATTTCGTTGGCCAGGGATTTGAAATTGGAAAGCGGTGTTAGGAATTTGTAGCACGTTATGAATTCAACGTTGCATGCCACAATTGAATTAGAAAGTTTATCGCATGCAATTCGCACCACACACGAGACGCAACGCGAATGCATTTTTAACAGAAACTCTACTTGGAGCTTCATTCAGACCTTGGTAACAGCCTTAGCTGTTTTTACTCTAGTATTTTACTTGGCAGCTTTTCTTTTCAGAGCCAAGTACTTAGGCTGTGGAATTTCTTTGTGCATTTCTAAGAAGCAACTCAAACTTTTGCTTGCCTTGCAGAGCATTTTACTTAACGAGGCAAAGTGTTTGCAGCTTTTAAAATTTGATTATTTCTGGTTTCGCTTTTCTCTCACTTATCCATTTCCTAAGCCTTAGATTAAGCCACACGTAGGGCAAAGCAAATTGTGTCCTCACTTTTTGACGTTTTCCAATACTGAGTTTAATTAACCGACCCAAGAGCTGTGTTAATCAAACAACTCCCCTCAACGCTTAACAAAATTGTAGCTTATCGCTAGACTCGCAGTTCAATGTGTTTCACCTTCATAGAAAAAAAAACAACGTATACGCCACGTGTGACATTTTAATTGCCCAACGTCGCCATGTGGAAGCTTTTAACGCCATCAAAGATCGTATCAGCCATCTATCGCCATTAAATGCCATTAAATAACGCGATTCCAATGTGTGTGTGGCACACACATAAATTTCGAGTTGCCTTGATTCAGCTTTAATGTTCAATTCTCCCTATGAGAAAGGCGCTTGGCTCAGATGGTACAGGAGAGAGCATATGACGAAAAAAGGACGTTGCTTCGTTTTTATTTCCACCACGCTGCAGCTGTCTGAAACAGATTTTGGCCTTAGCGGCGCGAATTTTTACAATGGCCCTCAGCATTATCTGAGATCAAGTCGAGTCGACGGGCGGGGGGAAAAAAAGACTTTTAGTCAATAACTCCACAAGAGTGCGGAACGCCGCATTGTCATTATTTAATTATGCAAAATGAAAGCACAACGAAAACAGACACATTAAAATTATATTTTGAATTGTCTTATTTTTATTTTTATTTGTATTCTCTCTTTTTTCTGTGCATAAACACAAAAGCGTTGTCAGAGCCCAGAACGGCGACGACTAACCGCATTAAAAAGTCAAGAATTTTGTGGCCAAAACCAAGAGAATACCCAAAAGCAAAATTTAACATTAATACCTTGGGTTTGTTTTAGAGAACTAGACCAACACAAACTTAAAATCATATGCTTTAAGACAACAAGTATAAAAGTGAGAGAAAAACATAATTTAATATTAAACTAATAATAAGACATAACTAATTAAATTTGAGAGAAGTTTATGACCAGAATTTAATTTTGGCACTAATCTCTTATCTATTAGACATATTGATGGTGTTTACAAATTTCCAAAATCTGGGCTCAAAAATTTAGAAAACTAAGCATAGAAACCTATTCTTAAGAAAGAAAATAATTCAACAAAATTAAGCCTAGCCATAGACATTTTCTTTTTGTCCACAGCCTGATGATAAATATCTTTATGCAGGTGAGAGAGTCTCGTTAAATTCTGCTGCTTACTTAAGATAACAGCGTAGGCTACTTTATTTTTTTTAACCACTGTGCATTGGCTTATCAAGCTGGCCAACAAGCTGGCACTTAAATGCTTTGCTCGATGGCATAAAGGGGCGTGGTAGACAATGGGTATGGAAGCATATAATCAAGTGGTTTTTGTTGTTGTTCTTATTGTTGTTGTTATTGTATTGTTTGCGTTGGAAGCAGGCAGCGCACTAAATCGGATTAGTTGGGAATTATTCTTGTTGGCATTTATTTTGGTCTTGTCCCACACACACACAAACACATACACAAGCACGCACACATTGACAGACTCTGGCCTGTCGCAGTGTCTGAACAGCTGCTGCACAGCCGTTGAGGCATTGCCCTGGCGATTTGCCCACGTCCTTGGACTTGGCTGCAATGCGAGTGCGAATACAAATGAAAATGTAAGTACAAAAATAAAATAATGTCCACTTTGCAGTTTGCTTTTTTACAAAACCAAACTTTTGCGCTTGTTGTTTGTCCGTTGATGGCCGCTTGCTTTTTGTTTTAGTTTAAATTAGCCATTTTATTTGAGCGTAATGAGCCCCTGGCCCGGCCAAAAGATGCGTGCGGCATTGTTATTTGGCCCCGAAGCCATGTTTAAATAAACAAGCACATTGGCTCAGTGTTAAAGCCACAGTCGCTGCGTCGCAGCCACGTAAATCTATTAACACCTCGCACCTCCCACCTGACTTCACATTCGCGTAGGCTCTGCCGCAAAGGTGGCGAAGTGTGCGGTAAATGTAGCATTTGGCTTAACCGGCACGTACTCAATGTGGTTGCTGCCACCACCTTGATCCCAACCGTCGCACTGTCCGCTGCCACATCCGCCACATCAAAAGGCAATCGACGGCATTTCGAGTGAGTGGCAAGGCACAGTCGTGCGGTGGTGCGGTGCTGCAGTGGTGCGGCAGTGGTGCGGCAGTGGTGCGGCAGTGGTGCGGCAGTGGTGCGGCAGCGGTGGTGCACGACTTTCGCAACTAATTTACATACAGTTTCTAAGGCCATGTCCACGCGACCATGCAAATGAAGTACGGATATAGCAGCCAACCAGAATTAATTACAATGACACTAGCTTAAATAGTAAATAAACTTTAGATTAATCCTGGT
The DNA here is from genome assembly GCA_037075185.1 of Drosophila pseudotalamancana. Lineage (NCBI taxonomy): Eukaryota > Metazoa > Arthropoda > Insecta > Diptera > Drosophilidae > Drosophila > Drosophila pseudotalamancana. The sequence goes on along the minus strand of JBAMCK010000996.1, from coordinate 931,336 downwards.
TAAGCACAGATGGTATTAACGTATGCTTTTTTAACTCAAGGTTCAAAATAACTTTCAACGGCAAGTTAAAAACTTGTTTGGCATAAAAGAATGTGGAAAAGCTTCTAAAATCACATTAAAATTTTAGATTAATCCTGGTTCAGGAATGACGGCATTAACGTATGTTTTTTAACTCAAGGTTAAAATTAACTTTCATTGGAAAGTTAAAGACTTATTTGGTATAAAACAATATGGAAAAGCTTTCAAAAAGCACACTAAAACTTTTAGTAAATTAGATTTATAGCAATGTAATATTTGTATTCGTATTAAGAAATTTAAGAAATAAATTGAACAAATAATATAATATAATAAATAGTACCAATTTGGCTGAAACGGATAAATATATTTATTTTCCACCCTATAAAACATGCTTAAGGCATTTCTAAGAAATTTGAAAGGTTATAATATATATAGTAAACTACTTTCAGCTAGTGTCATAAGTTGTAACCCGGAAAAGGGGCCACTGTTCAGCTTTAGCGTTTAAATTAAACTGTTCGCCGGGTGTTATATTTGCCTTTAGCTTACCTAGCTGCAGGTTAAGATTGATTAAGACGTATCTATTGTCGAACACGTAAATGCTCGAGCACGTAGCAGGAGGTGTTGTTAAGCTTTTCCTTTTAAATGTGTGTATGAGAAGGTGTATATGTGTGGGTGTGTGTGTGTGTGTGTGTGAGTGTGCGCATGGGTTCGTGATAAAATCACATCCATAAACGTTAATCGCTCACTTTTATGAAGTGTAATAAATTTTATGCTACACGTTGGCAGCAATTTTACGCTGCTCGTGACTTAAACTTCAACTGAAATTGTTTTCAGTGCAGAATAAATTCTGAGGTGAAAATGAAAGTTGGTTTGTGATTTGATTTCTCTAAAAATATCTTTATTCATATTTGATTTGGTACCCCAAGTTTTGGGTTTGTTTTGGTTTGTGTTTTATATATATTTGGATTTTATTACATTTCTTTTTAATCAGTTGATCAGATTTTTAGTTGCAAATAACATGAACAAACATTTACTGAATTTGTATATGAATATCATATAACAATCACATTTATATTTATATTTATATTTATATTTAATTAATATGAATTAATTTTTGAAATATAGTAAAACAATCTTCACTGTGCTAAATATATATATATATATATTTAAGTGTATATATAACTTAATGTTATAGGTAAATACAAGTACAAGTAGACTAATAATTATAATTTCCAATATTGTGAATTTCTATCAATTTTTGTATAAATATACGTATAAATTTGTATTTTGGTGTTTGATTTTTGCCTACAATAGGAAATTTAATAAATGAATAATTAATTTGATTAAACGAAAAAAAAAACACACTCGTCTATTGTATCTTTTGTTCAATTGAAACGAATAAATATTTAAGATTAAAATTGTTATTCGCACGCTTTTTTTTTGCTTTCAGCTATTGAAAGTGGGTTTATTCAATTGTACAATTCTCAACATATTTAATTATTTCATTTGATTTGCACTGAAATCGATTTCAATTGTAAATAATTTGTGCTAAAATTTAAATATTTGTTTTGCTGTTCTGTGCCGTAAATTTAAATGCATTAAGCATAAGCATTTCATGAAAATAAATAGTAGAGCAATTAAAATAGAGCTTGTATAGAGAGAGAGTGAATGACTTAAGATACTCTTTAAACATGTTTACAAGAAAGAATATTATAAGAATTTATAGGATTTTAAATCTAATTAAATTTTGAACTATAAAAAATATATAAGTGCTTTCTTTTCAAAGTTCGTGCGTTATTCAATTATTATTCAACTGAAACTCAATTTGTTTTTTTCATTAACATTTGCACAAAAAAAAAAATAAATAAATAAGAGTTAAACATTTGAAAGATAAACCTCAATAAAGTTAAGCAAAATTTTTATATATCCAAATATTTATGCTACTCTGCTCAATTAAGGGAAACAGGGTATGTTAATCAAAACAAAAGACTCGCATTACATTAGCATTAAAGAACAATAAGCAATAAATACATACCGGAAAATTATAAAAAATAATGGCATTAAAAATTCAGCGAGAATAAAAAGTAAATAATTAAATTAACAGTATTTTGGCATAACAATAAATAAATAATTTAATTAATTATTACTGGATAACTCATTAGGTCTATATCATAATTTTTATATCTTTATAAAATGTAAGCGGTTTTTTCTAAATATCGAATTTTATGAATTTAATTTTATAAACTTGAATGAGGACTAAGTGCGTTTTAATAGACGTGCATTTGTTCTGGAATATATTCAATACTAATATTGGTAGTTACACTATTTAACATGTTGCATAAAACGAAGAATTCTATTTAATAAACACTTTTATTGGTCACATGTTGCACTTTTTTTTAGGTACTGCGCACAGTTCAACTTTGTTGTTGTCTTTGAAATAAACTAACAGAAACCTAAGGACTTTTTTACTTTCATTGTTGCTTTTAGTGCCTGTCACTGTATGTGTGCGTGTGTGTAAGTTAACAACATCTTATTTTATTGCTTTTGTTCAAACACATGCCCAAGGCCCAGGACGTGGTCTAGGACAGAGTTTTTAATTCAATTACCTTTCTAGTATCAATTGAGACTACGTCTAACTTTTTGCCTTGCTCCCCTTTACTCAATGCTATCGGCCTTTTCTAATCTTAATGTTAACTCAACGGTATGTATATTGAATGTGTTTTCGTTTGTATGTTTGTGTTTTATAATATATATATTAAATAACTCTATACAGTTACTACAATAAATAGGTCTAAAAAGTCTTAACCGCTTGATAAAATTTAAATTTGTAATGACACGAGCTGAAAGTGCAAGCGCATTAAAGTTTCTGAATGCGAAGCTTTAGGCCCTTTCAACTAATGTCATTATGACTTTTTTTTTTAACTGCCCTTTTATAGTTCGTATAACTCCTCTATAATCTTTGCTCTGAGGCATGCGGAATGCCAAAAGTTGAGAGCAATTACATTAAATATTGTATATGCAGCATAACTAACTTTGATTATACACAACTTCTCTAAGTCTATATACATATATATATATATATATATATATGTATTTATAAGTGTGTGTATTTTGTAAGTATGTAGATTTAAATATGTGGAAAGTGCTTTGACTTTTGGTTACCTACTAATTGAGTTGTTTACACTTAGGATCTAACATTTCCGTGATTAGCTTTTCATAGGCTTAACTTAAATGCTAGTAATTGATATAAGTAGTGTGTGAGTGTATAGTTGTGTGTGTCTGTCTGTTCGTGTGTGTGTGTGTGTGTGCGTATGACATTTAAGATTATACAGTTTCGGCCTCGTCTCAGAGATAGTTTGGACGAGACACACAGCATAGGAGACTCATGTTCTTGCATATATAATTTTGTCGTCTTTTTGCCGGCCAGGGAGCATTCGTGTCCAGTGCCGCATTTCGTTCTGTAATCATCGAAATGAAAGTGTGTTAAATTTATAGGATTTGATTAATGATTGTTGTGAGTGAAACGTGAATACCGAATTTTTGGTTGGCCTGAACCTTGGCTAAATGTGAAAGTGCAAAGTGGAAAGTGGAATGTGGCAATTGCAGCGGCGACTGCGCATAAAACTCACCCAAATATGCCTCGTGCTGTGGCATATACTCCTGCATTTCGGATAGTAGCATGGCAATGTCCTGCGAGTCCTTTGTGATGCTGCACAGTTCCTCCTCATTGAAGTCTGGCGTAAATTGCTTGCACAGCAGTATTTGGCTTATAACATTGCCTAAATTTGATGGTCCAGCACGATTCTCTACAAAGCGAATGCAAAGAAAATAAAGAATATAAAAGAAATTCTTTCAGGCAGCAAATATATACAAAATGTCCAACCCAATTGCCTTTTTGGTCAACTTTGAGTGCACTTTGGCAATAATAAATTTAGTTTTCTTTTATATTAATTTCTTGTGTATTTTATTGGCTTTTCCACAGAACTGGCTGCATACCAGTAAAGTAAATAAATACTTTTCTTTTGAGTATTTATTTTCCTCATTTTTATGCAAACAATTTCCATCGCGTTTCTCTCTCTGTATGTGTGTTGGTTGTTTTTTTTTTTTTTGTTTTTGCTTCATTAGATTTGTTTTTATTTTATTTTTATTTTTCACCGTACTCAAAGCCTGGCAAAAAGAAAAAATGTTTTATTTCGTGACGGGCTTTGAAGTTTGCATCTGACTAACTGATTGATGTTAAATAAGACTTTTAGCCAGAAGCTACCAAAAATTTAAATGCTAATTTTTATTCAATTTTTTAGCCCTGTTCAACCAAATTGAATTGATTTATGCGGTAATATATCATATTTTTTTTTATAAATATTCTAAAAATTTGTAATTTTCTAAATTAAATAAGCTAATAAGGAAAATAATTTCATCAGTATATAAAATAAGTACTATGGTAAAAAGTATCTAAAAGTATATAACATAAAAATTTTAATCTTTTACGCATTAAATCATGGCTCTTTGTCTGCCCGGAAAGAAAAATTTCTTTATTGCAAACACAAATATTTTTAATAAAGTTAGTTAAGGTAAAAGAGAGCATTTATCAAACATTTTAATTACTTTAAAAAGTTTTGCAAAAGTTTAAAAATTCAGTTAGAATAATCAAGTTAGATGGGTTTAAGAGGAAGAATGTTTACATCTAAGCCAACAAGTTAAAAGGTTCTTTAATCAAATAAACTGTTCAATAGGTTTTTCTCTAGGTTAACAAATATTTAGTTTTATTTTTTTACCATATTTATTAAGTAATCTTTTCACTTTAAATCGTATTAAAATTTAACACCTTAATTGAGTTATATAAATATTTAAAAGTTCCTTGTTTCTATCTAGTGACATTTTGTTTCCTTAACTATCATAAATGCACCTGCTAACACCTGAACGAGCTCTGTGAGCACTTTAAAGCATCAATTTTCGATCATCATCAATCTTCATCAGTGCTAATTGCATATTAAAATATTCAACATCTAAAAAGTTGTCGCCGCACCAAATGGCAATTTATATTTGTGATTGTTCAACGCGACGTATACGCAATGGAAGTTAAAAAAAAACCAAATCCCATAAATTGCGAAGTTGCAATTTTTGATTTATGTTTACTGCAGCTTCTCGCTGACATTGTATATTTTAAAGCCCTGCTATCCATATATTGAATTTGGCGGCATATATTTTTAAATACAACGTACATTCCACCTCTTCTATATGTGAGTGTCACCCACCCACACACACACACACACACATACACATGGAAGAAATGTGCAGTTGCCTTTCATTCGCCGCGCTTTTGCATTTTTTATGACATTTTCATTGCACTGTGCCGCATTTTCGGCAGCATGCGAATACGTTAGCTGCCATAAATTCGCTGCAGTTAAAAAGCCAAACCCACAAAACCAAAAGCCACAAACCAGCCACTGCTCGGGGATTGGCTTGCAGGAATTGTGCATTGTAAATATTTGCATTTTCTCTCCTTTGGTGACGGTTTTGGGGGGCTGGTAATTAAAAAATTTATGGTCAGCAATTTGGGTTTTGACATTATTGAAGGGCATACAGAATGCGAATGCAACGAGCCAATCAGTCAAGGCCAAAACAAAGGCAGAGCCAACTTTTCCACTCGCACGTTCGAGTTTCAAGCCGGGCCAACGAATGTTGGCAATCAGAGCTTGTTCAGTCAAACGGAATGCAACTGCCAAAAGGCAAACAATTGCTAAGCACTTGCAGCACTTGCCCTGAATTGCAATGACAAATAAACAGAGCACACACACAGACACACACGCACACACACACGCACACACACAAGCGTACACGCACACACACAAATACAAAGTACACTTTCCAATACTAAGCCCGCCTTTAAAGCTTACCATAATAGCCAGACATATCCATTGGCACAACTTGTATGAGTCGATAGCTTTTCACCAGCTCACGTAGAAACAGCTGAGCCATGTAGAAGAGTAGAACCAGGTGCGGATTGTCGGTGAGTATGCCGTCGGCCATGGCGCTGAAAAATTTAAGTAAATGGATAGGCAAAAGGTAAATCCCTGCGTTTCCACATTTATGCCTAGATAGTATGCATGTGTGTGTGACTGTGTGCAGCGGTGTGTGTGTGTGTGTTGGTGTGTGTGTGTGTTTTGTGGTATACCAAATTGTATGCGGAAATTGAGAAATGAAATTTATATGAATTTTATGACATTTTTGCTATTTGGGTCATAAATGGAGGACGAGTCGGTGGGTTGGTCGGTCGGTGGTTCGTTGGGTCAAGCCAAAAATTCATTGGGGAAATCCTCAATAGGAGACCCCAGGCATAATCGTTGCTCAAATTTATACTGGTACGCAAATGTTGAAATTGATTTAAATCGTTTGTTCAAATATTTGTCAATATTGTACTCAAATGTATGAAATAAATGTACAATTTATGCGGGTACGTGTGGCTATGACACTGGCGTACAATGATATTAGTCTAAATATTTCAGTTTAAACAGATTTTTCATGTGCTTAAAATGACACTAGCTTACAATAACACCAGCTATTAAAGCGTTAATCGAACTACAGAGCATGTCAACTACTCAACCCCATTAAAGCTTTCATGAGCTTTAAGATTTCACATGCTTAAAATTATATTAGCTTACTATTCCACCAGCTTTTAGACTTTAACGAGCTTTCAGCATGTTAACTATTCAGTACGTTAAAGCTTTAATGTGCTTTTACCTTTTATTTACTTTAAATGACAGCAGCTTTTACGACTCCAGTTTATAAACTTTATTGAGCTTTAAAAGAAATGCATTGCATTCCAGCTATTAAAGCTTTCACGTGCTTTCCTATACATAGTTATATATAAAAACATACATGTTCTATTTTTAATTTTTACGCCTAATTGCTTTTAAGCTCACCAAATCAATTTTATATTTATAGATAAACATAACTGAGTGAGGAAATTAGCATTTAGGAGAAATTTATTCAAATTTTTATTAATTCCAACCGAGTTTAGAGCTCTCATAAATTCGTCAAAATATGCATTTTAAATAGGTAATATAATAATTTTAATTTTATGAACATAATCATTTTAAATCGTTTATATGGCATTTAAAACCCAATTATATTGCAGCTTGGGCCTGATTCAGCTATGAAATTTGTTCTCGAAATGGTCATAACTTAAGAAATGTTGAGAATTTACAGCTGTTCTGTAAATTGGCGCTTAGTTGGGCATCCGCAGCATTAATTCTAATTGCGGCTCTCTCAGAGCAATTATGAACCGACAGTCGACACATAAATACGATAGAAGTTGCCATAAACATATTTGCAGCAGCATGAAAATAAATTCAATTTGTAAAATTGCTTTTGCATTGCCAAAAGCTCGAGTAATAGGAAGACTCCAGACGTGGCTATTAACTAACAAGTTGGAAGGAATTTCCACAGAGTGCTAAACGCTGAGACACTCTGTAAAATAACATTGGTCCAAGTGCTACATATATATATATGTATATAAGTCATACTAAATCGTCCAAAAATATATTCTATGGTAGATTTAAACGTAGGCTATTAATTGTATCTCAGTATTTATTTCTGTCTTATGGTTAAGATGTGTATTTTTCTATATGTATAAAAAAATTAAAAATATGAAATTAATATATGTATAAAAAATGTAAAATATGTAGCACATCAGTAGCTACATATACACACATCTATAAATTTATTTATATGTATACACATACATTCATTTACATATATGGAATATCAGTATCTAAGCAGAGAAGAGTTTTGCAATACTCCCCACATGAGTATAGTTACAGGGTAAGAATACGTAGTTGGAAATGAAAAATATATATGTATATTTTACCCAAATTACCAACTTGTCGGACAAGCAGTTCGGACGCCTGCTCGTCCCTTCGTAATTCTTGATTCCTAAGCCCACCCACAATAACTGTGAATATGGAAAGTGTGACCGTGTATTCAGCACATCGGACTCAAAGACCTCAAGCTTTGCTCTCTGCCAATGTCAACGCCCATTTTTACCATTAAAGCAAATAAATTGCAAATTAATCTTGCCTTAGGTGTCCCTTTATATGTATGTCTCACTCCCTTCCTCTCCCCCTCTGTCTTTCTGGCTTTGTATACGCATTTGTGTGTGTGTGTGTGTGTTTGTGTAGCTAGTTATAGCGATTCCTACTTGGTTCTGTTCGTCGTGTGAAGCTTGCCTCATGGTAACAGATTGCTAAATGCGTGCGGCCAGGATCACAGGAATGTTGTTGCCTAACCCTCAAGGATGAAGAGGGAACTCATGTGTCACATTGAGCTGGGATAATTATGTGAGTGGAGCGTTTAATAAATTGCGTGTCCCAGTGTATCCAAAGTTAATTATGTGTGTTTAGCTTAGGTAAGAGCACGCATATCAATTTCATAAGTATTTACTTTCAATAATGAATTGCTAATTAAAATATGAAGTTAGTCCACTATCAATAAACCAGGAAAATAACGAAAGAAACTTTATGTAAATATTTTACTATTCTGAAACACACATAAATTGAAGTAATAAATATGAATTATAAACTTTTTCCATGTATCAATTTTAGAAGTATTTACTCAAAGTTTTGAATTGCTGTTTTAGATAATAAATTCCCCTTCCTCAACAGATTAATGCAAAAAAAAAAACAAAAAATGATGACAACATAAAGAAGTTTATAAATTAAAGCTATTTATTATATGAGAGCACGTTCTATAAATTACTCGCTACTCATTGTCAATCTGCAATGAACTTAAATAATAATCGACCATAAGGAACAGACTTTAGACTACTTTCCATAATTGTGTAGCATATGGCCAACAGTTTTATCTACTTTTAAAATGTTAAAATTAATTTGTATATTAATGCATAGCGATTTGTTTTTGTGCCCTAGGGACAAGGCTATATTTTTATGGTTTCCTGTTACACTTTCTTCGAACTGAAGGTCCTTGTTCTATCTCCGTCTCTTTCTCTATCTTTGTTCGCGTCTTTGTCTGCTGCTTATTGCTCTGCACATTAACGCGGGTCATTTTCACCGACAGAAAGAAAATCGCTACAAAAAGTTGGTAAAAATATACGAAATATTTATGATAAGATTACCAAAGTTTGAATACCCTTAAGAGTACTCTTAAGAACTCCAATAGTAATATTTTATAAATATTAAATATAGATTTATAATTAATAATGTCCACAAATAGTTATTTTCATAGTTTTATTAATCATTAATACCAACTAATCAGAAATGTGAAATTCTTACATTTGAATATGGGATGCAGCAAGTCCCTAGACTTGAATAACCTATATAAAAGGTATAAAATCGAAAACGAGCAAAGTCGGCAAAGAATCTTAAGCATAAAAAGATAGGAAAAAAATAAAAAAAGAATCTGCAACCAAGTGGATGCTGTAGTCGGGGATTGTCAGCAGCTGCTGTTGATTACAGTTTGGACGTAACTTTCATTTATTGCGAATAATACTGAAATATTTTTTATTGTATTGCGCTAGCCTTAAACCCAAGATGTGTTTTTCCACTGGGGTCACAAGTGGCAAGGAAAATGGAAAACAGCAAAAACGAGCATTCTAACGAAAATTGCACAATTATGCGTTGCCAGCGGTTGGAACTAAGAAGGCGATGGAGAAGGGTAAGGGGAGAGTGAGAGAGCGAGAGAGAGAAAGGGAGAGGGGTTGTGAAGTGTGTTGCGAAAATGGGAAGTTCGTAAACTGCGTTTATCGTGCGAATTCGCCAGGCGATGCGATTCAACCGAAAAATCGAAATTATTAACTGCAGCTGTGGTGGAGCTGTAAAACTCTTCGTGGTTTATGGCACTCGTAAAAGTGTAGAGTATCTGGCTACGTGACGACCCCACTCAATGCTGAGCACTCACAATAATTTGAGACGACCGCTGTGCCCAGAGCAAAGGGATCGAGTGTCGAAATAACAAATAATATTGCTAAAGAACAAATTAAGAATTCACAAAATCATCATGATCGACTAGCAGATATGCTGTAATTAAGTAACACAGTATAATCGAAATATATGTGAATCTTTTGTGAGAAATCATAAATTAATAAAATATTCCTGATATTTTCTCTGGAAATAATACTTATTTTTTAATAAAGAGGATGAATGCGAGCGATGGTCAGCTGTATTATAATAATAATAAATTTAAATAATATTCATGAAAACAGGGTATATGGCAGTTAAAATGTTCGAAAAATAAATATTCTATCGATGCAGTCTGCAAGACTTAAGGCAGACTTTGATATTATGCCCATGGGGCAGAGCTGGACACTTCTCTTCTTCTTCGCTGTTTGCACTGCAGCTTTCAGACATCAAGGACGAAGAAATATTATGACAATGTGAGGAACATTATTTGCGAAGGAAATGCGTTTAAGCCAACATGACGACTGTTGCTTGCTGTGGGCATCGCTGTCAGAAACTGGCTGTCAAAACATATCCCAACGATAACAGTTAAAACAAAGGCAGCTAGCGACAGTAATTTAGCAACAACAAACAGCTGCTGCACATAACTGTAAGGCAAACACGAGTATACAAATACAGAACAGGAACGACAATAACAACAACAGCAAATACGACATGTGAAATGAGCGCAGTCGAAGAACAGTAAGACGAACGGTATGAGAAACACGTATACGCCGCATTGAACGTAGAGAAATGTGCTTGTGTATGGCCGAGCAAACAAACATGCAAACAACTATCAGTCACTTAAGGCAGTTGGCCAAAGTGCTGTCTACTCAGCCAAATGGAATGGGCGGCGGGGAGGCGTGACAGGAAGATGGCGGAACATGCGAGAAGTTAGAAGCAGGCTCAAATGTGGACTGTGCCATGTGCCATGTGGCATGTGGCATGTGGAGTGGTTCAGCTGCAGCAAGGTAGCTGCGTAGGTTACTTGAGGTAAAAGCAAACTTGTCTTTCTTTTTTTTTTTTTTCCTTTGCCACTGCTATTAACTTTTTTTCAGACAGTTCGCTCAGGGGCATTTGCTATGCCGCATAATACCCCTTAAAGTTTTGCATAAATAAGAAAACTTACTTTCGACTTTGAAGCCTGGGAGACCATGTGTCGCAGATGGCTGTGAGGAAAGGCTTCTGTGGCATATGAACTGATGATATAAATAAAATCGAGACACCAAGTTCTATTCAAACTTGGCACAGTGGATGGCTTAAGAGAAACTAAATAAAAGTTTTTGGATATACACAGAGTTAATAATAACAAAAAAGCAAATAGCAGTCAACAACAACAAATCTTTGTACAAATATTGCCTCAGGTATTTCTTATAGCAGTATTTTAGTTAAATTTTACTCTTCTTTGGTTAGAGTATTTCAACTTCCGCATATTGTGTTGGATAGGAGTATACGCTTATTTTTGGTGTGCTCCTTTTTTCTTTGCCTTCGTCTTTTGTTTGCTTTTGCGACTTTGGCTGCCTCACATGTGTTTACAAAACATAAAAACAACAACGAAACACTGTCAGAAAAGTTTAGTCTGTGTCATTGTCAAGTTGCGCCCGAAGTTTTTGGAACGCAATCTCCCACTCTTACTCCTACCCTCCATCGCTTTCTCTCTTTATCTCTGTCGCTTTCGATTGCTCTTTGTCTCCCTTTGCTTTCTGCTTTATTGAACTTTTACTTTCAATTTAACTTTCTGGCCTGGCGCTTTGATCTGTCGCCGCCATCTAATTCATTGCCATCACTCATACGACGTGTGCGCCGCTTGAAATCTCGCTGGGTGTCTGCTGATTGTCATTTCCTTCGTTTGTGCGAATTTAAAACCAAAAATTAATTGAAATCTCCTGTGTCACTTGCATTGTATTTGTTGTTACCGTTGTTGTTATTGTCGTTTAATCTGGCTCTCAGCCAGACCCAATCATCAATTTCAACTGCCGAAAGTTAAGTTTTTTTTGTCCGTCCTTGCACTTCGTAATCTGTTCCCAAAGGGTTAAAAAAGTATATTGGTTATTTGCAATGATTGCTGCCCTCTGCAATTCCCTTTGTCTGTTTGTGTGAACCAATTACTTTTGATTCAATTGAAACTAGATATATATACTCTTTTATCATCACGTTTAAGATGATTTTGTTGAGTATATCTACAATTATTTATTTATAACTGAATTGCAAACGGTTAAGAGTGTAACCAGAGAATTGAGCAGTTGGGCGATGCCTTATGCAACATTTTTGCTTGTTTACATTTACAAAAACAACAACAACAAGAACAACAACAGCTCTGTTCAGCTCGTTTTTTGCAGATTGACGTTTTTGCTGTGTGGCATTGACATTTAAAGCGACTGCTCAATAATAAATCACACTGCCATAGACTGTTTTAACAGACACCCCACACACTTTTTTTTTTTCTCTTTCTCTCTCAATTGACAGCCTTCTCTATTGAGTTTGTGACTGAAATTACAATATAAAAAAAAAAAAATACGATATGCATTGTGTATGAAATGTCGCTAAAGTTATTTGTTAAAAAGCTGTTTTCTTTTCTTCAGTCAGTCTCGAGTTCTAGAGTTTTGGTTTTGGGGGTGTGATAATGCCGCATATGTGACATCCGCATGCGAATTTATTTTGATAAATTCTATGCTTCAGCGACAGCATAAATCAATAACTGAAGGACCTCAAGCATCAGGCGTTTGCTGCCAAAAAATCCAACAGCTTTTCTTTGCTAAGAACGCGCAACGAAATTCTGGATTTATAAATTGAAATAAACTGTAAGCTGCTTATTGAAATAAATAGTCGTAAAATACTCTACTAGATATTGATAAAGAAATAGAAAAACAAATAAAAAGAAGGAGTAGGAAAAGAAAGCTGACTTTGGCGTGAATTTAACTGATAGATAACTCTTTCTCGATATTTTTGTTTTTTGTAACAGAGTTAATGCAGATAAGGCTGAAATATTTTCCCCTATGTATACAAAGAGAATAATAAGAAAATACTTGGCTGACTTAAATGGTTTCTATTCAAAGTCGCTTAAAAACTCTTCTAAATTTCTCATTATACGCTTTTCAAATTTTTCAAATTTTTCTTGTTTCAGTTGTTGATCAACATGACTGCTATTTATATAACAGCTTGGCTCATTTCCCAAACAAAGAAAAATGAAAAAAAAATAAATAAAAAAAAAAAAAACTTAGCACACACAGTTTTTTCATCAACAGCTTTAATGAAAGAAATTACATGTGTGTTTGAAGCGTTGTGCCCACAGCTTGTTGTAAACAAAATGTTATTAACTTTTTACTCTGTGTCCGTTGCCCACGGCAACTGTCCAAAAGTTAAGCCCAAGCCAGGCAAAACACATGCTGCTAAATTATGCAGCATTCGAAATTGAATTTCAAACTCAAATGCCAACCGGCACTCCGAACTCATTTCAGGAACTTCATTTGTAGTGGCAGTGGGAGACTCGAACTCCCTCCAAGAGGGAGTCCACCAACAGCGACAAATTGTTATTTATGTTATCCCTTTTGCTTATATGTATGTGTGTGTACCTTTTCGGTGGGTTGTCCCTCTTGTCCCTCTTGTAAATTTGACTGCAATTAAATTTGCATACATTTTCATAAAATGTACGACTTTAAAAGCTTTCCCAGCGAAATATTACACGAATGTCAATCTGAGTGCTCGACTGAAAGATACCCAGTAATAAGGCTATCTACAAGTATGATATATATATCATAAATATAAATTAAAAAATATGTATATCTAAACTATTAACTGCGATATAAAAATTAAAAGGCTTACAGAAATTAAAATTGAGTTTCTTGACTTTAACATGCAACTCTTTCCAGTGTTATTTATGTATGCAGGGTATTGATATGTGTGCCATAAAATGTCACACACATGTTGATGTTTATGTTTATGTTTATGTTAATGCGATGCGTGTTACTCTCGAACGGGGCTGGGTTTGGGGCTGTTGGCCAGGAGTTGTGATGTTTTGATATGGTCTATGGCACTTTGCTTACCTCTTGACCTGTGGCATGAGTATCTGTGCCATGTGCTTGAATGCCTCCACACAGGTGCGTCGCAGTTTGCGTATCTTCTCCCTCAGCTCCGGGCAGTCCTTGGCCTGGCCGACATGTATCAGCATGTCGCGAAAGAGCGCCACATGGCTGTTGATCTCCACGATGAGCTGCAAGTGCAAGGCAAATGATTTAATTTATGCCAGCATCGCCTTAATACAAAATTCATGCTTAATTTATGCCGAGCCCTCCTTTTGGCCCGTTCAAATTACACATTATACAGCTTAATTTATGCACAGCAGTAGCTGCAAAAGGACCCTCAGCCCACAGGACCGCAGGCTCAACAATATTTTTGGGCTATTTGGTGGAACGGGCGGCCGGTGTTGATGTCGTTGTTGTTGGTTTTGTTTTGGCCTTTTTACGGCTCATTTGTCAGCTTGGAGGGGCTCGGTGTTAGCAAATAAATCGAGCAATCGAGCCTAATTTTCTTTCCCTCGCCGAATCGGACTCATAAAAATTAAAATGCCTAACAATGCAAAGTCGTTAAAACGGAAGGATGCGCCTCCTTTCATAGATTTACTCCTCTATTGTCGGTAGCTCCTTTAACGATCAAACTTACTCAAAGCTTCGGAGTATATGCCTGGAATTATGTTCATTAACATAAGTCCTTCAAGCGTAATAAAAGGAAAATAAAATAATAACATTTATGAAGGCAAAGAATTGACTGAATGGTTGAATATATCGTATATTCGTCTGGCAGAAATAAAGTTCGAATGATCAAACAAACCGTTAGTAATCCTTATCAGGCTTGCAATCCAGTTGGATTTTTTCTGTGCAATTTTTAATTATATCAAGAAAAAGCAATATCTATTATCCACGCTTATTTAAATGACTTTTAAATAACTCTTGAGCGTATCTCTTGTACATCAAAAAAATACATTTAATTTATTATTTCTTTTTTCATTGCCATTTAAGTCTCCTCTTCTAGATTATCAGTAAGTCCTGTGTCACATAAAATTTTTCAAATTGTTCAATTCATATTTTGAAATAGATTTTTAATATTGTAAATGTTTATGCAAATACTATTATCTCTTCACTGCCAACAAACCATAAATATTTGTTCGTATTTTATCGCATTTTATTTATTGTTTGCTTTGGTGCGCCTTAGGCCATTTGTGGCTCCGTTTATGAGTATTTTTAGCCAAACAAGAGACTAATTTTCCCAAATATATGTATCGTACAAATCGACGTGAGCATATGCGGCACGCCCACTAGCAAATGAGCCAGCAGAGCGCTTAAATATTTATGACTGACTCTCTAACCAACAACAACAACAACAACAATAACAAGAACAATAGCTACAATAAATACTACATAGCAGCAGTGGCCCAAAAAGATGCCGTCTTCTCATCGAGACGCGCAGCAGGCACTTCATTTAAAACGTGGCGTATGCGTAATTTTAATAATCCTCCAACGGCTGACGCCGCTGGCAAATGCAAAGTGAATTTTGTGGCTTGACTCAATTTGAGCTGACAGCTGTGCGGTTGAAAGCGAGCAAACATAGAAAGACAGAGAGAGAGAAAGAGAGAGAGAGAGAGAGAGAGAGAGAGAGAAGGGAGAGAGATGGAATGCCGCGAGGCATATATCTCGCTGTAAAATATATGCATGATTAGTCATATTGACAAAGAGATGAAGGCAAGGCGAAGGCGTGGCTGGGGAGGCCGGCGGGTGGGTGGTGAAGGCCAGTGCACAGGCAGCAGCACTTAAGCAAATTGCTTATTAAAAGTACCAAGTTCTATGAAATATTCTAGGCGTAAAACTTTCGCCAACTAAGCACAATGGAGGCGTTGGCCTGTGTGCACGGCGGAGGCGTGGCACAGCCTTCGCTTTGTAGTCAATCAATGGCAACATTTTGTAAAGCCGTCCGTCAGCTGTTCTCGCTGCCTGTTCAACATTTTATTGGTTCTCATATTGGGCGTTTTCCTTGACTGTTGACATTTGGCAAAGCTGAGCCTCTAATTGCCAAAAGCTGCCTTAACGAAGTATTTCTAAGGCACAGCAAGTCTGTTGCCATTCATGAGCTCTGCTCATGTGTAGGCTTAGTGAGGCTTCTTAAGCTAGAGAATACCCTGCACATGCGATACAAGCTGCATTATATAGGCATATTACACATGTAACACATGTCATGGTTATTTATTTTTTTAATCCTCAAGACTTTAGGAATGAGCGTAGAGAAATTTAAAGGTGAATAAAAATGTGCGAAATTTATAATATATTTTATCTGTGTGTATAAGGATTAAATTAGTAATTCTTGTAAATGTTTCCTTTAGATATATACTAAAGCAGAACAATTAAATGAAGTAAACTTTAGTTAAGTTAAAGCTTGACTTCGTTTACTAAACTTGCAAGTGTGTGTAATTCAGATATCTGCTTCCCTTTTCAGCACTACTATTTGATACCCTTTGGTGCTTTTTTATGACTACAGGGTATAAAAACAAAGCAAGGACTAACCCAGAAAAAGCGCTCGAAACCACACACACATATATATAAATTCATACGTATGTGTATAAAAGCCACCCACGCATAAATTTTATATGTAGCTTAAATCTCAGCTAAGATAAGGACGCAAGCACACACACACACACATGCACGCAGTCGTATGCAGCACACATGCAAATCCCCAATGTAAACGAGTGCGGCTCGCATAATAAGGGACTGCACAGCCACAAAAAGAGCAGCGTTAAGCCAAAAGACAAGCCGGACCCCAAAATAGAAGAAGTACACACACGCACACACACACAAAAAAAGAAAATAAAAACCTTCTCCGAACAAATTTCGTAAATTACCTGACTGCCAGCTATTTTAGCCAACAGCTATTCAGAGCCAAGCGAGCAGCACATAAACCTGGCCAAAAAACTTGATATGAAAAAAAAAGCTGGTGGCACAAATTGAATTTTTCCGAGCGCTGTCCAATTCCATGCTCGCAGTTACCGCAAATAGTTTCGGTACTCAACGCATTTTTCCAGTAATGGAAAACAGCAGCTAAAAGAGATTTACGTGTTGTAGATGCTGCGGCTTGCATATTCATGCGCCATTGTTTTATTATTCCACACTTCTACAAGGACAACAAGAAAAAAAAAAAACAACAGCAAGAAGAACTACATAAGTTGCTCAACATTTGCTTCAACAGTTGAAGCGGAAAATTGAAAAACAGCTGCCGGCGCTTGTCCCTTTTTTTTTTCCAATGTAAAAGTGGAAAATGGAAGACAAAATGGGGGAAAAAAATAGAATGTCTGCATGCGAGCTTGTGTGGCCAAAAGAAAACTCACTCGTCCTAAAGTGTAAATCAGCAAATACGTTGCCAGACAAAGACGGACGAAATGAGAAAGAGACGGACCGAAGAGCAGACAGACAGACGATGCAAACAAAAACTGAATCCAAGCAAAGTGAAAGCGGAAATTAAAATTGCTGTACAAAGCGGAACGCGATGCAACAAGAGACAAAGGATTGCATTGCATTCGTAATGAAGTAGATAAGGATGTGTATGAGCATTGGGGGCCAGCATTGTGGGTGGCTCCAGCTTGTGGCTCTGTGGCTCTGTGGCACATGGTAAGTGGTTTAGATGCATTTACAATGCTTTTGCCACGCCTATTTCAGCCCCTCAGGGCCAATGCACACTTTAAAAATACAACCATCTGCGCTGCCTACACGGAATTAGTGGGCATTGTCGTTGCTTTTATTACGCCGCATTCTCAGTTACTTTTTCAATTGGAATTCTCTTTTTTTTATGTGGAAGCATTAAACAATTAAATATATATACACATATTTAAATGTAGTATATCTCTTTTATTTCATATATTTTAGTATATACTGAAGATTTTGTCAGCCATTGGAAATTATTTTTGCAATTTTATTTCTCATTTTCTTAGGTGGAAGCAATTATTTATTATTTACAATTTTTTTAAATGAGAGATTTATATTTATATATTAATGTGGATAATTTAATTGCGCAATTCTCTATTATTTGACTTATTGTTATTATTATTTATTATAGATCCAGAAAATTCAAATATTAACAGCCATTGCAAGCAAGCCACAGAATGTTGTTATTCAGTAGAAAATGTTTTTCGGCATGCGACACTCTGATAGTTGCTGCTTGCAGCTGCTGCAACGGCGGCAACACGTGGCACTGGCCAAGTGCAATATGCAAGTGCTCTGGGCAAATGGTGCAGCGCATGGCTTATACATAAATAATGTGCAACATTTAGGGGTAAGACGTGAAGGCGGAATGTGAGTGGCAAGCAGTTGATAAAAGTTTTCGCTAATGCGCTTTTCACATCTGTTGATATGGCCGGCCTGGCACTTGCGCCCACACTCACACTCGCACTTACATCCATGCACACGCACACACACATAAAGTGGCACCCAGTTGGCTGGGCTTACAGGCTGACGATGTGCAATGGAAAAACGCATTAGCCAACAAGTTCAACAGTGGCATAATTACAATCGAACTGCCAACTAGCAGCAAGCCGGAAGCGAACAACTAGTCAAGGGACTAACTGACTATTCAACCAACTGGCAGGCGGCCTTCACAAGGACCCTGTAGGTCCTTAATGCAACAACAACTATAAGAGCAACGGCAACTGCAACAATGCAAAGTGCAATTGGACACACGCTAGCGAATGGTCGAGTTTTCAATGTATGTGTGTGTGTGTGTGTGTGTGTGTGTGTGTGTGTGTATGCATTGAACAACAGTGCGAGCAACAACAAAAGCCTGAACACGAAATGCCTAACAGTTGCGTTTCATGTGTTTTCCACGTTTTCCCAGAACGTTCGTGTTATAGCCGGCCCCATAATCCCAACGAAGGTCATTTGGAATGGGCCAATTGGCCATTATGTATAAATCATAAACAGGCCGTATTGTGGCCCATTAAAATCATGTACTTCATTATATTTACAAATAAAAAGACACGCATAAGGCCTATCATTTAGTTACCTGCAATTGTAAAAGCCAATTTAATAACAACGATATGAAGAACTTAATCAGTGTAAAACATTTGGCATAAAAGAGTTTTATATGAGCTGTAGTTTATTTTCGAATTGTTACAGTTAATCATTGTGAGCTCTAGAATTGATTAAGCGATATTAAACTTAAAGCTTTAAGAATCAGAAGATTAACAACGTTATATGAACTTTGTGGTTAAACAGAGAGATTTAATTCTTGCTTACTATAAACCTCAATTTAATTTATAAAGATTTCAGTCTCAGCTTTAAGTAAGCCTTACAACATTATTATGTAATATCTCAAGCTTGCAAATTTATTTTTTTTCAGTTTTATTTTAAGAGATTTTGGCTGAGATGACAAGATAAAATAAAGTCAACAGTCCAAAAACTCATCTATCACCCGAACCCTTTTGTTTCATACGTTTAAGCAACAGACTTATCTTAGATATGATTACAGCGTCCATTTCGCACTCTTAGCCAAATGATAGGAGAGAGTCGTAAGCCTGAAATCGATAAGAAGCTTGTTGGCTGTCTGGCCATCTGGTTGACTGTCTGGCTGTCAGACTGTCTGACTGGATGGCTGGATGGCTGAAGGCTGCCCTTTTAGTGTTGGCTGCCATGTCAAAAGGCCGCAGAATGAGCTAAGCTATCACACTCAATAGCTGGCGATAACGAGAATGGGGTAAGTCGGGACGAGCCACGTCCATTTGGCCCTGGCTATTGGGCTGCTCAGTTTACATTATCAATCAAGCTGACTGACAATCAACAATCAATGAGAGCTATTCGCTGTTCGGCTACTGCGCATTTACCTCCTAATCGCACTGAAAGCGATACAAGACGAAATCGAAAAGGCCCATCTAAAGAGCTAGATAGGAGTGTGTATATAACTATATATATATATATAGATATTCATAGACATATGTATATATGCGACTGCCATTTGTATCTATTTGTTTGCGCTGGGGCATGTGCCTTGAACACGATCCTTTGTTTGCGCTAAGCTTACAAAGTCCTTACAAAAACTATAGAGTATAAACACTATAAAGAGGAAGTACGTGTCTGGAGAGCACAAATATATAAAATGCATAAGTATGGGTATGAGACGAAGATACTCAAAGCGTGCTTAAGGTTATACCTATAAGTTTATGAAATACCCATTGTGTAAAGTTGACAGCCATTTATTAAAATTATCTACGCATCCTTAAAAAGTTGATTTTAAATCGGACCTATTTTTAATATTTATATAGGGAAAGCTTTTTAATCTTCAATACTGACATTTACATTGCGTCTTTAATTTTTCATTTATTTAAACACTTAAAAGGGTATTCAAGCTATGACATACCCATCCCTATTATTTGGTCAGTTTGTTTTTCTAACTTCCTGCTGTGCGGTTTTATATCCAAAAGGAATCCGAATTCATTTGTCCTTCGAACATTTTTGCAGACGAGATGTCAGACAAATGCTCGACGTTAAGCTGAAGCACAAGTTTTCATTTTTTTCCGCATTCGCACACACACATACACACACATTTAGTTCCATTTATAGGGTCTTCATACAGTGCCCGTTAAATGCTTTCACAAACATGCCATACGTTATTTTTGAGCTGAAGTAATGAAGATGTATTGGTGGTTTTTTTGTTTTTATTTTTATTTGCTGTTGTTTTCGCTCTTATTTGAAGGAGTACTCGCACTTATTTAATGAAAATTGGTTGTAGTTTTTGCACGCACACACTCCACTTTGCTCGACAGTGGGCTAAAATTGCAAGGGCCATAAAAAAAATTATTATTTCCACTTTGGCACACAGCAGCAAGCAATTTTTCTTGAGCAATGGCTCTCATCAC
The DNA here is from genome assembly GCA_037075185.1 of Drosophila pseudotalamancana. Taxonomy (NCBI): domain Eukaryota; kingdom Metazoa; phylum Arthropoda; class Insecta; order Diptera; family Drosophilidae; genus Drosophila; species Drosophila pseudotalamancana. Next base: position 910,480 of record JBAMCK010000996.1, on the reverse strand, counting down.
AGTCAATTCGCCAGTAGCCACGTTGTTGTTATTTTTCAAAAGCAAAAACATGTCAAATGGGCGGGTATGAGGGGCGGAGGTGAGTTGTGGGCGTGGACGGTAAAAAGGATAGCGCAGATCCTTGTACAAAAGTGCTTCATTACTTTGCGCAACAGCTCGCGAGAATATAATGAATGGCAATAAACGTGTTTCACATTTTCCTTTTCGCTGGACCGCTCTGAATTTTCCAGCAGCATTTTTCATTTACTGCCCGACCGCCACCCAACAAAAAATGTGGTATATTAAATTTCCGCACTTGACACCGAAGAACAGAAAATCGTTTTTATATATGAAATTCGCTTTCGAATGACCCTCAAGTGCAATTCTTTTCGATTTATGCTTGCAACTGTTGAGACCTTATTTTATTTTTATTTGTAATGCAAATTAATGAAATCTTTTGCTGAGTAATATTTTTCATCCAACTGGTGTGGCATATGGAATGGTTATTCATTATCTTCGTGCTCTCGACTCTCCCATTTGTTGTTGTTTTCATTATTTTCAGTTCGAATGTTCACAGCTGCAGCTGCAGCTGCAACAGTGCCAATTGCAAATTATTTGCAGCACTTTGAGTTGTTTTCCTTTGACTTTATGGCAACTGCCAAGTTTAATTGAAGGCCGCTGCAATCAGCATTCAGTTAAGGCGCTGTGCGAAACGAAAGAAGCTGAAAACGCATTTCCGGTGCCATTTCAACGAATCTTCAAAATAATGTTGCATAAGCTCAGGCGTCGGCAGCTTTAAATATCGCCAACGGCGTTAAAGCTGCTTGGACAAGATTTTTCAATGGGTTTTTAATGTCGAGAGCTTAAAAAGGATTTGTAACTCATTAGTCGGTGCTGTTAAAGTGCTGTCAAAGCAAGAAAATTACTAAATTTGTCCTTCGAAATCCTGTGTATGGGATGGGTTAGTAATATTTTTAAGTGGGATGGGTTAGTAATATTTTTAAGTATTTGTGTAATAAACCAATTTGTGGCCAACATCTATCTAGTTACTAAGATCAAGGTCTTGTATATATATAATTTATTATCTTAGGACTTATTATATGAATTATATTTGTATATTAATTAAGGTACTAATGACTGTAATAAAAAACTTACCGTATTCAAATTAGTTATCTTATCCAACTCGACCGCCGTGCTGCCGCGATGATGGTGCAAATGATGCAGGTGGTGTGTTGTCAACATGTTGCAGCATTCAACGGGACACACATAAGTCTCAATGTGTAGCGGATATTGTGATTTGATTTGATATTGAACAATCCATCAAGTGCAGCAGCGTTAGCCGGATACGGATGTGGTTACGACTTTAGCTATGGTTGCTGCTACGGCATCGAAACACCGCAGGTGTTGCCACGGGGCAGGCGAAACACACACAAATTGCAGCTTGTTGCACTTAGCGTCGCATAATTCAAATCACATAACGGGAACTCTCAGTCACCTGTGGGATACAAGAGAGAGTGAGAGTGTGTGAGAGAGAGAGAGAGAGAGAGATTTGAATAAAATTGAAAACTCGAACACGCAACACCGGAACACTTTGACACGCCTCACGAGCGCCACAAGGGGGCGTTACCACCGATAGCCGTCATGTCACATTGCTTGCAACTGGAATTTGTTTTTCTTTTTGGACAGATTTTGCGTTGCGAATGTGCGAATTGTCAAGGGAACTTTCGAGCCGTAATTTTTCGCATGCCGGATGCGACAGTTGCCAACCGCTTTTGGCAATTCGGAAGAGGTTTTGGGGTGTGAACACTTCATTTGCCTTTGAGTGGCACAATTGCCAGCTGGCTGCCTCAACATGACTGCAACGCGACGCGTCGGCTTCCGGCTTAACTCTGAACTCTGAGCGTTCCTCAATGCGGACTTGTGGCCTTGTGGCAAGCATAAATAAACTAGCAGCCAGCAGCATGGGTCGCGACTCAGTCGCACTAAATGAAATTAAATTCTGCCCTATAAGAGATATGGCGTTCGTCTGTTGTCTATATCTAAGTGCCAGCCAACTGGCATCTGTCTGACCTTTCGTTATCCCAGACCCTATGCGCTTGTTTACAAGTAACACAACAAAATTGCATTAAAAAGACAAAAGGGCTTGCTTAACTGTAGATTGACGAAGCACGAATACCCTTTCATGCATTTGAATATATCTAGTAGTCGAATGGAAAATTAATGACCTTCGAATTGTCTCCTGGATTTGTAAAGCAAATAATTATTACATTAAAAGAAAGTGCAAATATATTTTATAAAGTATGATCATAACTTAAATTCAATCAACAATTATTTTATTTTTTTTATAATTTTTCTGACATGATTGATCATCACATTCTCATTGTAATCAACAATATATCCTTGTTATTATTTTATTCAACAATTTCATTTTCCATTTCGTCTTACTATATTCACATAATCTGAACAATGCTTAATATGGATTAACTTAAGTATGTTTTAAGTGCAAATTCAATTATTAATGCATATATTTTGTTGGCTATCAATTGCTTCACTAGAGGAAATTCATATTTAGCAACAATATTTAAATACCCCTTAAAGCACTTCAAAATGGAATACTTTGCTGCCACAAATGCAGGTGCAGCATCCAAAGAGGCGGTTAGAAGGTGAGTGCTATAAAGTCTATAAAGTGCGCGGAAATGGCAAAGAGCGTAGAAATAATTCATGAGAATTCCAGAGGTAAATTGTTTCCATTACTAGAGTCTTAGATGGAAAGATGGCAATAATAGTCATTGAGTGGATGATTTTATGCGCGTTTCACAGACATAAAAATACGAATACAAATTTACAGCTCTTGACCCTAATCAAGGCTATCAAAAGAAGACTTAAGCATAATGAGAATGCAAACCTTTTAAATACATTTTGTGTTATTAAATGTAAATGTAATAAATATATTTTATATAGTATTGTTCAAATTTCTTCTCGCGTAAAAACATTTTATTACTGAGCTAAAACTTGTATAAAATTAAGGAGAAAGCTAACATAAGATTTTTATGCAGACACTCTCAGTAATCAGTCTATTAAAATTTCCGTATTATTTATTTATAATAGTTGTAATTTAATACCCTATTTAATATGTAAATGGTGTTTTTAATCAAAACTTTTAGCAACTCCCGGTATTATTGTTGGCTTTCACTTAGGATATCATTCCAAGGCTGATTAACTGGCGAACTAAGGCTGATAAGAAAGTTGCTTTAGCATCGCATTTCCAGACAGTTTTATTGTCTGTGCGATGCGTGCTTCGCATGGAAATGTAAATGGAAATGAAAATGTGGCTCATTAAGTCCCGTTGCGTTGGAAAATATGCCGTGAAAGGATTAAGGAGCGCCCGTAAAGTGACGCAGCGGCCATTAAGGGATCTCTCTGCAATGTAATTAAAAATTTAAATGCACCGCTCTTAGTACTCATGAAATATTAATGCGAACAGCACGAAGCCAACTCTTTATAAACCTGCAACTGTTTGCTGTCTGCTATTTATTTGTAATAATCTCATTTACTCTCACAAAACAGTTCCCATTTATGAAGCACACTTATGGCAATTTGTTGCGCATACGCAGCGTATTCCCAGCCACTTTTAAATGAGTGCAAAATATATCGTATGAAAGCCTCGCTCTCGCTGTGGCCTGTTAGCAACATCAGAAGAAGTCGAGTTTAAGCCAATCTCATATGTGAAATACCTGAAAAAATGATGTCTTAAGCAACAAAAAGCGGAATTTGTGAAAAGTAGCTTAAAATTTGTTTCTATGGCCTAATATAAATCTTAAATAAAGCCAGAACCAAGGCCTAAGGCCAGACCAATGTGAAGCACACATGAGTGAAGCTTATTAGCCCTGTTATAAATGGAGTAAAATTAGAACAGCCAAATGTCACGGCTAGCAGATACCCTTTAATAAATGTTGTGTAGCATGCTTTAAGCATTCATATTTATACTAAGAAATTGAAATATTTTCTGTTTCAAAGCGATCCTTTATGAAGCCTATACATAATTGATAAACATTGCAAACATTAAACAAAATATACTAAATAGAAAACAAAAAGAAAATAATAACAAATACACAAAAGGAAAACAATAAGTAAACAAACAAACAACAAGTAAAAACGAACAAACAACAAACAAACACACAAAAAAAAAATAACTAAAAAACAAGTAAGAGAATAGCAGACAACAAATAAAGAAACAATCAACATTAAACCAACACACAACAAAACAACAAAGTAACTAACACCAACAACATTTATAAATAAAGGGTATGTGCAAAGATACAGTGACATATCCGACAGTCATTCAGACTCATTTGGCATAATTTGTATTAACTATTCATGTTTGAGTGTGAACGTAAATGTGACTGTGCGCACACACGCACACGCACACGCCCACGCACACACACACACTCGTAAACACGCACTCAATCGTTCAGCGGCTGTGTTATTTGAATAATTTGGACAAATTTGTGATTAACTCAAACATTTGCCAGCTTGGGCTTTAATTTTTTATGTGTTAGCTAACAACAACAAATTAGCACTTCATGAAAAATCTCACGTGGCTGGGGATAAAACTCTTATGTGGTTTTTTATGTGTCAGACGTAGCTGACAGGTTGTGTCTGCTGCTTTGTGGTTAGCCACCGAATTCTCAGAACTGTCAACTGCACATAAGCCAAATAATAATTAAGACTAAGTGCGAAATGAGAATGAAATACTTTCTTAAATTTAATTTGGTTATACAAAATGATACACTAATACTGAATGAGTCGATTTTTGTTACACATTTATATTTAATGTACTCACTATTAATTGTAATCAAAAAATAATTATGTATTTCAATTAAGAAATTCAGGTGATACTTCATAAGTTTTACATCAAGTGCTTTCATTGAAGAAAAAGAAGAATCACCTTTTTAAACTGAGTTTTTAAGCTGAATGAGAAAAGTTTCCCAACTGTCACTTGAGACGCATTAGGAGCAAAGCGATTAAATGTTTTTTTGCACTGCGTAAGGCTACACGCAGTAAAATATGAAACGAGAAAAGCAGAAGGGAGGAGGCAGAATAAGCAACTGGACAAAAGGCGACAATGTGCAGGCGAACACAAAAGTTCACAGCGAGAAGAAATAAAGGCGAGAGCATAAAAAGAGTCGCCTGAACGGAACGGAACGGAAACGACAAACGTCTGGGGGTTCGTCTAATGCCAATGCCAACTCCGGATGCGGATGTGTGACACATGGCTCTCACAAACACACACACACACCCATACACTTACAGACACTCATGCACACGCGCACGCACACAAAGAATGTTGTTTCATTGTCGTTTGCGTTAAGTAGGCGACTTTATTAAGCCGAGGACACAGTAGCCAAAAAGTGTGCAACGCGCAACACGCCAACAACGGCCAACGACAACAAAGAGGGGCCAAACAATTTCAAAATTTATGCACACAAGAGTCAGAGGCCAATTGGAACAGGGGGACAAAATGCTAGTATGGGCGAATGGGAGAGACTGTGAGACTGTGAGACGGGGTTGGGAATACCTTGGGTGGCGCAGCTGGGCACGTGTTAGATGTTGCGGCCTTGTGGCAACTGCGCCAGAACTTGGGGCACGGCAGCTCAGGTACGCAATTTGTTGCTCTTTGATATTTATTTTGACGGCGGCGGTGGCAGCGGCGCATGTGAAATAAAAAGCGACCCATAAATCAGACGCCCTGCGACTTGTGAAGCGCCCTGTGCTCCCAGTGCAACAAAAGCCGCAGCGGAAACGGAATTGCGCGCGCCCCTAAACAACAACAACAACAACAACAACAACAACAACAACAACAGCAACAGCAACAAAACAAAATGGCGTTAAAGATGACAGCCAGGTGCTGAGCGCGACTTAAACTTGTTATTTATGATAACGCTTAAGAGTTGCATCTGGCTGCGGTGCTTAAATTATCTGTGAACATTCCACAGCAGCAGCTTAAGTGTCAATTATCGGACATATATACATATGGATATTGAGGAAATCCTTTGGATACCGATTATAAATAGTGCTCAAGCAGGAATGTTAAGAATCTCTGTCAATTTATATACCATTGATCATTATTTGTTCAACAATATATATTTTATAGCTGTTTAAATAATGTTAACTGCGAGGTTAATATGATATGAAAGCTGTAAATCAGTTTTAAAGATCGGGTCAATGGACCGAAGATTAAGTCAATCAAACGCAAGCAGCGAACCAAAAAGGAAACCAAAGCCAAACACTCGAAAAAAAAGGTTTGGTTTGAAATACAAATCTTTAAAGCAGACCCGGCTTAAGAGCTTCAGTTCCAAAACTAACATTTAGTTCAGCTTATATAATACAAATGTTGGCTGACAAACTCGGTACTTAAGCAGGTCCAAAGTTCATTGATGTGACAACTTGTGACACGGAATCCGTGCCACAGGTCGAGCACTTGGTTCAAACTACCGATAATATATTAGATTTCTCAACACAGTGTTGTAAAGTCAATTAAAACTTTGGGAATTATAAAGTGTTCAACAAAACCGAAACTGAAACTTAATAACCTAATAAAATAATTTCTTTCAAGTAGTGAAAATTTCATTTAGAATATTTATATTTATTTTATTTTTATTTATATTTAAAATTAAGATTTTTATTAGTAAAAACTAAAATTATTTGAATAATATTTATAAGCTACTCTTTTGTATGTCAATATTATTTATTAATTATAGAATTTTTTAGATATATATGTCAATATTATATAAAAAAATTAGTAAATGCTTTCCAAATTCTTTGTATAGTAGAGGATTCTTGCTTTAAGTACCACCTGCTGGTCAGCCGCTCCTCATCTAGGCCACTCAAGTAGCACTTGACTTTTCCATTTCACTTTGTGGGTGTGAGTGTGAGTGTGAGTGTTGTTTGGGCATTTTTTCTCAACGTGGGCATAAAGTGTCATAAAAATGCCAAGGCATATGTATAATGGCTGCACCACTTACCCACTCATTCACTCTCTCAGTCACTCACACATCTACACACTCACAACGCGTACACGCAACCATTTACACACATGAGCAGGCAATGGAGTTTTTTATTTATTTTCTTCTTATTTTTCCTTTTTTTTTTTTTTTGTTAAGGGGCTGTTGCTTTAAATGGCAAAAACTGTATTTTTTCTCTTGACTCTTATAGAAGCTCAACAAAAATGTTTGGCCATGACCATGGAGCATATTATGTGCGAAAAGGCATATTTGTTTGGTACCTTGGGCATCTTATTTACGCACACACACACACATAGAGAGCAGATTCTAGTGTCGGGTTTCTGTGGTTCGACGGCAGTGGAAAACGTTCGTAATCATAATCCAAAAACGACACATTGGGGCGCATTTAAACTGATTTCATTAAGAGCCTGTGTGCGTGTGGGTGTGTGCGCGTGCCATTGTTGCCATTGGAAGTACAACAAGAACAACAACAATGTACACTGAAGAGGAATTTCGTGGGGCGCAAGTCTTGACACGCACGGATCAAAGCCGCAAAGTGCGGGAAGGAAAAATTATAATGAATTTGTCGTGCATACATTTCGAATGCGTGGCTCCACAGTGCGACAATCCCACACTCGTACACACACACACACACACACATACACAACTCCAACTCGCGGCCGAATAGGAAGGCGCACTCAGCTTTGATTTCGGCTCGGCTTACCCGATGGAACTTGGCTGATAAGCATTTAAGTGACTTGGCCCAAACACGGCCCTTGGCAGGTCCCGAAATCGTGGTCACGAGATAAATGCAAAATGGTATTGTTTTTGATATACCCTGTAGCAGGGCTGACAGGTGCAGATAAGGTGGGCGAAAATAGATTTTGTGATTGGGCTACAAATATTTCCTAATGATGAGTATTAATAGAGAAATGTGCATAAATGAATAACAATTTAGAAAAGCTAAAGATAACAATAAAACTAAAACATGTCTTTATATTTGCATGTTTAGAATTATACTTATTACAGGGTATTTAGTTGCCGATTAAGTCCCCTTATTCTAATTCAAACTGATTTCACATGCAAATGTGTGTAAACAATGAACATTTAAAACGTTTCTGCAGGGTATTTACCTGTCGATTATTTTGCTAACATATTGTGATTATTTTGATGACAATTGTTGTTGTTTTTGTTGTTGTTGTTGGTGCTCGATGTATCGACAAATAAATTGAATTAAAGTGAAATCAGTTGCCATTGGCTGCAATAAATTAATGAAAATGTGACAGACGACACAATAAATAAATACGAACAAAATTGAAGGAAAGCCACAAAATATTATCAAAGAAATCAGCAGAAGTCAATGAACAAAATACTCTAGAATTAGGTATTAGAATGTGTCTTGCTGTGCTCAAGTTTCAGCTTCCGATTCCGTAAATTGAAATTGTAGCCATTATGCAAGCAGTTGGCTAACAGTCATTAAAATCAGCTTTAGTAGCTTAAGAGTTTATGATATAAAGTTCTATTTAATTAAAGTCTAGTGTTGCGCTCTCTGCCTTTGAAACGAGACAACGGGGGAAAGTGTCGGACGGCTGAAAAGAAACTTATTTATTTTGGTCATTCACAAACAAATTTGCAACTTGTTCAGTTTTGGATTTACTAAGAATTAGAGCATGTCAAGGAAAAGTTATGCGATATATTGCCAAAGGGTTTGCCGTCCTTGGCAACTTACAAAGTCGTGAAATGCTAAATGTGTGGCAACAATTTAAGGCCAAAAGAAATGGGGGTAAAGTCGCCCAGCTTTGAAAATTACGCACATAAATTTTTAGTAGAAGCAAAGAGCGTAAAAATGAATTTAATTAATTATAACGTTGCGGCTTGAAATCTTAAAACATTATTTTGTTACTTTGTGGGTATACCCTAATTGTTAATAATAATAAAATAAGTAAAACAAGACATATTTTATGTAAGTATTTTGTTGAACATGAAGTATTAATTATATTGAAGGCTACTACAAAGCTTTAATGTAAACTATATAAAAATAAATAAGAATTATTAAAATAAGCATATATGAAGCAGATTTTAAGAATTTTCGGCTTGTAAAATAAATCTAACCTAATCAGAACTGTTTTCAATACACAAATTTAAAAACAATATGCCACTAATTTATATTTTTATAAATTATATTTGTAAATAAATAAAAATTTTACAGTCTTCAATTCTATTCAATACTTCTTCACATAAACTTCTTTTTTGCTATTTGATTTTTTATTTTACAACAGAGGAAAATAATTTTTAAATTTGAAAAGCAATTCTGAACTTAATGGCTAAAATGTAATAATTCTACTTATACTGAATACTAAAAGCCTCACTCTGCAAAAAAGAGTTCAAATTTTGGCTTAGGTAATTCCATAAACAGTATTTTATGGCACTTGCCACATACATGTGTGGAAAACTTAAGCACATTTTCCATTTAAGCATAAAACGAGCCATTAACTTGAGGAGCTTTTGGCTCACAGTTCGGGTTGGTCTCGACGACACCTTTTGCTTTATTCATTCAGAAGAAAGTCGGCTGCTGTATTAGGAATTTAATGCATTGCCATAACTTTTAGCTTAAGTGGGTTGCTTGCAAATCGCAAAACGTTTTCGAAATTATGCACAAATCTGTTTTATGGCTGTCTTGGGGCAACTGAAGATCGCAGCAGCTGCAAATGCCTCACAGGGCACCTGTCATAAAGTCAAATTTTGGCAATTTATTTATGGGCCAGGATAAGGCAGAAACGCTTACATCCAGTCACATGCAACTCATTTATCAGCTCCAAGCCAGGTCCCCAATAAGCGAAATCAAATGATGATAAATATAAATTTAATGGCCCACAAGCCGCAATCCCTAAGCTATTACCTATTGTCGACTCCAACGGTTATTTGCCAAATTATTTAATTTAATTTAATTTAATTTTGCAATTTCCTCGTTTGAAACTGTGTCAAATCATAGACAAACAAAAATAATGTTATTACTTTAAACTTTGTACGACGGACTTGTTTGCATTTGCATTTCATTAAAACACACGGAAAGGTAAACAAGTCGACCCTCTGGTCCCTAAGCCAGGGTCCACTCGCTCACAGTTCACAGTTGTCGTCAGCCACGATGATGACTGCCTCCAAGTGGCTAAAAGACTTGATGGCCGCCATTGAGAATTATGAGGACGACGACAGCGACAAGTGCCAAATGACAGGAGGATGAAAAGGGATGATGTACGTATCCTTGTCGTGAAGTATTATTTCCTATTTGTCATAAAACATGTCACACAGCAATAAAAGACAAGCCATTCAAGAAGAATAGTTATCAAATAGTTGTCAAGAATTTAAATGTAATTTTCTCGAATGGGTTAATATATGTATATATTTGTTTTACATAAATGCATATCTTTTAATTGATAATTATTTGAATCTTAAGCGCAAATATTTTTCTTTAATAAATGTGCAATTCAATTTGATTATCTCGTTCAATAAAATACCATATAGAATCGATATTACTTTCGTTCTTTCTATAATAAAAAGCTAAAAACAAAAAACCTGACATTTAACATTCTTCTAGACAAACGCATGAATATGTATAAATTTTGTCTTTTAAAAGCATTTTCATTCAAGCAGCGCTAAAATGTAAACATTTATTCTATTCTAGCAACGTTTAACAACAAAAAGCATTCATAGCAACAATCAGTAGGCAGACAAATTTCAAATACCTTACGTAAATTTCAAATATGACTTATTGACTGTTTCTACGAATCTTTATTTAGCTAAAGCCTATTCTTAGAATTGCAAAGCTTTGTTATTGTTTGTAGAAGTCTTACTTATTATACTACAAATATTTTTGAAAATAGACTTTCATATTAGGACTATTATCAAACATGGTCTGGAATATATTGAGATATATAATTTAAAAAAATTGTTGAAAACAATACTTGCCAATGCAAAAATGCTTTCAATATGTAAGGGTATTGACACGCCGTCTATATGTCTTTTGTCTTAATAATTTCCCAATTTGTCTTATTTATTATTTCAGTGCAATTGCAGTTGTGTGTGTGAGTACGTCTGTGTGTACAATTCAAGGCGGTTCTTTATTGCTGCCCAGAGTGTGTAAACGTGACTGGCCTGAGGCGGTATACCGATTGCGCATACGCCGTGTATGGCGGCTGAATGAAGTGAATGCCTCAATTAGTTTATGTTACGCCCGAATAAACACACGTTAAAAGTGCGTGTAAACAGAGCGGCAAAATAATAATGCCTGGTACGATGGGCAAACAAAAAAAAAAAGCACTGACCAAATTAGGCAGCCGCCACGCCACGCCCCTAGCGCCTAATCACCCACACAACCATCCACAAAACCACCCACCCACGGCCCACCGCAAACAAACAAAACTGTCACTTGTCACAGGCGCCTCGGGGGCATAGGTTTAGACAAAGGTAAAAGCTAAGTGAAGGCAATGGAGGAGGGGCAGCTGCACCTCAGGCCGCTGGTCAGATAATTTCCTTTGTTCTGTGTGGCAAATGTTTTTATTTTCCTCTTTTTTGTTTTTGTTTCTTTTTTTTATTTTACGTTCTTGTCAGCTATTTTTCCGCTTATTTTATCACGTTTTGTTGCCTGTTTATTATTTTTGTTTCGGTTTTTTTTTTTTCTTTTTTTGTTGTTGTTTTGTGTTCTTTTGTGCTCACTTGTGAGTGTGTCGCAACTCAGGCTCAGACAGGTAGCAGCAATATGCAAATCAAACAAAGAACCAAGTACGACCCCCAAAGGCAGAGGAAGCGACGCTGACAGCAGCGGAAAGTGGATGCTGAGGAACTCGAGGAACGCCCATCAATATGTATTGCACGTGCCCCAACTGGATAAGGGTTGGTGGCAGAGGTAGGGGGCTGGCCTTTAAGAGACGTTGATCTAATGCAATCACCTCAAATTGTGACATTGGGGAGCGGCATTTATGATATTATTCGATTTGCTTTCACTTTTTTATTTTAAATATTTAAGTTTGCATTTTTATTGAATAAATAGAATTTATACTTATTTACTTTCATTTTTTTTATTGGCAGCTTATGTTTGTTTATTTCATTTATTAATTTATGGGTTTTTTATTTAAAGTAAGTTTTTGTAAACAGCTTACCATTTATATTTACCTTTGAAGCTCAGTTACATTTAAACTGTTTTTTTATAAATGGAAAGTACCTTATTTAATGAATATTTATGTTAGATTAAACTTTTAAATACGTTCTAAAATTTTTATTTAAATATATTTGTTTAGTATTTATTCATTTTATTCTTTTGCCTATTTGCAGAGTTTATGTCTTTGGCTTCTTGCACGATTTTGATTTATAAACAAACTTTGATATAGTAAAAATATACTTCAAAGCTGTCAATTTTGCTTTGAATGCATTTTTGTTGTGGTTTCATTTATTTGATTCACAAAAATCTTTTGTGTAATTTAGGTTTTTGCTTATTAAGCAAGCAGAAATTTCTTTTCTATTTTTGTAATTATTTATTTATTTTTATTTCTTGTTTTCAATGGGATATACAAATAAATAAATCGGCTGTCATAATAAAGTCTGTGGCTCAATGCGGCAACTAACCATTTATTTACTTGGCACCGACTGATGAAAACAACACGTATACGCCTAGTGTACCTCGTGCTTTCGACTCGTTGTTTTAGGAAACATGCGCGTCGCGTGTGCTTTCGACTCGACGTCCGCGTTCCGACTGAGAAACAGAAAGCAGACCAAAACACACACTCACACACACACACACACACATTTAACTGCCAGAGGCTGTGTCGAGTGATGTTAGCTGAGTGGCCGAGTTAACAGTCTCTTTACAGCCGATTAACAGCAACAGCAACAGCTGAGCTGGTAATTCATTCATAATTATTTTGAGTGCAATTGAGTTCTTGGAGCCAGATTCTGGCCGCTGCGAATCAATTTAGTTAGGCAAAATGTGCGGCTGGGGAGCAACTGGGCAGCGCGTGTCCCGAACGCAGATATTAAGCAGACAATTCAGGACATGCCTATGGCTATGTACACATATACATATATATGTATATATATCTATATATATATAAATATATATACATAAGTATATTTATATGCAAAGGAGCCCATAACCCGTTGTGAAAATAAATGTTGACCTTTTTTGGTAGAAATAAAAAATAACATGCAAAGAAATAAATGCGCGTGAAATATCAAAATCACTGAGAAGCATACGAAAAGAGCCCAAAAAAAAAAAAGCATGGAAAAGAAGCATAATAAGAAAACATAGAAGAGAAAGATGACAACGCATAAACAGAAAACAAGCAAATGCCAATGCCAATGCCAAGGCAATCAAGAAAATTTGCTCCAACAAATGGCAATGGCAAATACGAGAGCGAATCTACAAGAAAGTCAAGTGTTTGCACAAGCTTCTCTTGATGATGATGATGATGGTGTTTCTGTTGCCATTTACACACTTACACACACGCACACACGCACACACACACACACACACACACACACACACACACCATACATTATCTGGTTTTTGTAGCTGTCCAAAACTAACCACAAGTACGTAAGCACTTTAATATTCCTGTGGGTTCTTTTTACAGCTTTCTCCTCAACTATTTAAATTTGCAACAGAGCTTCTGATTTTTGGCTGTGCAACAAAATGCTGCACAAGTAATTGCACTTGCTGGCCTCTTGTCTGGCTTTATCGTGTGGCCACAGTTTTCGTTGTGCTGACAATTTTTTTGTTACATGCCCACAAAAGCCTTAACCCAAAGCTGGATTTATTGTGCTTAGTGCTAAGACAAACATTTTCCAAATTAGACCACAGCCAGGGCACACGCACTGCTCCAGCTGTTGTGCCTGCAGACTCCACCTCCAGCTGCTCCACCTCCTTCATCTGTTGACTGCCGCCTGTCTGTCTGGCTCCAGCTGCGCACTGCATGCAAGCTTGGTTCGGTTTGAGGCTGGCTTTAGATGTGTGCTGTGTGCTGTGTGGGTTTATTAAACCAAATTGTGCTCCCCGTCTGCGTTATCCCTGCCCTGTTATCTGTGGAATGCAACGTTTTGCTTTACCATGTCAAATTGTCGCCTCTGTGCTCAAAGCCCTGATAGTAAACAGTTTATAGGAGCACAGAATATATACAACACCAACAGCAAGAGACACACGGTTAAGACTTTAAACGTAAACTGAAAAACTGTGCAGTTAAATGTTATAGGGTATTTCTAAGTCAGTCATATAAAGGCTGCACTTTTATTATTTCCTTTTTTGTTTTTGAATTATTCATATAAATCAATCATATGCAACAGGGTATTTGCTAGTCAGTCATATGCTCGTTTTTAATTTTAAATTATGCATATGAATTATTAATCAATTCAATTAACCATATGCTGCAAAATAATGAACACGAATTTAAACTTATTTTGCTTAAAGTTGAGTTATATACGTATTCAGAAGTAATATTTCCATGCCCATTAATGAGCTGTGGGTGGCATTTTCCCACAGTTAAAACCATAAATATTCTAACAGAACAACATTAAGCATTTCCTTCTGTCTCTCAAATCTTTTTTTTTAACTCAGCCAAATAGAATCTCAACAATTCCATTGATACTTCTTAAACACACGCTGACTTTTATGGAACTAACCACTTAATCACCATATCATATCGCCGCCATAAAAACACAACAACAACTTTATCAATATGTGTGTGTTAGTACACACATGAGATTTAAGCATTTCTTCCGTATTCTGGCCATGAAATCTCGTGGAACTGTCTGCTTCTGTATTCAGCCGACTGTCTGGTGGAATACTATTGACTCGCTGATTATTTTTATTTGGTTCTCGCAAACGTTTCGATTGAGATATAAAACTATGCCGCTGCCGTGCCTACGGGGTAAATATAAACATTTATATACGATTAAGTGTGCTGTTTATTTTGATGTTTGGTTTAGTGCTTCCGTTCCTGCTGCTCTAACGGATTCTCTATGCCAATGTCTGCGCCTTTGCCGTGCCGAGCTCTTCCTCATCAGATATTGCGTATACGCCGCATTAAATGGTCCAGAATGAGATAGACAAACAGAGATGAGAGTTTCGCAGGAAAAAAAGAAAACAAACTCTTGGCAGATTAATGTCGGAATTCTCAGAGCTCTGCTCATACTGAAATTGAATTCAATCGTTGTGCGGCGACACGGTAAATCAATAAAAAACTAATCAAAAAATAAAAAGCAAACATTGGGAATTTGTTGAACACTAAATTGAGTGTCAGTAGATTATCAATTTGTCTGTGAGAATGTGCAGAAGTACAACCAAGTATATACAGAAAAAAAAATAAAATAAAAAAATAAAAACAATTCACAAAAAGCCAAATTAACGCTTAGCTTCAACCACGTTCCTTTTCATTCAAAATGCAAACCAATTTAATTGAAAGCATAATATGCCCATGTTATCTGCCACTCACATATACCCTGTTAATAATAACAAAATAATAGGGTGTGATGGTAACAAACAGACAATTATGATAGGAAATGCTTTTTAGTAAAAATTAATCTAATTATAGCCGAGTTATTGAGTAAGTTTACAGCTTCGAAATACTTGCTCTTTGTATAAAACAAAAATTGTAAATTTAACATAAGAAAAATTTGTGTATATAGGAATAGTTTATAAATCCTAGTATTTTGTTTTGTTCTATTTTATTATTAAACTATATATATTTTTTAACTCTCAAACATAAATATTTTATTTAATATTTCTATTATTTTAATAATTTGTATAACATTGTTAAGAATAAATAAAAGCAATTCAAATGTTGACACATTTAGAAGCTCATATGACTTGAATACAGGGTATCTGTTAGTCAAGCTCTCTCAATTGATGTTTATTTTTTAAATTGTGCTTTATTTTAACCACCCGCAACGACATTTTCGGTCATTTTACAATTTCAATTTATGCAAATGCAACAGCCGAGCATTCGGGCAGAGAGAAGAAGAAGCTCAAGCCATGGGCTTTAATGCTCATTAGGGTGTTACCAAAAACCCTACTAAGCATATCCAAGGGTAGAATATTTTGAAAGTGGGTCCTTTAGCAGTCCGTATACGAGTATAAAGTCGCCTGCATATTTACAATTGCTTGTGTATAAACAAGAAAAAAGAGGAAGAGGAAAATAAGCACTCGCTGCGCAAAAAATACATTTTTATCAAGAGTTTATGTCGAGTGCGCAGTGCTCCAATTCCGGGACTGAAGCCAGCTGCCATTTAAAATGCAAAATGTCTGGTCTTGGGGCTTTAAGCCATCGAAATGCATGCAATTAATTTGAACTTACGAATCTCCAAAATGGAATCAAGACTAACAACGGCTGCTGCATTGCTCGCACTTCCCGGTTTGCGGGTATTACGATATTTTAATGACGATGCTTCCACTGCTTGCGGCATTAAACGGAGTAAACCCTCATTTATAACAGCTCAACAATTGAGGTCGGTTTTATTTTGCATTTAAAAATAAAAGTTGCGAGTTTTTTGAATCAGCTATAAACAAATTACTGTGCATTAAATTGACAAATGGCAAGGAATTGATTGTTTAGTTTAATTCCCTTGAAAACTGTTCTAGATGTATTTCATTTGTTTTACTTTAGTATTGCATCATATAAATCATATAAAATGCAAATAAAAAATTTTTGCTAGCACTGAAAAGAAACTTATTATAGCTGATACCCTTACTGAATAAATATTGATATGTAATCGATTGTCAGAAAATGCTGAAAATTAAATGTTGATTAATAAAAAACTAGTCAAATATATGAGGCAAAAATAGTAATTTATTGATGTATATAAGTAATGTTCCAAATTCAAATTAAAAGTAATATTCAAAAAGATGTTTAAAAACTAAACTATAAGATTGTCTGAAGAATACAGTCATATATGAAAAGCTCTTAAGTGCTAAACAAAATTATAAAGCCTACACTAATACATTTTTTTTTGTTTGTTTTTGTTTTTTTTTTTATGTTTCTTTTTTTATTTATTTTTCTTTTTATTATTTTTTTTTGTAAATTTTTGTTGTAATATATTTTAATTTTTTTTGTTTGTTTTTTTTTTATATTTTTTAATTTTTTTTTTAATTTTGAAATTTTTAGGATGTATAAAGTGAAGTTATATCTAGGATAAAATTAATTGAACTTAAAGAACTTTGTTCGGCGAACTGTCAGCCTAGGCAGCATCCAGTTAACGATTTTTTGCGCCTGAGGTAGAAGGCATTTCATCCAGGGGTTCTCCAATACCTTCAACCACTTGGAAGGCTTTGACTAACATCTCGGCTTCGTTTTCTGCCTTCAAAGTCAACCGCTCGAGTCTGTTGCGCAGCTTCCTCTGCTCAGTGGTTACATCCCGCTGCTCGGAACGATCAAAGAGCGAGCTGCTCGAGCGAGCAAATATTGCGGTGGTTTCCTCTTGCATGTGATAATCAAGATCTTCGGCTGACGGAAAATCTAAGTCCAAGGAAAAGGTACGAATCTGCTCGTACTTGGCCCGTACAGCCTTCTCGTCCTGGCCAAAGTAAACGACTACTGCCTGCATAATTAAATCGGTGCCAGGCTGATACATGTAGGCGACAACATCTTGGAAGTGATTCTCCTTGCGCCATACTGTCTCACGGTACGAAATAACCTGGTAGACGACCATTTCCGGTTCAGGACTGTATTGAACAAGAAGCCAGGTGTCCTCATTCATAGGCTGCTGGACAGGGTCGCAGTTCTCATCGAAAACGTTGTCAAAGCAGTGTGCCTTCAGATGCAGCATCGCCTTTTCCATATTGTTCCGATGCTCGTATGCAAACAGCACATGTCCAATACTCTCGTCGTTAACTTTGACAAATGGAGTACCACCACGGTATGGCTTGACGCTCAGAAATTCTACACGATTGGGAGGGAGCATGTGATGCACCAGTCGCTCGCATATCGTATTCTCTTCGTATTGGACCAAGAGCTGTGGGACCTCATCGTCATCGTCTTGCCTGTCCTTGTTCATAATCAGGAAAGCAGAATCTATCAGACGGCGATCATCAGAAGCCATGAGGAGTTTCGCTTCCATTTTTCTGCCATTGGTTCGGAATTCTACCATCCGGCTCATAAACTTGTCGGAGACATCGGTCTCAATGATTTCCATGCTGTGCAGTATGGAGTACTGCCTCTTGCCATTTGGTACACCATTCTGCATGTCACCTTCGTCCACCTCGGCCAGGAACCAGGATAAACGGGTTGCTTGTCCAACTGGCGGATTGTTTGCCAGCACGCAGTTCGATGACTCATCCAAACCACTATCGTGACTATCGTTGCTCATGATTATGTTTTTATTTGATTTTAAATTCGAGAGATGCGATTCTCTTTGTTGATTTGCTCAACACTCACTGATATTTAGTATATTACTTTACTTAATTTGAGAGATGTTCGTTGCAATACTCTTTGTTTCCTTGCTAAACACACACTGATATTTACTTTTTGTAATTTGGGAGTAGCTAATTGCAATAGTCTTTGTTGCTTTATTCAACACACACTTATACTTTTAAATTATATTGTTTGTTCTTTTAAATTTGGGAAATGCTCGCTGCGATGCTCTTTGTTGCTTTGCTCAAGACAAACTGATACTTTCTGCAGACTGTCGCCGGCTTATATATACAAGCGAGCGAGCGATCCTTCTGCCCGGCAGGTAGTCCACCCATCGCGGATTTATGACTTCTCGGTTACGCGGATTAACCCAATGGCCGATTTTCGCGCAGCTGCTTGGGCTAGCGACCATAAAATAGTTTGCCTGAAATTTTGCAGGCCGCGGATTAAGTTAAACTGTTCGTAACGACAGCATTTGGGTATGGATGAATATTCCAGGAAAGAAAATTTGTACGTCGAAAGGTTCTTTTAACTAGCCGAATTTCCTATGTTTTAAGCTGTCTGCACAGATGGCCCAAATTTTCTTCAGAAGCGGATTAAAATTTGTGCAAATTTCGTCGGTTCGCGATTTGTCGCGACGTGCGCGATCGTCCGGCGATCCTTGAGCTCATATATATGTAAATATTCTTAGAAATCGCTAAGTCTTTTGTCTATTATATATTTACATGTATGTATACTTATATGCATTGGATTATATATATATATACATGTTATTGTTACTTATTATATATGTATTTTGAATATAATGTTACATATTATATATGTATTTTGAATATAATGCAGTTATCATTTAACATATTTAACAAATACGTTCTTAATTAGCATATCTCTCAGATTGTATTGATTTATTATACTCATGGGTGTCGTTCATATTATTTTGTGCGAAATAATTCTCCTTTAACGCTCAAAGTTTTGTTTTGCTTTATAATAATGCTAAATAGGTCTCATCTTGCTTAATTTTGATAAACACCAATATGATTAATCACTTTTAAGTGCATTAAGTTAGGTTTATGTTTAATCTTATTATTTCAAAATTGTAGATTGTCTGAACAACACCAAGGGTTCTCAACATAGGAAATATCTTTGACCGTAAAAGATATACACAGATGTTCTATGAAGTTCTAAGCGATTGGGCTTAATAAGACCTGATTTATATAAGAAGACTTAAAGTTAGATCTTCATTATTTTTCATTTGATTTATTATATTAACAAATGACTTTTAATTTATACTTTTTTTTTTGTTGCATTCAAAAAACAATATTTTTTTTTCATATTATTTTATATTTTTAAACTTTTATTTATTGCACATTAAAAGATACATATAAATAATACATATATTAAGATTTAGGGTATCTATCATATGATTTTCATAAATATTTTGTAAAAATATATTTAAGCTTTAAAACGATACAATTAAAGATGCTTGATAAACTCTTTAGCCTTATCAAACATAATAATCATAAATTTACGAAATCTTCTATTGCATAAGAGATTCCTATCATTTCAAGCTATTAGCACCAGCAGCATCAGCATTTTATTTATTATTATCTATATTCTCTAAAAACTATTTATTATGTAATAAGATTTCGAATTAGAGAGTATAGATTACGGGGTAATTGCAACGACGCAAGGTGTGTATTTTCTTAATATACGTCTTAAAATGTTGTCATCCCCTAAAAAAGTAACGCCTGAGTCGAACAATCCCTGTCGCCCCTACTAAGCCACGGCCTTATCAAATTGAGAAACATATTCGAAGCTATTAGAAAACTGAATAAAAACCTCTTATACTAAAAATATACAGATAATAAGACTTAGTTTTGATTGTAATTATATTACATTTTCTATACATTTTCTATTACATTTTATATAGTATAATCTAACTATTTTCTTTACAAAAGACTTACGCTTTATATATTTATATTACTCAATCATTGTTACAAGGATTATCAATTTAGGAAACATTTTTAATCGCATAGGATGTAGATATCTTTGGAACTATTAACACTTGATTACTGGTAAAATGATAAAAAAAATATATATAATGTGTATTATATTGTGACATCTACTAAAAAACTAATGTATGAGACGAGCAGCTCCTGCCGCCCCTACTACTATTGAAAAACGAATTATATCCTATAGGTTTACATACATTTTTTTCGAAGCTATAAGGAATCGGCATAAAAAATTCTTATACTAACAATATACAGATAATAAGATTTAATTAATAGTCATCATATTGCATTCGCGTTACTATAATCAATATATTTATTTTTAAAAGATTTACAACATTTTATATTTAAAGTCAAACATCAATATTACTTTCTTTGTTTAAGAAATTTAAAAATCATTTTCGATCGAATAGAATATGCAGAAAGTTATTTAAAGCCATAAGAACTCGCGCTCGAGTTCTTTTGAAGAACACACACAAATTGAAATAATAAGACTTAAAAATTTCAACTATCTACTAAATCTATTAAAATTTATTATTAATGTTTATTTAAGAACTTGTAAACTGCTTGAAGGAGATGTCCATAATTATCTTTTGATTATTTTAATATTATAGTAATATCAATTAATTTAAGACACAACTTCGATGGCTTAAGGTATATATAGATATTTTTTAAAACTTATAGCAGTCGATAACGATGACTATACTATAAAATAAAAAACATTTGTAGTTGAGTTGTGTATTATATTGCATTCGATTTATTATACTCTTGGTAAGTGTTCTTGTTGATTTGTATAAAATTCTTTTTGTTTCTAACACTAAAATTTTGCCAACATATTCAAATACATTAACGCTACAGACGTCTTAATTTGATGAACTTTAATATGGATTAAAATATATAACGCAATTGATAAACGAATCCATTGCTTGATTGATCCCTTCAACCATAATATTGATTATATTTGTTATTTGTTGTTGATTTGTATTGGCGCAGCTCGTTTAATCTTTGTCTTCAAAATTGTTGTTAATTTTATCTGGTGGTACTCCGAGAACATTCGTGATAAACTCTTGGGTTCTCACATCCCTATTTCTGTTAGATAGGTCAGCACCTGCATTGTGTCGGAGATTGGACTGTGATTTCGCAATGAACTCAAACGGTATTCCGAATGGGGGGCCAATTGGTTTGATCGTATTACGGACATCAATCACACAGTAGGTGACAATATCTCTGAAGATGCCATTTCTGATGGCCCTTTCGATGGCTGAATGACTCACTAGCAAACAGCCCAGAATTTGATACGACCCTTTCATGTGAACCTTTACGTGGTAGACATTATCAGCACGCAGTAGAACGGAGAGGATGATATCCTTGTATGACAGATTCCCAATCAATTTATGTAATTGCACTTGTAGATCATCGAACACCGGCTGTACTTTATCTGAACAGAACTCACAAACACTGGAGGGCTGATAAGCCAATGGACTTCGCGATATCCCCCGATCATCGTATACCTTATGATGACAATTACAACGGTTGGATCCTCCGTGCCTAGTATTGAATCTATTTCTAGTCAGCAGAACAAACGAATTCGTCTGATAGGGCTGCTTATACGTCCTGATTATCTTAGGCTCAATCAATGGAGGCGCATTATTGTAATTGGATCTTATTACTGTTTGGCTACGCTGATTACAATTACAGGATTTGAAAGTTTCTATCGGTGATTTCGTATTAAAAAGACCCCTGATATTATAAGTATATCCATTGTTCGGTGGCTTCAGAACTTTTATTTCTTTGCCCTCATAGCTGTCATTGCACACTC
The DNA here is from genome assembly GCA_037075185.1 of Drosophila pseudotalamancana. Taxonomy (NCBI): domain Eukaryota; kingdom Metazoa; phylum Arthropoda; class Insecta; order Diptera; family Drosophilidae; genus Drosophila; species Drosophila pseudotalamancana. The sequence goes on along the minus strand of JBAMCK010000996.1, from coordinate 888,276 downwards.
CTATACAGGGTGTTTGTGGATTCGGCAATGTGAAGTCCTCATAGTCTAATAAACCGTATGGTTTATAATTGCGTCTGTGGCTTAACTGACTTTTATTGTGGTCATCCTTGGGTATCCTATAGGCTTTCCAATTACTTTCAACATGGCCTGCTCCATTCGAACCACTTTCATGGGACAATACTATGAAGCCTCGTGAGTCGTTCTTCCTAGGCTCATATATGATATGGTTGTCATCATGCTCCGAAGAATATTGCGAGTTTTTAATTGCTTTAAGCGCTCTGATGTCCCCATGAAGATCATTGATTTGAGCCTCAAGTCTCTCGATCTCGCTATGCATTAGACTGAGTCTTTGGCGCAGTATTGGTATAATTTCACATCTTGAGCAGGTTTTTCCTGCTGCTTCTTCATACTCGGTAGCGTATTGTGTTCCCGTTTCATAATTTTCCTTTGGGGCATTGTCAGTATTCACAGTGATTGTGGGATGAAATTTGAAACCACGCACAGGCTTCCAAAAGTTCATAGTTTCAAGAAAACTTCGTTTCTTCGCGGTGGTTTCGTTTGGTTTCTGAGATGAATCGGGCTTTTCAACTGTGTGCTTCAATTCCCTTCGTCCAGAAGTGGATCTTTCCTTATCTGATGGTATACTATCTATTTTCTTTTTATAATGCGAGTTACCCCTCGGTGTATAATTCATGATGGGTTCCCTGGAATGGTATTGATCAATTTCATGCATGGATCCCGTCGGTGTAGAATTGGCTTTATCAATTGATCGTCTAAAGTCCGCAGATGTGTAATAGAAATCAGCGAGAGGTGACTTAATTTCATCAAAGTCGCGCTCTTCGGGGGAAGGATACGTTTCTCCTACATCATTTACATGGGACTCATTTAATTTTGATTCTCGTTTTCTAAAATTTCTTAATTCAGCAAGAGTAATACGTGGGTCAATCGTAGACCTACGTTTGGTTGTGTTTTGAAAGTTGTCCCGCTTAGCGATTTGGGGAGGGTATGAAATGATGACATCATCGGTCTGGGTGGACTTGTGCTGGACAAATATGGTTTTGGATTCCCTATTGTTGGATTTTTTGAAGCTCTCCTCTAGCGCTGTAATGGGGTCCAGCTCATCAAAAACGATGCAAGTGTGCTGCCTAGTGCAAAACGGTTCATCACAGTCACACTCATCCTCGACGCCATTATTGTTGTCATTGCAAGTGTCGCGCCGTCCACCACCAGGTAGGCGAAAAACTGTCGATCCTCCTTGCGTTGACCTGCCCATCGAACACACCCGGCTTAAGGCGTTCAGGTATTGGCCATATGTTCGCACGACATCTGCAAAACGAAGTGAGAGCAATAAAACCGAAGTGCAACACGAGTACCTAAGCCGAAGCTCGATCGAGCTGGGGTATAAAAGAGGGCCGATTATTGAGGGAAGTATTCAGTCTTTCATCTGAAAGCAAGGTATTAAGTCTAAAATTCGAAAGTAACAAAATCCTATATTCAAAGCAACGAATTCAGTGTTTTATTCGAAAGCAACCATGAACATGGTAAGTGTGCATTTAAGAAACTTTTTGTTTCTCAGTGTTTAATTTAAATAATTAAAATATAATAATAATCATTAAATATATTTCTTCCTTCAGATGATGAATCGTCGGCAACGCTTAGAGTATGCTCTCAGCATTATACCCTATGCTCCCAAAATGGTGCAGCTGACAGAAGCTCAAAAGAAAGTGGAGAAGATCATTGCACGCCTAACCAAAGATGACCCGTCCGCCCCAGAGCCAGCCGAGGAAGAGAGAATGCCCCAGGGAGAAGTCCAGGCCGATCAGGCAATGCCGTGCAGCGATGATGATGAAGGTATATTCCATAAGATGCCTCGAATACTGAGTACATTAGACACTTTGACACTTGCAGCTGCAAGGTTAAAAATCCGAGATTTCGATTATGTGATCGACATGGAGTCAACCCTGGCCACACTGGAGCGTGACGTACTAAGGACACACAGCATTAAGGCCCTGAACATGGCAAATCTACAGATGCTTCAGCAATGGGAGCGCACCAAGCGCAAGGCCCTCAATTTGCTCTACGCTGAGATCGAGACTCTACACGACATGGATACGGCTGAGATCGACTCGCAACAAGCTGTGGATTCTGATGATACCATCGAAGAGTGCAAACCATCGACATCCAAGAAGAAGGAAGAAGACGGCGACTCAGAGGAGAAGAAGAACGATGAGAACGGGAACAAGACTATTTCCAATGAGCAGGAGAACAAGAATGGCAACGATGAAATAGAAAACAAAGATGTCAGCATGAGTGATGCTGGTTACCATGAATTCTTGGCCCCCAAGCCCGTGGGCAAGCGCAAGCGCATAGGAAAGAGGTTTGCTAGCTCTACACCAATACCAAAGCGCACTTGTCCAGAGTTTGAGTTCGATGTCGACAAGACCACACGCTTGATTACAATTGGGCCGAATGGCACTCGGGTATCCCGTGCCGCTTTGCAGGCCATTGTCTGGACCGCATCCGGCCCGGCTATAACTCGCAAGTTGATGATCGAGGTCTTCGATCGTTCTACTTTGGCATATCATACTCTCTCGGGCAAGCCGTCGCCGGCTTTCAAGGATTGTGCTCGTCCCAGCAAGCAGCAGTTGGACCCGAATAAGGTGGCCGATTTGGTCTACTTCATGACCACCACCATGAAGATGACTCCACGAGAGGTGCGTACAGCCATAACTACCAAATGTGCCGATGAGAACAAGATGCTACGCAATCGTGGTCAGCGTGAAAAGATCGAGGCCGTCTAATACCATTCAATCGGATAACATTCCATTTTACAACTTTTTATCTTTTAACATTCCAATTATCATTCCTAGTTTTAAGCCCAGTGTATGGATCTCCACGAGAGATGCGCACAGCCATAACAACCAAATGTGCCATTAACAACATGGCCCAATCAAGACCATCATATAATAATGTATCCGAAATAATATTCATCTACTAACATTCGATATAATAACATTTCATCTAATAATATTTCAATTATCATACCTAGTTTTAAGCTTAGTGTATGGATCTTGAATTTTAATACAATAAATAGAAAATATACCAAATTTACCTGCGTTCTCATTGTACTTCAATACACATTTATAAAACATTTGGGCCTCCATTTTGCGCCCTCAATCTGAAGCTAAAATCAATCAATCAACAGAATCGAATCTTCATTTAAAATAGTCCATTCCAAGAGTAATACCAAATGCTGAAATATTTCTCCAAGGTCCAAGTGATATTCTTACATTTGTTTTTTTTTTTTTTTTTTTGGTGATTTAAAATATGTAAAACTTAAAATTTATATTTCATAGCTGACATTTAAATCACATTTAATACTAAACTTCGATTGTGAACAAAAATTAAAATGTGTTTGTCTTTTAATTTAGTTTTTCAGTTTTCAGGATTAACTCACTTAGAATCCTTGTCCTTGGTGGATAAATCTATGATGTTCGAGTATATATAATTATATAATATTCAAATAAATGAGAATGCCACAAGTAAAAGGAATTAGTGACAATAATAAATAATGGATTTAGCATAAATCCTTTAAATTGGTTCATTTATTAAACAAATTTATTTAGTTGGACAAGAAATAAATTCTGAAGCCGCAGGATCAGGCGATAAAGTGGTCCTTGCCATGGAGTCGTGAAGGAATATGCATTATTTATACGTTCTTTCAGCTAGTCAATATAACTGAAGTGTACAAAATATTGCATAGTTATTTTTTATCACACACACATGCTGACAAAATTGATGAGTACTAAAAGAAATTCAAAGAAGAAGAACTTAAATAAAATGAAATAAATAGAATAATCAATTTTCAGTTGTTGTCGCTTCCACGGATACTTTCATCAAAGAGTGTCCATTTTTTTTTAACTTTTATACATTTTCTTATTATTCATCATAAATATTTGATTGATATACTATCCATATTTATATTTAATTTTTCTAACTTTTCAGGAGACTTGTAATTTTCGAATAAAATAAAATAAAATCTAAATTCGATTAATAACAAATTATTTTTATTTTTATGTTGGAAAGAGTATACCTTGTTCGGCTAGGCAGAAGTTATCTTTCTACTTGTTTAGTTGGTCAAAAAGATTTTAATATGCAAATTCTGTGTGTGTGCCATAAAAAGGCAGCCTGATTTGAATACATCTAGATACGCAGGCACACACACAAACACAAACTGATATATACATATTTTTCTGTATTTTATGTACACAAAAGTTTCTGGCCAGACCTTCAGTCGCAATGGTTTGCATAGTTTACTTTGTGTGAAGAATGTGGCAAAAAGCTGGCATTTTAAAGCGTTTAACAAGCCGCAACTAGCAAATAAATTGGCTCAGCAAGCCGACAAAGATGGCTATAAATAACAAAGTCCAAAACTCTATTCCACTGGGCATTCATCAAAGCCAAATTTATATCAATCATACGCACCGTAGGCTGGCATACACACACGCACACACACATAATCACAATCACGAGATGTGGCAGAAAATTGAAACATTTCATAAAAATTGGGCAACAGCGACCAACCGCCCAGGAAATTGGCCTAAAGTAGACCAGCGGCAAGAACAGATGTCTGCAATTGTATGTATTCAATTTTGAAAAACTTTTTCTCTACCGTTATTTATAGCTATAGAAAATGTAAAAATAAGTAAAGCACAAGTTCGATGGACCGCCCTACAAATACCCTAGAAAAATTTTTTAAGATATTAACAATAATTAATTTAATATATAAAATATGGGAAAAATATTGGTTATAAATAATATTTTTAAAAATCTTATCTCATGTTTTACAAATATATGTATAAATTATTATTTTAATGCTCGTAGTGTTGTAAAACGGTTATTGATAATGCAGCTATTTAACGAAACTATAAGGTCGAACCAGTGTAATATTCATATATAAAGAAAAATTTGATTGTTTGGTTAATTGCAATTCTTATAGATATTAAGAAAAATCGTTCTTCTATTATTATCACAACAATATTTCAGAAATAGTGTTAAAAATGTCATTCGACAATGAAGATATGAATAGGAAAAATACTTGGCTCTTCGATTAGCATCGTTCAATTGTTTAGTATCATATAAAATAGATTCTAAACTTGAGATCTTACGATAGTCCTGTATTCAATAACGTTTTTTCCCTGACAGAGAATTTCGATTATTGAGAACAGCTTCAAATAATAGCCGACTTAACCGTTAACACGAGCACATAACACAAGTATTTGATTGATGTCGCTTAAAGTTTAAGAATGTTATCTTTTAGCAGACAAAAGGTGGCTGTCAGGAATGACATTGCCGAAAATGTATGCGGTTGAAAATTAAGTCATTATTCTTGGAAGAAGTCACGTTTGCAATGGGCGCCGCGTCAGCAACCTGGCCAGGAATCAGAGTCACACTTCATGTCACGCACTCCTCTGGTCCTGCTTTTTGTCCTTGTCCTTGTCCTTGTACTCGGTTACCCTTTCGGAATGGAAACTGATGTTCCAGCCAAAGTGTCATCGGCAGTCGTGCGTCTCCAACCGCAGCCACCAGCTACCAAGCCAAGACCTCTAACGCATTCCCTGGCAACATCAACAGCAACAGCAACAACAAAAACAGCAACACCTCCTCTATTTTCCCGCCCCATAATTCGTCTGGCAATGACATTTACACTTCAGCTGCTGTTCTGCTTGAAAATTCACGTATATGATGAATGAACGGGACATTCGTCCCGCTCCGTTTCAGAGCCCTTTTTCTCATTCTATAGTCCATTAACTTTTGGCATTCAAATGCCGCGACACTGGAGACCATTTATATTAAATCAGCCGATACAATTCAGCATTTTGATGACTTTTCAGGCCTCATTTGTTTTGCTCTTAAGTCTGCAGGTGGGCGCTTTTGTTAAATAAATAATAAATTCTTTCTTTATTTTAATGCGCGTTTATCTCTAAATATATGCATATATATAATTATATTAATGAGAGATTTCCATGTGGGAAGTCAATATTTAATATTTCAATATTTATGATAGTCGAAATATTTGTTATTTATTCGTTATTTAACATAATTTACATAAATTTGTTTAGAAGGAATACCAAATTTAAACTAAGTCAAGCCTTAAATCATAAAAAAACGCTTTCTTATTTGTATAAAAGCTACCAGCCTTTAATGATAGTATATTGAAAAAAAAAAGGAAGTGCATTCCTAATTACTTGGGTTGCAATTGTTAGATTTTTCTTTCGCTTACATGGAGACATTAAATTTGTTGCCTTTGTCCTTTCGTAAGTCAATTAGGCGTGTCTCTATTTTTGGTTCAATGCAGCGCAAAATGAAAATTTTAATAATGCAAATGAGCTGCCGGCGGCTGCCTCAAATATTTGCCAGCTTGTTGCATGCAACCAGCATTTGCTGCCTCCGGGCTTCAGACTGTGGGCTCTGGTCTGCTTGCTTTGTTGTGCATGTGGCTGGGTGAATGACTGGCTGACGGACGGACATACTGACTGACTGACTGACTGACTGACTGACTGACTGACTGGCTGACGGCCACCCTATCGCTTTGGATGGCATTGGCTATGTGCCATCAACGTCAGCGGCATCAACCTAGTCAACATCGTACTCATCATCCACATCATCCTCATCGGCTTGTCGTTTGCAGCTTTCAGTTTTCAGTTTTCAGTTATTTTGGCGTCCTTGCCGGCTCGACGACAACAATGGCCAACCGCTCGACAACAATCGCCGAGTTAATTGAATTGTGTTTACACTACGGCACAAGGCAGAAATAGTTTTAGATGCAGACCCTAACTCCCAGCCAGTACAGCCTTATACAGTGCCTAAAAATTCATTGCACATGTAAAGTCCGGTTTTTATTTCACGTGCTAAAATTATTTAATTTACCAACTATTCGAATTTTTTTTTTTATATCCCGAATGAGAGGACGAGAGTGAGGTAAGCTAAAAGTTGAAAGTCAATACTCATTTTACACATTTTTGTTGAAATCCTCATTAAAAGTTTTCACATAAAAGTTGCCTGTTTTATAGAATTTTCTCTCGTTGAATTCTGTGTGGCAAAGTTTTTTCCAATTGCCAATCGCATCGAAATTTAGCGGAAAAGTGCGCAGCTGCTCGCCTTTTATTGTCATAACAATTAGCGTAATTAGCATTCGGCTTACCTGACTTACCTGGCTGCCAAGCCACAAATCTAAATCCAAGCTCATCTAATCTAATCAACTGGCTGCCTCTCTATATACAAGCTAATCGTTTTGGGGTACCAATAACACTGTCCCACTTTGTCCTCTCTTTGCTGCTTTCAATTAGAAAGTTTTTGTTGTGTTTATGGCCAAATGAAAAGAGTTTTCACAACGCTAATGCGCCAAATGACTGCAGGACAGAGAAGGACATTTCCGTATTCCCAATCGAGAATGGCGAAAACCCGCTAGCTTCTTCCTTTCAATACACTTGCAAAGGGCATAACGATTGAGTCGGAAAATATGTTACATTTGTAAGAGGAAACCCATTTAAAAAATTGATCTATTCTATTTTAATTATACTGTAAAGGGATAATGAAAAAAAGGTTAAGCTAAGATCTTATACTTTTTACAACATATTTAAAATTTAAAATAAAAATCCGCATATGATTAACAACTACTGCTATAGTATAACATTTATCTGAAACATAATGGGTTGACAAACATTTTAATATGTTTTATATTTATACTTCGCCTTATCGCATACATAAGGTATATATTATTCGACTGTGTAGGGCAAACTCTTTCCACTTATTTTAAAGTAATTTTGAGCGCGTGCGAAATGCAAAAGTTTTTGGCCAAAAGCGCGACGCGACGTGCGACGCCGATAAAAAGTTTCGATTATAATCGCAAAATTGTTCGAGGTTGAAGGCGAATTTGGTGAATTTTATGACAGGAAATGGGAAATGTTTGCGAGCGTGAGCATAAATCAGACAGTCCACTGAAACTCGCAAAGGGGCAAAGGGGCAAAGGGGCGAGGAAGGAATTAAAGGGAAACTAGCTGACAAGACTTTTAAATAGCTGCTACAAAGTGTTTAACTAGTAATATCTATGTATGTAGTTAGTCCAAATTTCCGGCTTCTGCATTTTAACTCAATTTCTTCCTTACAAATGTTAAAGGCCGAATTACAGAGACCGCTGTTAAATAACATTAGCCAAGTAAAATCACTCATACGCCACAACAAACAACAGCTGTTCGTTGGACTCACTCGTTTAACAGCTGTTACTCAACAGCACTCAATTAACAGAGTGAAATGCTGTAAGTTACGTGTAACAGCGTCACCTTTCACCTGTATTAACTGCAACTCGTTAAGTACATTAAATAGAATATGCTTTCATCTGAGCTAAATGCCCGTAAAGGTGCGACAAGTGAGACATACTATTATTACCTTCTGCAAATTGAAGCCCCAATGCCACGGCCATTAAACTGGGAGTCCATTAATGACAGCGCGATACTTGAACAATACTTGAGATAATGACAAAACTTTCACACGTGCTTGCGAATAAGTTTGTTGGCAATTATTTTAATTTTTATGATCGGCAGAAGGAGTAAAGCAAAGAATATGAACTCAAACAGGTATAAATGAGCATACAAAATATAAAAGCTATAAAGTGGGTAGACTTTAGCTGCCTAATAAGGTTAATAAACAATATTTAATAATAATAGATGAAATAATAACAATAATCATAGATGACAATAAAATTGTATTGAAGTACATAAGAAGAAAGTAGATTGAATTTGTCCAGGTTTATTATTTAACTCAACTATATTTAAAATCTATACCTAACATTTGCTTAGATTTCAGCACAGGGTATCAATTTTTCGACTACTTTTTGCCATATTCCAATCGTGTGTGCATAAATAACACTTTGGTCTTAGTTCTAATGCCAAACTGACAGGTTAATGTTTGTGTGTGTGTGTGCGTGTATAAATGCGTGTGTGCCTTCAATAGCTGCGGCATGATTATGCGAAAAATTAAGCATACGTCGCGTACGGCATATGCGATTGTTCACATTTGAAGTGTTAAGGCAAACCAAATTATGAGCGTCACTGGAGTGCGAGTCCTGACAGGCAATGGAGTGTGCGGCTTTATCAATGTTATTTATGTGCCATGCATTATTAACGCATTTAATTTGTCTAAAAAGCACAACACTTAAACACACACCCACACACCTACACGCTCATAACCATGCATATCTGTCAAGGGAATATATTTAATGCGCCTCTGGGCGCTGCGACAACATGTCGTATGAGTTATAAATACAACAACACGATCATAAAAAGCCCGTCAAAAACCAATTTTTATTCATACATAAATGAAAATCAATAAAACATCTTCAGTTTAACACGCGTTCGCACATAAAATGAGGAGGGCCCTAAAGTATGCCCGAGCTCTGGCAAATGCAAAAAGGAGTCAAAGCGGAAACAGTATTTAAATATTTTCCGTACCCAAGCCCAAATCGAAATGCGCTAAATGAAGCGCAAAATGGGGCTTCACAATAAGACGAAATATGGCCTTAAGAATAGGGGAAGTTCGTATCCCAACAAACGTGCAAAAGTGAAAACGTTTGAGTTAACAGCCAAATGCATTGATATGTAAAACGATTTGACATTTCATTTGTCAATGAAATTAAATGGGCACCTAATGGGATTGTCCCATTTAAATGGCACGTTTTCCTCTTCTTTTTTTTTTTTTTGTCAGTTTGTTAGCATTTAGCAAAGTTTAATTAGACGAGTAATGAGAAAATGATTTTCTAAATTGAAGCTAAGCATTTGGATGATGTTTGTTTCAGTTCCTAATTTTCTGCTTTGAGGCTATTTACTGATCTGTATTTAATTCGAACCGCTTTCAATTGCACAGCTACAAGCAGCTAAATTCTTTTTAAATCGATAAAGTTTGCTTTGAAGAATTTGGCTAATTAATTAAATATTATTTCTCGTACTCCCCCAACTAAATAAACTCTGCAAATTGGATTTCAATCAACCGCTTCCTTGCATAAACTTTACCTAAGGTGAACTTTTAAGTAAAATTGTTTTTTTGTTTTCTAAAACTTTACAACTAATTGACAAAGGTTGATTCGAAGCCTCGTTCATTGTTGTGGAAAATTCATTTCACACATCGAGTTCTCTAATAAAGAAATTGCTTAGAAACAACAAATTCGTATAATCTTTTTGCCCTGATTAGTCATAGTTTATGAATTATTCATGTTTTTAATATCAAAGTATCCTTAAATACACAAATTTCGTAGCTTAGTTGGCTGTAACTTGGGCAAATTATGATCGATTTGTAAAAGATATGTATTTTTGAGTTCGTAGGAATCAGCAGTATCGATGATATTCAAAATATCAAAATCTAAAAAATTACGATTTTTGAAAAATTTTCAAGGGGTACCCCCTTACAATTTTTGGGAAAATGGGCGTGGGTCTTAAATTAATATATGATGACTCCATTCTATTCAACCGACCTTTCTGAGTCCGAAATAGTATAATTTTTCAAAATCAGACCATAATTAGCCAAGTTATAGCAATTCAAAGTTGATAAATAATCTCCATCTGGCCGTCTGGTTGTACAAACACCTCGATCTCGAAAACTATAATAGCTACGGACTTGAAATTTTCAACACTTTTCTGAAATATCAGCTGCAGAGTAGACAAGGGGTTTTTTGTAGATAGATGTTTCCATTTTCATTATATCAAGAAAAATACTCTAAAATACCCTATTTTCGTAGTTTGGTTGGCTGTTAATCGGTCAAATTATGTCCGATTTATAAAAATTGTATATTTTTGAGCTTGTACGAATCAGCAGTATCGACTGATATTCAAAATATGGATATCTAAAATTTTTCGAATTATTCGATTTTTCGAAAAATTTCAAGGGGTACCCCTTACAATTTTTGTCAAAATTTTATTGCTTCAAAAATCAATAAATTATGGTTCCGTTTCATTTCCCTAAGCTTGCTGATTTCTAATTAGTACAAATTTCTTAAATCGGACTATATTTAAACATGTTATAGCAATTCAAACTTGATAAATAATCTCCATCTGGCTGCCGTCTGGTTGTACAAACACCTCGATCTCGAAAATTATAAAAGCCACGGACTTCAAATTTTCAACACTTATTGTGGAATATCGGTAGACAAGTCAAAAGCAACCAAGAATTTTGATGCACTATTTTGTACAAACCAAAAGCAAAAGAAAAAAAAAAAAACAAACTGGGGAACATTTCATCGCCATTAGCCATAAACTTTGCTCTTAAAATAAAACTGTTGCTTAAAGCCAAGTGCTTCGGTTTATGTTTATGTTAACACTTGGCCATAAATTCCAAGTCGCGAACATAAAACCATAAAATATGAAAGAGCTTTAGAGAAAAGTAGTAATAGAAAAGCGCTGGATTTGAATTTGTTGTTTCCTATTAAAATTAAATTTATAAAATTCATTTTTTTTTATTTTATTGTCAGCTCTTGACTGTCAAAGTATCTCGCTCAGCTGCAGGCCAAGTGCCACAAGTCGAGGCCAACTGCAGTTAGTGCAGCAAATGAGCCGTGCAGCTGCTGTAAGCCAAAATCACATGCCACGCACTCACACACACACACACACACACACACACACACACATATATATGAAACTGTAGCCGTGGTTTACCGTTGCATTCGCCAACACTTGACTTTTATGACCCTGCGGCACATCGCCTGCATTCCGTGCGCTTCATTAGCTATTAATTTTGGTCGAAAAAGTTCACAAGTTGGGTGTGGCAACAGGAAAAGCGAAGAAAATGTAAACGCTTCGCTGGGTTTTTCATTCAGCCAGCAACCGCATTCGACATTAAGTGCTGTCAAATTGAAAACGCTCGAATAAACCGAGCATAAGGTAAAGTGTTGCAGTCGAGCATAAATGAATGTCTAATACACGCTTAGACTACAAGACAATCTTTAACCTTTAGTAAGCTGCTTAAATAATTTTACTAAAACTACAAAATATTTTATTTGTAGGTCATAGTTTTAAATTAGACTTCATTTAAAAACTGTGCATATTTTTCCGATTTTATGGATTTCCAGAGGATGTGACACTATTTTATATTCGTACGGGAATATGATATTAAAGGTAAGGTATTGTATTGATCAAAACCAGTATACTCTTTTATATGTACAAATGTATATAGCAAATATTTAATAAAGTCTTTGACAAATATCATAAATGCACGTAACAAGATAAAGAAATCTATATTCTTATCTTACATATTTTGCACCCTTCAGCTTCAGTTCTCACCAAAACAACGGGAAAAAATCTGTCCTACAAATAAACTATGAAACCGACACAACAGTAGATAAGAAATTTTTGAGCAGAAAAACAGAAATTTATTTTGTTATAGCAAAGCGAAAAATAATCTATTAGGTTTTTACAATATAAACGGCGACAGTAGAAGAGTGCTTGAAACGAGAAAAACAGCAACTGCGACAACAACAACCTGAACAACAACAAAGGTGACAAGAACAATGTATCAGCATCAAAATGGAATAGACTCGTACTAAAGAGGAGGCAAACAGCAAAACATGGCCAACTACAACAAGTTCTGGCAGTTCAAGATGCTGAGAAAAAAAAAACAATAAGAAAAGCAGAGCACAAACAAATGTTCGTTGGTTGTGTACAACATGTCGTATACGCTACGAGTATTCCAAGGATCGCAGGTTTTGGCAGCCACAGCTTAACACGACGCATAAGAGCAAAACAAAAAAAAAAAAAAGAAAGGAAAAACAGCAGCAAAATTAGTTTCAATATTGCCAAATAGTGGCCTTTGTGTTTGTGTGTGTTTGTGTGTGTGTGGCTCAGAAAGTTGACCAAAATAAAATGGCCAAACAGCGACTGGCAGCCTCTTAGGTGAGCAGATGTAAAAAGTTGATATGTGTTCAAGCATGTGTCGCATGCACAGACCTCCAGCTCAATTTCGATATCAACTCAATCCACACACACACACACACCTATACATATGCATACAAATATAGATAGCTATAGAAAAGGCGACGTGCCGGCCTTGAATGTACAAAAAAACAAGGCATAGGAATTTCTTTTCATGGTGAAGGGCAAAATCTTGAATACCCTTGAAGGCATTTAGCAGATGGCACTTATTTCTTTTTCTGTACAAAGTCACATTTAAATTTTATCATCTACAGATCATAAAGAGATAAAGAAGATAAGGACTGGAATAAGCAAAGATTAACAAACAAGATCAGTTGAGAGAGAGAGAGAGAGAGTTCATCAAATAGTTGTGGCTCGCATAACCTGGTCAGAAATGATCATACCCCACATATACTCTACATAGCTATAAGGGGGGAAAAAAAAACTATTACAACTGGCAAAACTCGACAAGGAATATTTAAGAGCAGTTTGATTTATATTTATCCCATCTACTAAATGATAAGTTGCTAAATAAAACCTTGGTAATTCCAACAAATTTGTCAAGCTAATAAATGGCTTTAGTAGCTGGCAGTTTACCAACTGTAAAATCTAAGTATGCCTTAAATAATTATTTAAATAGCAATTATTATTTAAATGTAAACATTTCTAGTGAAAAAAAATTAAGAGTTCAAAAATGTTGTTTATTTATCGAAATGTAATAGAATAGATATATTTATTAATGTTCTAACTGATCAATCGGTATATAACGGAGTATAAGCTGAAAACTAAAAAACTTATTTATCAATGACTGTATCCACATATTTAATTAAATTATTTCTTTTATTTAAATCATAAATCTTACATTTCAGAAGCCACTGCAAAATGCAATTTAATGCAAATGGTTAATTAATATTTATGAGCTGTGCGTCGCGTGTGGCATGCGTTAAATGTGATGCATGCATCGAGGACTCGTGAATTAGTTATTGGGTACATTCGGTATTAAAGCCAACTGTGAACTTATGGCATTGAAGGCCAACATGCAGGTTAATAATTCAACCTGACGGCTCAAGAGGAATTCTAAGGGGAAAGCAGCCAGTTAGAAAGCGAAGCAACGCAGAGGGGTGAAAAGGGGGAAGGGGAGTTGGTTACAGTTCAGTTGCTGGCTTAAGCCTGTTGCCGCTTGCTACTTAGTTTAGCATAAAATTTTAATTTTAATTGCCAGCATGTGCGTGGCAGCAATGGCAACGAGTTTCGACGACATGCCACATGCCTCAACATTGGCTCCTCTCGACCCTTTGCCTTTGTCCTTGCCCGCGACCCTAACCCTAACCCTAACCCTAACGCTATCCATTAATTACGCTTTTAATTAAACTTTTTGCCATATTATGCGAGTGCGTAAAGTTGATTAACTCTCAGTCAGACCCCAGAGCCGGCTCTTAAGTAGGTGTCAATGTTTAATGCACGTCAGCAGCGAGTCAAAACTTTCCTCTTTATCTTGTGCTCAAAAGAAATATGTATAAATTATTTAATACCCTTCGCGACACACACGACGCTGATTGGCATCAATAAATTGCTTCTGCAATCCTCCAGACAACTTGCAGCCCGCTGCATAATTTTTTATTTGCATGTAATTCGCCCTGACAGACACGACCAGCAGCCGCCTTTTGATTAAGTGGGATGACATCTTGAATTGGTCGGAGACTTTGCATTGAGTGGGTTGTCAGAGCACAAAGTTATCGAAATCGCCGTTGGCAGCTTGTGGCAGCAATATCTTCAACACTTTAAAGTACAAATGTAATTTAAAATACGATACGTTACTTCGTATAAGTAGTTTAAACCAAGCCGTAATTATATCAGTGCCAGTTACATTAAATCACGTAGAATAGTACATATATAGGGCTTAGGAAAAAATGTATTTAATTAAAGTTAATATTAATAATATTTCCCAAAATTTAATAAAGATATTTTTAATCCACTTATGTAGCTGATAGTGCCAAGAAAACTGTCTTGTGAACTCCATAAATTGGCTTAAAATTTGCAAAATGGCTGCCATTTCCGGCTTTGCGGCCATTTTGACAGCTTATTAAAATGTCAACGCGTCGAATTTCCCATCGAAAAGTTGGTCCTTGACCAGCTCAATGGGAAAGAGTTAATCAACAAGCAAACATAATTTATGCAACTTAATCAACGCCTTGCCATACGCACGTGCACACACACACACACGCACACACACACACTCGCATTCACTCTTGAATATACAGATGCAGATAAAGTCTGCAGCGAATGGGAAAGAACTTGTTTGCAGCATTATAACGCATACGCCACGTACGCACGTTGGAGCTGCATGCGTTTGCATATATTTTTTTGTAAATTAATCTTTAATTTTTTTTTTTTATTTATTTTACATTCAGCTACCCCGTGAGCTTTACAAATTGTGCAAATGAATTTAAAATTCAGTCACACGTCGAGCTCTGCAACAAATAAAAGAAATGAACAATTTTCCAATTACACTACGAATTAAAATATTTATTAGCTGAATTTGTAAACAATACAGAAAAAAAATCACTTTGCAGTTCAATAGAGTTTTTAGATATAGTAAATTATATTACATAAAACGGATTTAAGTTTTAATAAACAAATAAATCGATTAGTTTTAGTTTTCATTAATTTATAATAAAGAGCTTTAAAAATGTGGTTTATATATTGTATTTTGAAGCTTTAACCCAAATAAAAAGAATCGAACGTGAATCATTCAGTAATTGAATTTTCAAATAGAATATTTGGGCTTATTTCTAATTCTTTTGTCAATCAGAAATATTATGTATATGTAATATAGAAATATATGTATATATGCCTTATATTATTAATATATATTATTAAATATTAAGAATAGGTATATCTCAAATACAAACCTTATTTCCTAAGAATCGAATAGAAGGGGCAATAATACAGATTATAGTCAATAAATAAAAGATAAATATGAGAAATAGGTATTAAATATAATTGTAAATGCCTTTTGTCTTCTCTCAGAAAATACGTAAGATATTCCAGTGTTGCAAATTGATTAAGTAACACGCTTGCACTCTACTCAAGTAGGGTATATTTCGTATGTAAATGCAAATGTAAATGTCATGTAGATTGTTAAAAATTGCTGTGAAGCACGCGGAGCGCGTTTCATTTTTCAATTTGGGCCCGGCTTAAATATGTAATGGACACAAACAGAAGGTTGGTAACAGACTGGAGCTGGAATGTGTTTTAATTAAGAGTAGAAGGTACCAGCATATTTTAATTAATCTATCAATTAGTGTGATTTCACGCTAATTAATGCAAATCAAGTGCAGTTAATGCGCATTGAGCAAATATTTAAGGAGCTGCGCTTGAATCAAATGCTTGTTGGCAAAAACAGTTTGGAATTCAATTTATGCAGCACTCGAAAATGTTTTTTCAATTTGGGCGCATTTGCAATGCTAAATGGTAAAAATGCTGACAGTTGGCTTTGGGGCATGCAGCAGCCGGAAGCGAAAGCGGAAACGGAAGCTTAGCCTCAGCAACTGCCCCGACGCGCGTTTATCTTTTGCTCAAACATTCGCAACGCTTTCCGCGGGTAACTTTGTGCAGCTTTTCTCGCTCTTCCTGCTCGCTTTCTCTCTATCATTTTATTTTCTCTCCTCTTTTTTTCATTTTTGTTTTGTTTTTGTCTTTTGTGTTGCAACCGCTGGGCAAATGTTTGCATTGTTGACTTCACAGGGCAGGGGAATGTCCTGGTGCTAGGTGTCCTGTCCTTAATGTTCGCTCGCTTAAATTTTAACGGCGCTTTCTTTAGCTGAAGGTTTAATTGGCGTGCAGCTCCTGAAAGTATGCAGCGACTTTTACACTCGCAACGCGGCAAATTAATCATAAAATTGTTGCAAATGACACGAGTCGTTTATGAGCCCATAAAATAAAAGAAAGAAAAGAAAAGATTTTTAAGCAGGCAAAAAAGTGTCTGAGAATTTTTGGGGCTAGGCTAGGGTCTGGTTCACATACTGCGTAGTTTTTTTTGTTTGCCTTCCCAATTTTTGAACACTTTAAAACTTAGGAAAGGGGTATATTAGTTTTCCTCAAAAAAATTGAAATATTATATCGAAATCTAATCGTTTAAAATTGGTCTCAAGATTTTTTTTTAAGCATTTGGCTTGTTTCTCAAGGACTTTATTAAGCTTTTGAAATTCTTTCTCTTCTTTTCCATAATAAAAATATCTAGTAAAAAATAAATATAAGAAACGAAGTATTTTTCAATAATTCATTTTCCAGTGCTTAGGGTAAGTTCTAGTCGGGCACTCCCGACTTAAACAGTCTAGACTTCCCTTTTTTTTATAGCTTTATGACCGAAG
This sequence comes from Drosophila pseudotalamancana, assembly GCA_037075185.1. NCBI lineage: Eukaryota > Metazoa > Arthropoda > Insecta > Diptera > Drosophilidae > Drosophila > Drosophila pseudotalamancana. Next base: position 870,950 of record JBAMCK010000996.1, on the reverse strand, counting down.
ACACCATCAAATGCAGTGAATGGATTTTTGGAACAAATGTCAGAGTCAGTTTTCGGTTTCAGTGGCATCCTTTTGCCTCGGCTGGCCATAAAAAATTGGGCGCCATTCGGAGTACAGATGCGCATAAGTATCTCATCCAGATCCGTATGAATGCGCTCTAAAGATACATAGTTTGCTCTCATTTGACACCATATGCTGGTGCTCTGCTTTTGAGTGTTGGGTATTAAGTTGGAGAGTTATTCGCCCAGCTTGACGCTCTGTCTTTGATATATCGAAGTCAACAGCAGAAACAACAAAAACAACAACAACAACAAAGTGCTTGCTGTTGGCCATGATGATGTCCCTTAGCAACAGCTGTGAATGCAGTAAAACACTTGCAATTTGTAACATTCAAATAGTGAAGCCATAGGTTATGGACACGACAGTGTTGCCCAACAGAAAGGTCAAGTGTTGACTAGCTGTGTAGCATGGTAAACAATTTAACTTTACTTGAATGTAAACATCAGTTACATACTTTAATATTCAAGCTTAACGCTTAAATCTCATTTTCGGAATTTAAATTTCTATATAATAATATACTCAAAACTAATATATAGCGAGTTATATTAACTGTATATATGCCAGCTATATGTTTATTTATTATTTTATTTTGATTAGACGTAAATTAAAAATGTTAACCGAAATCCAACAATTTAGAAAATAATTGATTATTATAAATAGAATAGCAAATTATGATACCCCACTAATACATTTATAATGGGCTTGTTGCTCTATAAAAAGAGAAAAGTAGAAAATAGAAAGAGAGTAAAAAGGGACAAAGATATGGCATATAAAATGTCAACACAACTTGTTAATACAAGCATCTATAAAATTTATAGTACACAAAATAAAATCTAAAAAAAAATCAACTCGTATATAAATTCATGAGAATCGCTGAGAAGAGCAACATTCAGCTCGTATATAAATTCATGAGAATCGCTGAGAAGAGCAACATTTAAAACACAGTATTATTTAATAAACGATATTAAAATTGGTCTGCATTATAGGTTGAAATATTTAAAAACCTGCATTAACGGCATTTAAATATTTTAATTTTAATAACAATAAGAGTCGAACAAAGCATTAAGAGCAATTAAATTTATGTAGTAATCCGCTATAAAGAGTTGGAGCTGGATATGCCGCAGCTTTTCGCTTAATAAAGAACCACTGAATTGACTTAAAGCTCTGCCACATTTGTATATATACGTGTGTGTGTGTGTGTGTGTGAGTGTGTGCGGGTATAAATGTGAGACTGAGTGTGGGTTGTATTTAAATGATTTCATTAGAGACGCGCGTGCTCGGCCTTCCCAGGAGTAATCCGGAGGCTGTGGCTGTGTGGCTGTGTGGCTGTGACCCATGTAACGCATTACCTTAACTCATTTATCACCAAATTTAACAGGCAGAGAGCATCGGCAGCTGCTCCGCTATGTGGATCGGCACAGTGGCTGCAAACTCCACCTCCACCTGCTGCCACATCCCCCTCCCCCTTTTGCTGCCCACATTCAGACAAATATCGTGCAGTGTAATCGAGCGCTGCGCAAATCGTTTTGTGTGACTTTCATACGTAAATAAGAAGGGCTCAAGTCCTGCGCCTATCCCAGGAGCTCGTCCTTTTCTGCATGCGCTAGCAAAATTTGTTAATTTCATTTGCACAGTTTGCACAACCTTTGGCCGTTCGGCTTCCAACAGGGTCCATTGTTTGCTCTGTTGGTACTTTCGACTAGTTTTATTTTTAGTGCTTGTTCTAGTATTTTAGTATTTCTAGTATATTTAGTATAATTTTGTTTATTTTGTGTGTGGCATTGCGGCAAATTTGCGTGCTAATTTCTTAGCTCAGTTGTAATTATGTTTGTCCTTTAAATGTGGCTCATTATGCGTGCACCCTGATTATGCCATTGCCCAAGTGGCTCAATTAATGTGCACCACACATACACACACACACTCCCACACACATAGACACTGACACACACTTACACACACTCGCACTCACACGCACAGACGAAGAGTCAAACAAATTTTACGGTCTTAACTAAAGAGCTTAAGTAGGGGGCGTATCTCTTTATATGAACCGTTATTACTAGACGGCTGGCAGAAGAGGTGGGGTAGGGGCTGGTGCAAGGGGTGGGAAATGCGTGTTTAGTGCCCACAATTTAATCGTCGAACTGCCTTTTTTTATATGCTACCCATTTAGGGAGCCAACAACAATTTCAGCAGCTGCCCAAGAAATTTATTTATTTAAAACATTACGGCCAAAACGAAAGTTGAGCTCTCGTTGGCCACTTCAGCGCTTTTTGGCCACTCTGGCGCATTTTTCTCGAAGGCCCGAAAGCACGGCAACAACCCTTTAACCCCGGCAAATATTGTGAGCCCTGAAACCCTTTCCAGGATCAAAATTGGTTGCCATATAATTGAAAATATGTTCGATGAAAATGTTTGCCAATATGTACAGAAGCTGGAGAGCTGGCCGAAACTGTTAACTGAAAGCAAATGGTCAACAGCAACTCAATTATTAACTGGGCCCACACAATGAGGAGTGGGTAAAAGAGAGAGCAAACAGTCGGAGTGGCTACGGAGTGGGTTAGCCTGGAGGCCTTTTATGTACCTTTAAACAGGTCGTGGAGCAGGTAAGAAATAATTCTTTTCAATGCACATTGTTCTGTATTTGAATGCCAGCAAAGAAAATCCAGATATTAATTATAATTGGGATTGTAGTCCCAAGAGAATCGAGATGATCGGATTATAAAGAATTGTGTAATGAAATAAATTAATATATCCCAGCTTTGAGTCCGGCCGAGGCAAAGGCAGAGTATGGTATGGTAGTATATATTTATTTATAAATATGAGGAAGAATATGGTATTGAAGTATATATCTATATATAAATATATCACATAAATATATATATGTATATTGAATAGCCCTGCGCATCTTTTTGTATGCTCGAATCAATATCTCAAACTATAGGAAGTAATTATTTAGATTAAGAAAGATTTGTAGCTCTATTTTCAATTATTATATAAAGTTTTTTTTCCATATGAGGTAAATTATTTAAAGCTATTAAATATGCGCATATTTGTATGCCACATATAATACTTATATACACAAATATATATATATACATATGTATGTACAGCATATATTTCCATAATTTTAAGATAACCCAGAAACAAATCGCTTCTGCAGTACAGCAATTGGAAATAGGCAATATCTATAAGACACGCGCCGACACTTACGCGTAGGCAGGGCCAGAAAGAGAGGGACATAGAAAAAGAGAGAGCAAGAGAAAGGGATAGTGAGTGAGTGGGTTGAGGAGGATGACCAGAGGGTTAACGAGTTTATTGGCCGCGCGTTTGTTCAACAAAGGCGAAATGTCAATAAACTTATTTGTTAGCCGCACAAATTGCGGGCAAATATGTGAATAACATAAATAAGAGCAGAATACAGCAAAGCAGAGACGAGAAGAGCGGGAAGAGCGGAGAAGAGAAGCGAAAGAAATGTAAATGTAAATGCAACAATAAAAATGCTGGCCCCCAATTGTAATGAGCCTTCATACAAGTGGCTTGGCAGCTGGCAACGGGGCGTATGAATAATCTAATTCAATATTTGGCACCCCCCTACACCCCCTCAAATAATTCGATTTGTGTTATTCAATTGGGAAGCACAATTTATGCAACTGTTGCAGCAGCCAATCTCGAAGTCTGGCTCAAAGTTGAGCTCCATGGAGGAAATGCCTTAGATGCCGTTAATAGAAGTGAAAGTTCAGTTTGACATAGGACTTGCCTCGAAGTCAGTTTTGATGGACTTTATTAAACTTTTGAGTAGCTCTCAAAGAGGATTACGGAGCGGTTCCTGGCCAAGCGGCTTAATGTGTCAGCGAGCAGCAAAAAAAAGAAAAAATAAAAGAAGCTGCTGTCAAATATTGAGCCAATGGGCAGGCTTTTTGCCCAACCAAGCGTTACGTCAATAATGATCAAATATTTTTAATTAACATGCAGTCAGGGGGAGGGGGTGAGGATGGAGCCGCCCTGTTTAGCTGCACTCGACAACCATGTTGGGGAGCTTATGGCGGCTCATTAGTGTCAATTCTCATTGCTCTGACATTTTAGTGGCATTGGCATGATTAGCTTTCTCCCCCTCACTGCCCCGCCCCCCATTTCCATTTATCATGTGGAAAATTAGCATGTGATTTGGCTGCCATTCAGGCAATTTGAAATGTCTGTTTAGTCGCCTAAGTGTCCGGATGCCACTCACAAAAAGTGTCGCGTTGAGCTCTTTTTTGCACGCTCTGACGTTTGGTATTTCACCTGGTGGCAGCTCCCACTCCCACTCCCACTCCCCCTCGCACTCTCTCTCTGTCTCTTTCTCTCTCTGCCTCTGCCGGTGTCAGCTGAATGACACCGTTACGCGTTGGTGTCATGAATGCGCTTTTTGCTCTTCAACGTTCCTTTAATCCCGCCAGGCAGTCGGGGGCGACAGGCCACGCCCACAGCCCCCTGGCCACAGCATGTTTCATTATGCGGCACACGCCACTGTCTGTGCATATTGCACAGCTTCTGTTTTTCGACTATACCCTACTCTGGTCGGGTATATTGGTTCGCGTATGAAGAGTAAAGTTTTTGATTAATAAAGATTGAAATGAAAATCGTGTTGCATATCATTAAAGATCATCTCTCTCTCTATCTGGCTCTCTCTCTCTCTCTCTCTCTATCTGTCTCTCACTAACGTAAATGTTAAATATAAAATAAACATAAGAAAATTGATAACTGAAAGCTAAAGCAATGGAGTAAAGTATATATTTAATATTAGAGTATATTAACTGCGTGTCAGAGTTTGTATCAGACGCAAAGTTGTGATTAATGAAATTTTCAGAGATGTCATTAAGAGGAAGCACAGCAGCTGCATAAACTGTAAAGCAATAAAGTGTATGTGTGTGTGCATGTATGTGTGTTAGCTAGAATGTGGGCGGGTGTAGCACGGCACGGGGTCAGGGTATCTGCTAGTCAGGCACACCTCACCACAGCGTTGTTGCTCGCTTTCAATTGGCAATTAGCAAACGTCGCAGCTGCAACGGCAGTTATTAACGGCTCCTTTTTTAACTCTTTTTTTATATAATGTAGAGTATACAGATATGTATGTATATATATATGTACATAATGTAAAATATATTTTGTTACGGCGTTACGGAGGTTATGAATAGCTTTACTTTTATATGAACAATTCCTCTTATAGCTACTTTACCTGCTCCTTATTTTTAAGTAGGGTATTTAAAGTGCGGATATTTGCTTTTGCTTCGTCCTTCATATGTTTTATTTACTTTAAATTCTTTCCTCGAACGTCTGTCAGTCCGTCCGCTGGTAGGCGGACTAATTTCATTTGCCTTGCTGCTGCTGCCTTTACCGTTACATTTACCGTTACAGTTGCCGTTGCCGTTACAGTTGCCGTTACAGTTGCCATCGCCTTTACCGTTGCTTTCGCGTAATTTATTTCACCGCTAATTTGTATAAATTCTTTTCTCGGCGACGAAGAGACATCAAAACGTAATGGCGGACATTTAACTGTCAGTCGGCGGCAGTACCGTTATTCCTTGTGTACCACATCGCCATCGCCTATGACTTTTATTGCCTTTGCTATTTTTGTTGTTGTTGTTCATGCACCTTTACGCTTATAATTAAGTGTCTGGACTCTTCGCTCTTTATGCGGCTTACCTTGTCCGCCTAGTGTGCGAATTTATGACTGTTTTATGGCCGCATAGCTTTCATTAGTGCACAATAAATCAAGGAATGTGAGTAGCGGGACTTTATTGTTGTTCTTATCGTGGCCTTGACTCTAATTTAGTGCGCCTATTTTCTTGTCAACTTATTCATGTGTCTGCCTCCATATGCATGTGCTTACGAGTAGGCATGTCTGTACGTTTGTATGTATGTATGTATGTTAACCTTCCTTTGTCTGCGTTTAATTTCATAAAAAAAATATCTTAAATCACTTTAAAACATGTTAGCCTAAATAATTATATAATTTTATGAATACATATTTATATAAATTTGTATAATATTTTGGTAGGTTTATATTTTTTGTTTTAAACTCGTTGGCATTTATTTAACTGCAAACAGCCGATAACAAATCAATCGATTATTGGCTTTAGTCAAGACAAGAACCATACGGCGCTGAACTTAGCTCATGCTTGCGCCACGTGAAGCTGGCAGCATTAGGTGTTTTAATACACTTGAAGTTGGCTGCGCTAATGTGTGAACTGCTTTACGCGCATAGTTGGTTGCGCGCCAAATTTAAGATTTCAAATCGTTACAGTTGTGCAGAAATGTTTTTTACATTTTGGTTAATTGAAAAAACTGTTAGTATTATGAAATTAATTATAAAAATGTATTTAATCAAATAAAACTTTGCAATATTTATTTTATTCGAAATAAAAAATTCATTCAATATTAGATTTTATTTTATTTTATATATTTGCTGCATGATCAACTATCTCTATAACGCATGGCAATTAAATGAATGTTCGCTCTTTTACACCTACTTAGTTTTTGTTATTAGTAAAGCGCATGCTTAGCTGTCTTAGACAAATAAACCAAGTGTAAACATGCAACCCAGCAGAGGGATAGACATATATATATATATTTGCATGTTTAGAATATGATATATGGAAAATCAGCGGGAAATAGCAGGGAAAATTGAATTTACCTGCAGTGCTGTCGGCAATAAGCAAATGTTGATTGCACTTTTCCTAAAATTTGCACATTATTTGCACTTGTGGCAATCCTTGGAATTCGCCAGCAGGCCAACTGGACAACTGGCCAAGTGGACAAGTGGACAAGTGGACAAGTGGACAAGTGGACAACTGGCCAAGTGGACAGGACAAATGCGCCACTGACACGTGTTAAGAATTCCGCACATGGCAACTGGAGGCCAGTTGAAATGCCACACAGCAGCCCCACCGGGCAGCAGAGTCGAGGAGGCATTGCTTCATGCATATGCAGAGGCCGCCCAGCAGCCAGACAGCAACAACAACAACAACAACAACAACAACAAGAGCAGCAGCAAGTGGGACCCTTTTTAGTTGTTGGCCAGAGTTCTGCACAAATTTCATAACAAATGACTAACAACATGGCCAAGCAAGGCAGCTACAAGGCAGCAACGACAATCGCAGCTAGATAAACAGCAGCAGCAGCATCAGCAGCAGCAGAAGTTGCAGTTGCAACAGCTGAATCTGATGCAGAATCAGATACATGTCCATGTTCTGGAGTCGTATCTGCATGTGCACAGCGGGCCGATTAAGCGAAATGATGATCAAAGTGCTGCAACTTCAGTTGGGGCAGCTATTGATTGCGTGTGGCAAACAAATGCCACAGTGCCACAGACAGAGCTGCCAACTGGGCGCACAGGAAGCGCCCGGTGTGCTTATCTCGATCAATGTTATCTGTTGGCCGCATCGCCAACAGCCAGTGCGGACAGTCAAACAGACGGACGGACAGAAGGACGGACGGTCGAACAGCGCCAGCTTAATATTCAATTTGCGCGAGCGTTTGTTAAATAAGAGAATTGCTTCTTTTTTCTCCTACTCGGCTGCCATGTATTTGTATATTGAAAATGCGGCAGGCTTCCAATTCGTAACTCCCCCCTGCCCACCCCTCACACCAATTCGCAAACTTCAATCTGCAATGTGCAACATCGGAGCTGCTGGGCAGGCGGCGAGTGTGGCACGTAACGCAGCTTCCGCGCCGCGCAACTTGTTGCTGGCAACACTTCATTTATTTTGATAACCATAAGATTGCGAATCAAAACGGCGCAGCATAGAGAAAAAAGATCTGCCAGGTCAACCCTTAGCCTGTAGCTGCTTGATTGAAATTGCGGCCGACGCTGCGCGAGAGGCGAGATTCAGGGGCAGAGGGGCACGGATTCGACACGCATTTTCAATTCGGTGCTCAGGTGTCAGATGACCGCGCCGGAGTTGACAACTGACACGACAGCCAGGGCCAGAACCAGAGTCGGAGTCGGAATCGGAGTAGGAGTAGGAGCCAGGGGCGGGAGCCGGGAGCAGGACCAGGCGCGGGTCTCGAGTGTCTGGGTTAGCCACTGCCAATGCCATTGACATTGGGTTAGCCTTTGGGCGTGTCTGAAACGTATTTTCAAACATTATAAAAAACACAAATTTGTGGATATTTTCTCTGTTTTTTTGCACATAAAATACAAATTTTTAGTATGACGTAAGCGCAAAGAAATTTCTCTGACGGTTTCTCTTGCCAGATAAAAATGATAAAATAATAATTTGTGGGAAATATGTTGGATATACATATATGCATACAAAATTGAATTTAAAATGTAAAGGAATTATTTTTATTTTAAGGAATAAATCAAAGTACATTTTTCTTACATATAAGAATAGAATACATTTTAATTTATCGTTAAAATTTATAAATATATATATATATCTTAATCTTTGTTATCAAGTATTACAATACTCCATTTTGTATATATATATATATTTTTTTTTTTTTTTTCAATATTCTTTATTATCAGACTACTTGACCAGTTGGTAAATTTACACTTCTGATGCTCAAAAAAATAATATTAAAAACATTTTTTAGATTTTCTTATGGCTAAAGTCAGAAGCTGCCTGTGCATACATTTATAACTCTGCTAAGCAAGGCTTATAGAATGAAGTATTGTAATACTTGATAACAAAGATTATCTCAATTAAATTTATTAACATATATAATTTACTCATGAACATAAATTATTTACATATATGTAATTTATATACAAAACTATAGGCTGCATTTACCTCATATTGTAAGTTATATATATACCTAGTTAAGTAAATATATCTCGATAAAATTTAAAACCTCTGTATAAAAAGAAAATAATATTATTATTTATGCTAAGACTGCATAAAAAGTGAGAGTGAGAAGTGAGAAAAATAAAACTGATTTTATTTTAAACCATCTTATCTAGTAATTTAAAAATATATGCACAGAATATTAAAAATTATAATTAAAAAGAAAGTAAAAGATAAATGAATACGAATTTAAGTACACATATGTGTTCATATATGTATTTTATGAACATTTAAATTAAGAGCACACAAATTCTATCTTAGTTAAAATAGTTATTTATTTATTAAAAATATAGGAATATTTAATAGTTAACACACAGAGCAAAAATCATCAAAATCATCTTTGGAGTAACTTTTAACGCTCACAAATTTTATATGTCTTAACTTCATTAAATATATTAAAAAATATAGGAATATAAATATATATATTTAAGATTTAAACATAAAAAATCATTGAAGAAAGTAACAAGTAAACACTTTTCTGTTCTATTCTATAAGCCATACATATGAGCAAAATTTCCTTTGGGTTTCCCCACAACCTTTTTTGGCTCTTGGCCACAGCTCGTCATAAATTCGCGCAGAAGGCCAATAACGCATTAGCATGCAAATATATGTGCGATCTGGTCACACTGATTGCCGTTGCGCAACGACAAGTCACGGCAAATGTCATAAATCGCTGGTGCTAACTGTACTATACGGAGCGGCCGGTGGACCCGTATGCTAACATATTGCATATCGTGCCTTCCTTGCCTTGGCCATATAAGGCTCTCTCTTGCCACTCAGGGCTGGCCAACAGCAACAACAAATACAGCGCAGCTGTGTCAATGGCCATGGCTTTGCAATCATTGCTGTTGTTCTTGTTGCTGTTGTTGTTGCTGTTGTTTTTGTTGCTGTTGCTGTTGTTGCCTGCTTGCTGAGTGCATAGACCTATCTGCAACACTCCCACCAACTCCCTGCCACAAATTGTTGTTGGTAATTTTTCAGTTGCCAATTGTTGTTGCTGTTGTTGCTGTTGCTGTTGTTGTTGGCTTGTTTGTTGCTCTTTCGCCTGCCCTGACTTAGTTTTCTGCACGAGGTCATCGCTTGCGGTCGGACCGCCCGCTACAGCAGACTTTCCGTCCCTCCGTCCTCCGTCCCTCCCTCTATTTGTCTGTCCGTCCGTCCGTCCGTCCGTAGTTCTTTTCTATCTATCTATCTGAGCTGCGCGACTGTCTCCTGAATGTTTGTTACTTAGTTGGCCATTTTTATCTATTGCCGCGCACGTCGGGTCACATTAACGGTGCTTTCTCAACGCTCGAGTTCTGCAATTTGATTTCCTTGGCTTACCTTTAAATTTTCGCATGCTCTCCGACGGCTGTGTGCCCCCTCCTCCCTCCCTGCCGCGCACTCTGGGCTCAGACCAGTCCCTTGTTTCGGCCGGGCTAGTTGCTTACTTTGCTTGGGCCCAGACAAACAAACAATTAAAATCGTCCGCAATTGAGGCAAAGCATTGTTTCAGGGCTTACCACCCACACATACACATAAACCCACACACTCACCCACCCACACACACACACACACTCACCCACACACACACACACACTTGTCGACGCTCTTGGAGCATGCCATGGAATCTCTGTGGTTATATAATCTATGGCTATGGAATGCCATAAATAAATTCTTGCAAAATTATGACAGATCTATGTGGCTTTCCCTTAGATATTTAAGAGACGATATGCATTACTTATTCTCGGAAATAGTATTACTTCATATACGTATAACTTGGTATTATGTGAAGATGTGCTAATTATTATGTCGCGGCTTAGTTCTATATTTTTAATTATTATTCTGATGAAGTTCTAATAAAATGTGGCAAAACTTTAATGAATTTGTTTTTCATCTTGAAATAAAGATATGCGATTTTTTTTATTTTTCGAATGATCTAAAATGTTAATATGAAAAACTGGCAGTTATTATGTCAAATTAATTGTTTTTAACTTCCTGAACAGTTATAATTATATTGATATTAATTATAAATTATGCGCACAATAAATATGTATCATAAAAATAATAATAATAAATCAAACATCACTGTATCTTATAGATACATAAATATATAGACTATACATTTATATTTAGAATATTTAATGGAATACAAATTTGAACTAAATCAAATCCAAAATTTGTATCTTACTGATGCTTAAGTAGCTCACAATTTAACAGATACTTTTTATGCCACAATTTTCATTCAGTTTGAATTTTTTTGCTTGTGCAACTTCAGCTGAAGTATTTCCTAGCTTTGTGGCATGGCCTTGAATTGGCTTTTGGGTTACGTGCAACTAACCCAGTTTTGGGAACTCAGTCCGTAACAGAGCTGTTTGCACCTTGTGCCACATTTGGAGCAATGTTCAACACCTGCTCAAACTGAAAACCTTTGTGCTTAAAATGTTATTCGGTTTATCTTAGTTTGGGGTTCTTCTTTGCATTTCAAATTGCAGAAATTCTCAGTAAATTTTGCTTTCGCAATAGCGAAGCCAACCGGCCAGTGGGTATGTTGGGGAGTACAGGGTATGTGGGGGTATGTTGGTCTTCGAAGTGTAACTTGTTATTTGGTGTAATTAATTTTGAAGCAACAGTGCTAATTAATTCAGACCAGACCAGAGCAGAGCAGAGCAAAGCAGAGCAAAGCGAATTGCTTCGGGTGAAGGCGTTGGAAGAAGCATAAAGCAAATTGTGGCCAACATCCGCTGGTCGGGCCATTCTTTCTGGCCACAGCACAGAAGCCGGCGTACAATTAATGGCTAGACCGAAACTCCAAACTCAGAGCCAATTTCTTAAGAATTTGGTAGACAGGAAACTTGCATAACTCAGAACTGAGAACTCAGAGCTGAAGGTTACTTTTTTCTGTTATTTTATTTTACTTTTTTTTGTTTTTTTGTTTTTGTTTGGCTAACACTTATGCAATGTGGCTGCAAGATGTCAGGCCAAATCGCAGATGAGGTGTCCCGCCAGCTGAGCTCAACCCATTCGAGCCCGGCCCAGTGAGCGGTCCAACTGAGCCAATAGTAACGCCTACCAATACCTTTAATTATAGTGCCAGCCGCCAAGGACCCCAGCCCAGAGGCTCCCCTTCTCTCCTACCACCTTACTCACCTGCTCTCCTGCTCACCTGCTCTCCTGCTCTCCTGCTCTTCTACTCTTCTCCTACCTGCAGATGTAACCAAACATGACGCACGTATAGAAAACATATTTCAAACTAAACAAACTCATCAGAAAGGGGGAAAAAAAAGGCCGCTGCTACGCGTGCAAAATGAAAAGTGAAGCAAGTTTAAATGCGGAGATCAGGTTGAATATATATATAGATATATAAATATATATATATATATATGTGAATATGTACTGTAAGCACATATAGAATGCCGCTTGATATGCGCTGCAGAGCTCCAAGGTCGTGCGATTTGATCGCTGGGGCGTTCACTGGGGCTGCGCCCAGTTTCCAGATGACGTCATGGCGCTTAGCTTTGTCTTTGTCTTTGGCTATGGAGTTAATGATGGAGTGATTCGTATTATAAATCTATAAAAATCCCCATTTGCTATTTTTGGATTGGGCCATTTGTTAGCCGGGCTTAAAGACGCCCACGTTTGCAGTTAGCGCCTCATCAAATGCTAAAATTCTTGGACTTGGGAAATTGCCTAACTTTAGCTTTTAGCCTTTGTTTTTTTCTTTTGTTTTTGCATTTTGCTTTAGCTTTTTGTTTTGTGCCCATCGGGCAATTTAGTAATTATAAAATGATTAATTTTTGTGCATTTTCTCAACACCTTCCACTTAGCAGAGCTCCACATATGGATGAGGAGGAGGTGGAGGAGGAGGTGGAGAGGATGGGCAAGAGTTGTGGCCAGGCGTTAAAGCGCAACTACTGTCGATTTAAGTGCCGTTGGGCCCATTGCCGTGCAGGGTATCATTAGGCCGGGCAAAACAATTTAAAATAACTGCCGCAACTAGCATAATAATATTAAGAAGCGACTCTCGAGCCATTGCCCTGCCATAGACAATTTTCATAATGGCCAGAAATAAATCTGCGGGCAGCAGCCGCAAAACCGTGGCAACTCCGACAACTCCGACAATTCCGACAATTCCGACAACTCCGCCGACTGAGCCGCAACACAACTTAATTAATAAACTAATGAGCAGTTTGCAGGCAGCCAAACGAGGTCCATTCTCCAGGTCCAGCCCGTCCGTACCAGAGATTATCTACAACGGAGCCTCGTCTGCTCCCTCGGCCCATTTGCAAAAGATCAGCGAGAAATTAAAATAAATGTGCAACGTGCAAATATGTTAAAGATCCCTGAAAACTGAGCACTGAAAACAGAAATCTAAAGCCGCAAACGTGTTGTGCAAGCCAAAAACAAAATCCCAGCAAATAAAACAAAATTCTTTGATTTATGCAAAAATGAATTCGGAAATGCCCCGCTGTGAAGTACGTGACAGTACGGCAGAGAAATACATTCATTACTTAATGCTAAAGACTGGAGTCTGCATTGCTTTCGATACTCCATTTAAATATATATGATATAGATATATTACTCGTGTGTATGTCACAAGTTGAACTAGAGTATCAAATGACATCATATTGAGATCATATATCATATTAATTTCACGGATCACATATTGAGATCATATTTAAAATAAAGTCTAAACGAATTAATTTGCATTTGTGAACTATTCGATTATTTTTCTATAAGCCACATGCTTTACATCTACTGAAATTTGTAAATAATAAACCACCAATAATTTATGATATAGGCTTATACTTTACTCAAATAATAATAGAATAATAATAATATAATAAATTAATTAATACAATAATACTCAAAATGTAAATTTGAAATAAAATTGATAATTATGATATAAACTATAATTTATTTAATAAATAAGCAATCTGCTTGACTAATATTTTCATTGCTTGTTATCATCTAAATCTATATATAAATCTATGTAAATTATAATTTAGTTATTAAATAAGCAATCTGAGTAATATTTTAATTATATGGCAGGTCATGTAATAAAAATAATACAAAATTAAATCAAATTTCAGTGGATAATGCATATGTATTGTAATTTGATTAAAAAGTCTAAACAAATAATTATTTAAACCTTATTTTGGTTTTCAAACATTTTGCTTATTTTTTCAAGTGTGCTTAAATATTGAAAAATTATAAAATTATGAAAGTAAAATGCTTACAGTTTTTATATTATATTTTTTTTTTTGTATTTTTATATATACTTGTAAATCCAGCATATATACTCACATTATATAGCGCAACGTTCTGCTTTAAATCTAAACAATTCATTAATAATCAAAAGCAGATTTTAGAGCTCTGCCAGTGACAATTCAGAAAATTAATTTCGCACTATTTTATAACAGATTTGACCTGATTGAAATGAGTTAGTTAAGAGTCTGCTATATAATATAATAAACAGCTTAAATAAGACTCGAGGCACTTATGGCGGGCACTTAAGATACTTTAGATGCTTCCAGCTTAACATACATCATAAAAAAAAAAACAAAAAAAAAAAAATGAATAAAATTGAAATAAGAGTTAAGAATGCGAAAGTGCTGTAGGCAGAGGTAAATCATTTTGTTTTCACTCTCCGCAGTTTAATTATCACAATTCCAGATTCCGGTGGATGAAGCTGGAGCTGGAGCTGGAGCTGATGCTGTAGCTGGAGCTGGAGCTGGAGCTGGAGTTCGGAACAGCTCATAAATTTAGCGCGGAACAAGTTGATGCTGACGGCGACTGTTGCTTCTGCTGAGTGCTGGAAAATAACAGAACACACAAAGTGCAAAAAAAAAAAAAACAAGAAACAAAAAAGAAGAAGAAAACAAAACAAGACGAAATATTTATTGCAAGTTGTAAATTGAAAATCGTCTTAGTTTCGGCTTCGACTGGTGCTGGCTGGGCGACACGACAAGCGAGTGGAGCCGAACATGGCTAGAAAGAAACTATTCAAATCAATGAAAACTGATAGCCTTGCAGGCAAGAGGCAAGTCATGATTAACATAGGCCCGGCCCTAAGTACTACTACCTGGCCAAAGATGGCCAGAATCCTGCCGGCGTGTAGCATTTAAGCGACATGCCAACACTTGAGCACTTGACCATGGAGATGCACCAGCTCTCCGCATCCCTTCAGTGCGGAACGTATCATTAACAAGTCACGACAAATACGCGGCCAGACATTTGAAAAGCCAATGCCAAATTTGGTGTGGACAACGCCGACAGTTCAGCCGAGCAGCATTTGGCATTAGATAAACTCGAACTTGAAGTACAGCTCGAACTGCAGCAGAGCTCTCGCTCTCTGCGAGCCTCCTTTATTTTCCTCTTTATTTTTCATTTTATTTTCATTTTTATTTTCATTTTATTTTTCGTTGGGCAAGTGCCAAGTACACGGACAGGTTGGCCGCTTGAGTGCCGGCGGCGGCTTTGAACAGACCACCGACCAGTTTCGAGGTGTGAAAAATCTAAAATGCAAACACGCTGCGAGTGCCACAATATCTCTCGATCCTGCACTCCATTTGTAGTTGCTCCCCTGGGCGCTGCCAAAAACAAAACAACAACAGCAAAAGACAAAAATGAAAAAAAAAAAAAAAAAAAACCAATAAGAAATTGAAAATAAAACAATGAGGGGAAAAAGGAAAATCAAATGCAGCTTTTTGCCAGGTAACCAGCAACGTTTCTCATACGCATGAATTATTTATTTCGATTGTCTGCGCGTTCGCCTGCATTATTTTTAGTGGCAGGGAATTTATGTGGCGAGTGGCAAATGGCAAGTGGCAACTGGCAACTGGCGACTGGCGACTAGCAAGTGGCAAGTGGCGGGGCCCGAGGTAGCCGATCGCTCAAATTATCTCAGGAGCATGCAAAATTTATTAACAAACATCAAAATTGCTCGAGAATTTATTTCATCTTAATTCAATTTAACAACTTAAACAGCCATAAAGTGTTCACATTGTAAATCAATGCAACGTCCTATGCAGAATTCCCCTCTGCATGTCCACATGCATCAGCATCAGCATCAGCATCTGCATCCATAATCTTTGCAGTCTAGCCAGCAGTTGATGTTGCTGTTGTTGTTGTTGCTGGTCATGTTGCTTGTAAATTTATGAGCTGTGCATGAAAATGAGTCAAAACAAATTATGCCGCAACTGCGGCTCCGGCTGATTGACAGCGTTCCTTGTGGAGCAACAGACGCCGCTTTAAATGGACCATCCAGCGATTATGATGTGAACGCTGGGCTGCCATCCCAGATATCTATCAGTGAGATCCCTACAATTTGCGAGCATTAATCATCCCTCTAAATATATATATGAGGGTGGGTCAATAATTCAACTGCGATTGCCCCAAAAGCTACTCTCACCCTCCGATCTCTCTGATGGGCATCATTTCTGCTCAATTTTCCGTAATATCCATTTGACGGCCATAAAAACTAACCCAAAAATGTCTCGAGGCTCAAGGCTTAAGTTCTGCGATCTTATCTGCTAACAGGCTATCTATATATAGACGGTGACTAAAGGTGGATAACTTTGGATACTCCAAAGAAGTCTGGAATGTTATTTGATTATTGGAATTGGAATTGTTTAATAATCTGGAATTGAATAATCTGCCGAAAACATAAGCTTAAAAGTTTAACTTATTTATATTTTATATAGCAATAAAGAAAGCTGAAGTCGGGTATGTTCGACTAGAAGATACCCTCAATCATCAATCTTATTCCCCAAATTTAAGTTAATAATACTGTGAATCCATTGCCCGATTTTTAAACAATTTTCTGGAAATGCTTATTGAAAAAAATTATTATATGAGACGAGCGTAATTTTTCGCGGCTTCGTATACGATGAGTTCATTTGCATTCGATATTTATCAAATAAAAATCATTGATGATCGAAAAGTAAAGCGAATTTCCGGCTTCTATACAATGATATATGTGTAAGATTTCAAGTCTTTATATCGACGGGTTTCGACATTATTAATCACTTTATAGAGTTCTCAATCAATAAGCAAAACACCCCATTTATGCAATGTTTAGCTACAGGGTATGAAAATGAAGACTCAGGTTCGGTTTACATTGGAATATTTTTGAAATTTTTTGCTATGATATTGTTTTATTCATGGATTATGCATGGACTGTGAAATAATTTAAAATAATTTAAGGTTGCGATAGATGAATAAAGGAAAGTTTGACGGCCAACGGAAGCGCTTAGCTTTGGCAGTAGCAGCCATCGGCGGAGTTCTTCTTGATCCAGTCGAGGAATTTGCTGACTCTGGCATAGACTCCAGGTGCGTTTGCCTGGGCGCAGCCAAAGCCGAAGGACACAACGCCAGCCAACTTGAATCGGCCCTCGTTGACAATAAGTGGACCGCCGCTGTCGCCCTGGCAGGCATCCTTGCCGCCGGTCTTGACCAGACCGGCGCAGAGCATCACTTCGGCAATCTTGTCCTTGTAGCGAGTGGCGCGGCACTGCTGGTTGGTGATGATCGGGACGCTCACCTCCTGCAGATAGTTGCTGGTGGTGCCGCCCTCCTTGATCAGGCCCCAGCCAGCGACAATGGCCTAAAGTGTGGAGCAGTGTTGCATGTGTGTGTTAAATGCCCGAGGCAAGCAGCCATTTAGTTCATTCAGTTAACTTACAGTCTGGCCATCAAAGTTGTGATTGACATCGGGCAGGCAAACGGGACGCATGTTGCCCGTTAATGGAACTGGGGACTCCAGCTTGAGCAGGGCCACATCGTTGACAATGCGCTTGTTATCGTAGTTGGGATGGATTTTGGTTTGCACCACCTTGCGCACAATGCCGGGATCGTTCGACGATCGGTCCAGCTGGAGCAGGCGTATGGTTATCTGATCCCTGTTGCCGTGCACGCAATGGGCAGCTGTTAGCACGTAGCGATCGTTGATCAGGGACCCGCCGCAGAAGAGACGCGGATAGTAGCGACCCTTGACCAGTTGGGCGGTCCACGGATACTTGTTGCTGCGCACCTGCTGGCCGCCCACAATGCGATTGGTGTTCGGCGTGCCGCAGACTGTGGGGATTAGTAGATGTTATGGTTAGGCGGCTCAGCTATGAGTTGGCCATCGATTACTCACAGCAATTCGTCTTGGCGGTGCACTGGGAATTGCGGGAAGGACGCGCACGCAGATCGCTGAGCGTCTCCTCCGGTTGATCCACCAGATCCACGAACTGTTGATTGAGTGTGCGCTGCGGCGCCAAGTATTCATATTGAGCCACTGCCAGGCTGCAGCCGAGCAGGAGGGCCGTTAAAGCCAGGTAAGAACGCATCTTCTCTGGAGTTTGTTTGGGTGGCAATTGACGAGGCTGTTTGAACAGCGCTTCCTCTTATACCGCATGGGCAGCTTTAATTTTTGTTGTTGTTGCTGCTGTTGCTTCTTTTGTTTTAATACAGTTAAAATTATGAATGTTTTATTGCTTGCTTAAGCAGTGGGCATCTTTCTTTCTTTCTTTCTCTCATTCGTGTCGTCTTTCTCCACTTTCTTTGTTTGCGTTCAGGTTTATTTGCATAAAACTTTAAGAGATGCTCGCAGCCAGAACCCAAATGAGCGATCAAATTTTTAGCGTTATTGTTTTCATACCCTGTAATTAGTGCAAAAAAGGGTGATACTAAATATCGGTTTTATGGCTGGAAGGGGTATTGTTAGCCACAAATTTGTATATCTATATCTGTATATATTTGTAAGAGTATATCGAATATAACTTAATAATAAATTAATAAATTATGGAAGGGTGTATGTATATTGTATATGCCTTGCATTCATGCGAAATATTTTACTCTCTGCTTTACTTTTTCTTTACACTAGAAAACTTGACTGAGACGTTGACTACAGGGTATTGCCTAGTCGTATATCCTGCATTTAAGCAACACTTATTTGTTCTTGTTGTTCAATTCTTTTTGCATATTCACAAAAAGTGGAGCAAACTTTACGCCGCCTCCACATTTACCGCTGCGTAATGGACTTTTAATGCGCCGCTGGAGAGGCTTAGGCATACTCATCGTCCACATCATTATCATCATCATCATCATCATGATGATCGTTATTGTTATCTTCGGCATCATCGAGTTGGGCCGCCCAGCTGACCCAGCTTTGACCAAAATAAACTGAAGCCCAAATTGAAACTCGCCGAGATGGCAGCTTCGAGTGGCTTTCATTCGATTTGTGGGCCACTCGCACTCGCAAATTGTGGCTCTGACTGCTGGCCGCATAAATTCCGGTACACTTGCAGCATAAATATCCTTTAAGTGCCGGTTATCGGGTATCATCATTAACCAGCAGCCGAACGCCTGCTTTCACGCTGCTGCGCATAATTTACAGGAGTTTAACTTGGACAACAACTCCAATATATATATATATATATAAATATATGTATGTAATATACATATTTATTTTGCCTTTTTTATTCGCATATTTAATGCGGCAGAACTCGAGCTCCAGTCTCGATTCTGTAGTCCTTCTCTCTGCCTGCTGGCTGCTCATATTTTGTGTGCCTGGAATGTCGTCGCTTTTGGTGCCAGCCCCCAAAATGGAGCGCCGCAGGCTTATTGTGCACTGCGATATAAATTGTTATTAAAAAAAAGGATGAACAAAAAGTATGTACATGTCGATCGCAAATTATGCAACATGTGGCACTTCGGCCGTGGCGCGTGCAAAAATTACCAATTCAATAAATTTATAATTAATAAATTATATGAGACAATCGACACTTATATCACACCCCAAAAAGGATAAAACATGCTTCAATTAGCTGATATCTATATAGTCTATGGATATTAAAAATAAAACTTGTTTAAGAGTTATAAATTTATTTATTTCCATTAAAGATGTTTATTCTAAAAATTGTGTATAATTATATATAATTAATTTTCTTAATTTTAGTAATATAATCACATTTCAAATAATCAATAATAAGTTTTAATTTATAATTTATAACACATTCTTTACTTCACACTCATGTAATATTTTGAGAATTTTAAGTACTGTTCAGATTTAAAGAAATTCTTGCATATCTAAGAAGAATGACAATATTTGTTATTATTTTTTTATTATGTGTCTTAAATACAAAATCAGGCAAAATCGATTGTTGCCAATATCAAAGATAATTGAATTAAATATCAAAAACTAAAGTAAGGTTCGTTTTGTCTTTGATGTATAAAATTTCACACCTATTAGAAGAAAAGTTAAGTTCCTTTTACTCCATCCATATTCAGTTCTTGGCCTAGTTTCTATATTGGATTTATGAAATAAAGCTCATAAATCTGACCAAATTCAATTAGTCAAATGGATTTATAACTGATTTATGATATTTCTATGGAATCGTGAGCATTAGATAAAATTAGTCTACGCATGTCTGAGCCCCACTTAGTGCTATTCTCAATACGAAAACATAAATAACTTTTACTCTTATGCCAACCCATAATAAAATGCAAATGTAATCAATGTTGAATTTGTATTTTCGAAATTTCTTTGCTTTGCTCATTTGCATATCGCAAACTAATAAAAATAGCGAAATTATTAAACCAATAAAAAGGCACAACGAAATTAAAAATTCGATCAATTAAATTTTGAATTAATTATAAAGCCAAAAGGGAACAATATCTTAATCTTAAAAAAAAAAATATTTAAATCGCGTGTCTGTATTTTACTTTGCTCTCAACTGATTATCTGAACAAATTTGAGACTATGAGCAACATGCGATAGTTGCTGCGATTAAAAAGGGCAATGGCAAGAACAACATTTAGTACATTGAACCAGGTCAGCCAAAACGAAAGACTTAGGCAACGAACTTGTAATTGTTACAGAAAGTTTAGAAAGGTTGAATGGCATTTGGGAATCGCATGAAGGAGGGAGATTCAATGGCAGTTGGCAGTGTCAGTCAGTCAGTCAGTCAATCATAAATTTGCATAAGAAGATAATTGCATTATCTAAGCTGCAGTTGCAAGTTGCAAGTTGCCAGTTGCCAGTTGCCAGTTGCCAGTTGCAAGTTGCCAGTTGCCAGTTGCGGCATAAACAATCAAGACAAAGAAGAAGCATTTTAATTATTATGTGCGACGGCACAGACAAACAAATCATGCAGCAAAGTCTTTCTCGTTTTATCTACTCTGAGTGATGGGCTGCATTTGATAACTGGCAGCAATGAAGACTGGGACCCTTAGATAATGAAAAGGAAGCAAGTCTACCAGTAATTCAAATTTGTAGCACTCGCAGGCCGCTGGGCAAAGAAAACTCTGCAGCAGCTACAAATCTAAAGTTTGAGATCTGTTGCAGTAGCTGCTGCTGCTGCTGCAACTGGCAACATCTTCTTCCTCAATGACATTAATTCATTTTGTATGCAAAGCAATCAGTGACAGTAGCCATGGCTCTCTGGCTCCAACTCCAGCTCCAACTCCAACTCCAGCTTCAACTCAGACTGTTGGCAATTAGAAAAGAGTTGGAAAATTGTATGCGAGCGAAGTCGTTGTCTGGCTTTTTCGTTTTCTGGTTCTGCAGCATTTTCAAACTGGCACTGGGCTGTGATTTGCATTGCACGATTCTCAACTTAATTTAACATAAAGTAAACATGCGCAGTTAACAAGCCAAATACAAGCAATGAGCGTGCGGGTGCCAGTTTCTGACTCAACACCACTTCGAAGCTCAGCTCCAGCATCCAACATCCAACATCCAGCGTCCAGCCAAGGGCCATCCATGCAAATGCCCAGCGTCCGACTCAAGTGTGATGTGCTGTGAATAATCTGTGAAAGAACAGCTAGCTTACATTTCTCGAACTCCCAGACTATAATTAAAGTTATATAATTCTTCCATTCTTATCAACTTTTCATTAATTTACATTTTCAATTTAAACTGAAGTTTGTGAATATAGTAATTTATTTAACCAGCACGCTCTGAAATACGTTTACATTAATTGAAATGTAGTTTAATTTATTAAATTTCATAAATATCATTGATTTACCTTAATCTTATCTTGCTTTTAATATTCCTAGCAGATATTGGAAAAATCGAATCTATATTTTGAAATCTAAGTGTGAATTAATATTTGAATGAAATCTTTCCAATTAGGCGTCTATTCTTTTTGACTTCTATAATATCACATATAGAATGTCGTAGTCAACTAATTTACAGTTAGAATTGCTTTATCTGCGTTATCTAGCTAATTCTATGAGTTGGAAAGCTCGGTCTGAGGTGGATTTAAGTGCAGCCCTCGATCGAAACGTGGTGCATACTTTTGGGCTGTAGCCTTCAGTGAGGCGTTACGTTAAATAATAATATAAGAATTAAGAATTATATATTAAAGATTTAAGAATAATAGAATATAATTTGTACGCATCATCAACTAAAAAATGTATATTGGTTTATTGTTTGACCTAATATAAACTATGTATAAACTATTTGCAGTTGAAAAAAAAAATTATAGATAGTATAAATAACAAATATATATAGTAAACTCTAGATATAATATATGAGTAGTACTATTTCAATATTTAATAAAATCGCTTTAAAACGATGTTATAAATAACTAGGAGTAAACTCTAAAAAAAGAGGAAGGTTGTTCGTTTAACTAACCTAATCCCAGCTCCATCATCGGCAATCAACATTTACATCCACTCAAGATTCTTAATAACTGAGCCATATTTCCCATGCTAATCGCACTTAGGCTTGAAACTCAGTTCAAAGTCCGATTTCGAGGCAGAATTAAAGTTTCCCATTGGTCAACGAGCGGGGCGCGAGACACTTAAGCATGGAATAAAGTGAGGAGTTTATTAAACTAGCTGCTTCTTCCCTTGTTCTCCTGTTCTCCTGTTCCCCTTGTTCTCCTGCTGTGCTCCACGGCAGTGGACGACGAGACTAGCAAGCAAATCCTTTGTAAGGTAATTGATCATTTGAGTTATAAACACGCACCACAATGTTGGGAAGCATGTCGCCATGGCCTGAGCCACAGATGGCAATCGTTGTTATGGCCTGCCACGCCTGCCACGCCTGCGACGCCTGCCTGTGGATGGCTAAAGGGCTTTCGGCTGGCAATGTTGGCCGCTTTGCATGTCTAACAATTGTTCTTCTAATTGCGTTTATGGCCAAAGGAAGCTATGGCCAGTCGCATAACACAACACGCTGTTGCTTGTAAACGCAATCGGACAAGATAATCTCAGCCAGCGCCCAAAAAGGGCCGTTGCATTGACGTGTGGCATGTGGCATGTGGCATGTAGCTTGAAGCATGGGGTATGCATTTGGGCGCAACAAATTGCCGCTGAATTCTGATTGAGTTCTTCTGCTGATAGAAATGCGTTACACATCGCATTTATGGGCTGCCCATTAACTGCTCCAACAAATTGACAGCCGCTCCAAAGGGCAGCCACAAGGCCTGCGAGCTGCAACAACAAGAAATAATAATATATTTAAACTAAATAAGGTGCTCAGCAGTTTATCGAGTGGGTGTCTCATCGAAGACGTCTATAAGACTTACAACTAACATTTGCCTTTATTTAACTATTATTTCAAAATTTAAGTTCTGTATATTTAAAATCTATTAAATTTTCAGAAAAACAAAAATATATATTATAATATTATTTAAACTTATTTTAAGTTCAACTAAAAAATTATTATCGTTCTTTTGTATATGCCAGAAGATCGATAAAACGCAAAAAATAAGTAGATTTTAATTATAAATTACAATTGGAAACCTTTTACTCTGCCTTATCATTATTTAACAAAATACTTATGCTAGAATATATCAAAATAAAATATAAAAAATTAAAAACCAATTTCAAAATTTTAATCATACTTTTTACATGCTGATTATTTCTAAGCCAATTATTATTATTATGAGTAAATCTTAAAAGAGTTAAACTGGTTACGTTTAAACAATATTTATTTAAAATGGAAATATTGTTCTAGACTGGTTTTAGTGTTCGCTTAAAGACTTTTATGCTCAAGCCTGACCATAATTATATATACGAGCATCAAAACAATAATTAATAATAATATCCATAATGGAAAAGCAATTACCACTTATCGAGAGCTAAAATTATTTTGAATGCGAATTATAATGTATGATATAAATTATTCAGCTAGTATATTTATTAAATAATATTATAGATCACGATAAATGGCATCTTGTGTGTGTTGAATATATATTTTATTGATTACCGAAAGGGAACTTCAATATATCCATTGTTTATCCAATTGAAGCTGTTAATGAAGTCAACTGTTGCTGTCGTCTCGATAGGAGGCAAAGTCAATGCGGCTCGAAGGCTGCAACCAGATCGTGCAATTGCAAGTTATGCCACAAAAAAAAAAAAAAAAAGAAAAGAAAACAGAGTTAGCGTCAAATAAAAAATAAAATAAAAAAGAATGAAAAGCAAGAACGAGTGGAGGCTGGCCGGAACGCTGGCAGGCACAAAGGCTGCACACATGGGCCGAGTGTGTGGCTAACTTAAATCAGTGGAAAATTGAAGACCCGCTCGGTGTCTAATGATAACTGCTGGAACTTTAAAGGCGCGAGATTGCGGAAATTTCAAGACGGCGACGTTGCCAGCGAACCAACAAGCAACCAACAAAAACCGACAACAACAACAACAGCAACAAGAACAACAACAACGACAAGTGTCAAGTGAAGCTTAGATAAATTTAAAAAGGGCAACAGCATCGGCAAACACATGGCTTAGAAGAGCGACGTCCATGATCGAGCCGCCAGATGAAATCGGCCAATAAAATGGGAGTGGGGGAATGGAAGGGGAGAGGTGGAGGCAAGAGGTGCGGCGACAATGTTGGCCTCACCTGGCCATCCCGCACAAGTAGCCGCAGGGCGAGCGCAGACTCCAAATTAGATTCAGACTCGGTTTCAGTCGCAATCGCAGTGCAAGTCGCAGTCGCAGCCGCAGTCGCAGTCGCAGTTGCAGTCGCAGTCTCAGAGCTTCGACAACAGCATCCTTAACTTGGCCATGGCCGTGGAGTCTTGCTCGTATTTGAACTTGCGAACACGCTTTTGGCCCTTAACATTGTTGACCGTCATTTCGGCGATATAAAAATTCCAAACAAAAAGCAGTTGCTGTTGTTGTGGTTGTTGTTGTTGTTGTTGTTGCTGTTGCTGTTGCATCTTGCTTCTTGCTGCTTGCTGAGAGCGAAAACGCTTTTTGTTGCACTTTCTTCGCCGCGGCGGGGCAGCAAAAGTGTAGATCAGCGCGAAATCTAATTTATGCGGCAGACAGCCATGCAACATGTTGCACGATGATGAAAATGCAGCAGCCGGCAAGGCAATATTTTTATTTAAAAATTAAAAGACAACAACAACAACAACAATAACGACAACAACAACAACAGCAACAACATGCGGCAACGACAATCGCAACAACTGCGACGAGGCGAACAACAACGACGCATGTTTTATGACTCTCATTGTCATTTATGCAAATTAGACAACGGTGCGGCGCGGCAACAGGAACAACAGCACTGAAGAATCACCTCCAGATCCGCGACGCGTTCGTCCAGGTTCAGAGCATGCTGATCCCTGGCTGGAAGCTCACAGCTCAGTGCGCTTCAATTTCTAAGCAACGGCGCAAATTTCCCACCGTTTGGCTGGCCGATGGCTGAGCTTTTGTCATGAACCGGGTCGGACTGTCCCTTTTAGCCAGGCTAGCTGACTAGCTGACTAGCTGACTAGCTGGCTATCTGGCTGGCTGGTTATGAGCAACATGTTTTATGATATCTGCCGGTGATTTATTATCATTTGATTTAAAAAGCAGTAGACAGGACACACATCAATACAGGACCGCGGACATCGGACTGAGCACTGGCCAAAGCAGACCCTTGGCGTTATTTATAGTTTGGACTGTCGGCCTTAAACTTCCACTGGGAGCTGGGATCTGGGATCTGAGAGCTGGGAGCTGCTAGCTGCTAGCTGGTAGCTGAGAGCTGGATAGAGTCTGCATTTCATGCTTATTATAGAAATGTGCGCTTTTATGAGCGCGCACAGCATGTTAAAGGTGGAGAAAGAGCGCAATAGCCTTTTGGCCATTTTAATTAGCGTGCCGCTCTGCAGCGGACAGCGGACAGCGGACAGCGCAAACGAAAGACTTAGGCAACAAACTTGATTTGTGTTGACTTTGCATCGAATCATAAAATGCAGCTAATTAATTTAAGATGCGCGGCTGGACAGCGTTTAATATAATGTCCGGCTCAGTTACAGTTCATTTGAGCTGAGCCTCCTAATCAGCGCTCCAGGGTGCGCAGAATATCTTAACAGTTTTAAATACAGAGTAAAGGCTGGAATACGGTATGTATGAATGGCTTTTTTTTAATAGTTGTGTGGGAAGTTGAATTGTACGTAATATTAAATAGGAATAAAAAAAAGAGCAAATGTTAGTTTATTTATAGACTTGCCTTAATGTCATATAAAAAAGCTTATCTAACTTTTAATGTGCAACCGTTTGCGAATTGGTTGAAATTAGTAAAATTAAAATTTTGAGAGAGCTGCTAAGCGCGTTTTACGAGATTAAAATTGATCTAAGAGAATGAGACTTGCAGTTCCGTTTGCATAAATTATTGCAATTCACACGTACTTCACAAGTGGAAACCTCATCATTGATATTTGCTACGTGTCAGCCGTTGTAACTGATGATGCGTCTTACTATGCGCTCATCTTTAGTGATGCACGCAGCTAAAAATAGATGTTAAGTTCTTTTATTGTTGTTGATGCAATTAATTAAGAAAAAAAAGTGTATTGCCTTCACATATATTTAAATTAGTGGGTAGGCTTAGAAGTACTTAAATATAGCTAATGCATTTTTGTGGAGTGTGAAATATATATTTTAGTTGAAATAAATTTTTTTTTTTAAATAAATCAATAAATTTGTATCCATTTTATCCTTGAATGGAAATCCAATTTCTATTGTCACAGCTTCTTGATTTTAAGCATTAAAAAAGATATGCTAATTAAATACAAAAAAGAAAATAAAAGAACAAATAAAATATTAATATATCTTATCTTGCTGTGGGATATGTATATGTGATTTGTATTATTTTTATTTTTTTTTTTATTTTAATCTTTCTGTTGTCTAAATTACAAACAACTTAAATATAACATATTTTACTCTAAAGCTAAAACAAATAGTAATAATAATAATATAATTAAAGATAATAATTATAGTAATTATCTTAATAATAACATATTTAGGATATTAGGCCCTTTTCACCGAAAAGCCGTTCAAGACTGCGAAATTCGGATAGTAAATAGATAAAGGCTGAATAAAGAATAAAGTCATACTTAGAATTCGATCATTTATATATATTTGTATATACGATTATTTCCTAGGAACTCAAAAGGCAACCTACGCTGCATCGCGACTTTGAGATGTATTTACATCTTATTACATTTTATTCGTGGCGCTTGGGCAATTAACTGTCCATTCACGTGCCAGCGCAACATGCGCAATGACATCATCAAGTAAACTCTCCAACCCCCCCTACCCCTTCCCCTAACTAACTGCTGGCCTAAAGCTTTGCATCATCAAGAAGCGCAGAAAAAAACTCGGTTTACGTTATGGTTAAGACGATGACGATGCTCCGTTAGTCGCGGCCTGCGCCGTTGTTTCAACTGCCGCCCACACAATTGTTGCCCGGCTTGGGGCCAGGTTCAGGCCGAGGTTGTGGCTCTAACTGTGGCTCAGGGCCTCGAGAGTATTTTCAATTGCAAATTGAATTCAATCATTGACTGTAATTTGGCACACTCGCAGTTCGGAACTGCGACTCGACTCTCTTTAACAGTTAAATGCTGCAGCGGCGTTTGCATTTAACACGCGCAAATTGCTGCTGCAACAACTGCAACATTTGCAACATTTGCAACATTTGCCATGGGTTGCCAGTTATGGGCATGCAGCAAAGTCAAAGTCAAGACAACGGCGACCATTAGAAATTCTAATTTTTGTAGCTACAAAAACAATTGGCTATGGCATTGGCAATGGCTATTGCTGTTGCTGTTGTTGTCGTTGCTGTGGCTGCAATCAGCCATACAAAAGTCACCCACAAGCAGCAGCACAAGAAGGTGGCAAATATGTTAGTCACGTTGTTTGCACGGCTTACGGTTTAAGGGGTTGACGGGGCTGTTAGCCGTGGCCAAGCTTTCTTTGGTGTTGCTGTTGCTGTTGCTGTTGCCATTGACAACAAACGACAAACGGCGACGTTGTTGCTGCTGCAACTGCTGCCGTTGATGATGTGGCGGCTGTTGCTGTTGCTGTTGCTGTTGCAGATGCCGCCATAAACAATTGCGATAAAAAAGCGTGCGAATTTCTCACGAACAGTTTTGAGGCAAACCTACTACCAACAAACACTAACACACACATACACATACACACACATGGATATAGCATATAGCACTACTATATGGGGAAACTTCTAAGCTGGCAACCACCTACCTACCCATCTACCCACAACGCTGTCTGACGAGTCTAATTCTTGGCGCATGTTTTGCCTGGCGGTATTTGCGCTTTGATTGCCCAAATCCAAAAGCAGAAGAAAACAGTCAGCAACTGGCAACTGGCAACTGGCAACTGGCAACTGGCAACGGCAACAACTGGCAACAACATCTTTTGCCTTAAGTGGGCTGTGGGTCAAGCCATGGCCGGCATTGTTGTGGCACTAATGATTTTGGCATGGTATAGAATTGATTGATTGATTGATTGCATGATTGAGTGCATTGAACCGCACTGGTCAGGGCCAAGACCAGGGCCAGGACCAGGGCTGGAGCAGTGCTTGGCAAAGGTCAATTGGTTTGTCTGCTGACAGCAGCTGGGCCCTCGCTTGTGACAAGTTTTACATGCATTGCTTTCATAACAACAACAACAACAACAACAACAACAGCAACAGCAACAATGGCAACAGTTGCTGCTGCAGTCGAGAAAACTCACGTCGAGAAAATTGTCCAACTGTTGGGTTTATTATTTCGATTGCATAGTCAACCGAGAGAGAGAAAGAAAGAGCGAGAGCGAGACAGAGAGAGAGAGAGAGCGAGTGAGAGAGATGGTGAGATGGCGAGAAAAGGAGGAGGAGGGAGAGATTTTATAGAACCCAAGGCACGTAGCAGCACTTTGGCTTTGTCTGCGGCAGCAACTTGCAACTTGCAACTTGGAGCCATGCAACAGTTGCCCGCCGCACACTCCTTTTTTACAATGTGTGTCTGCTGCTACGGCTGCTGCTGCTGAGCACCACTTCTAATGATGCAAGCGAGGTCGTTTCATCCAACTAGCAACAAAGTTCTGCAACTTTTTTGTTGCTGCTGTTGCCGCTATTGCTGTTGCTGTTGCTGTTGCAGAGGCTGGATGGCAGGCCTCCAGTTGTGGCTGCCTGCTGCCTGCAATTCTTTTTGCAACAGCCCCAGAGTCCATGCTTATTTTCTATTACTGCTTTTTCCACTTAAGGCCATTGCACTTTTTACGTGCAATGCCATGGAGGGCTTCTTGGCCATTGCCGTCGTCGATGTTGTTGGCTAGCTGGCCGGCTGGCTGGCTAGCTAAACGTGCAAAGGTTGTGAAAATGCTGATGCTGTGTGGAAAAGTTGGCAACAAATTTTGCGTCATGCTTGGAAAAAATGAAATGGAGCGAAAAAATGTTGTTGCTGGACAAAGCACCGACTCGGATCTTCATGTTGCTGCTGCTGCTGTTGTTGCTGTTGCTGTTGCTGTTGCCGCTGCTGCTGCTGCTGTTGCTACGGCAGTTTGTCTGCTGTAAGCGAAATATGGGACTTTTTAGGTTCGTTGACTTTGAACATTGCATTGGCATTGTTCTTCTCACTTTATTATTTGCTTTGTGGAGGCTGCGGCTGCCGTTCGGTTGTGCAACAATTCGCGTGCAGTAGCCGCAACAACAACAACAACAACAACAACAACAAGAGCGGCAACAGTTGAGCCTGCTGGATGGTAAACAAAGCGCAAATAATTCATAGCAAAGTAACCAAGAAGTCGCTCTCTAGTCTTCAGTCTGACCCTTTCATTAGACGCAGCAGCAGCAGCAGCAGCAAAGAGGCAAACTTTATGCATCCTGCGCGTTGATTTCCATTTAAACGACAGCGTTAGAGAAACAGCAACACAAACATAAACAGAATGGCAGAAGAGCACTAGTAAACACACACACACACACATATAGAAGACTGGCTTCCTTGATGCTATCCAGCGATCCAAACGAAAAGCGAAAGAACCCATTAAAATAGCTGCAACTGCAACAGCAGCAACAGTTGCAACTGTTGCAAGCGTGCTTTGGGCACTGCGCGGTAGGTTCTTGTCACCCGTTTGCTTTGTGGCCTTTTGATTTGTTGGCCCAACACGACAAGCGACAACTTTGGCCTCCAATTGAGAGAAGTGGAGGACAAAAGCTGCCCAACTTCTCCATCTCCAACCGAAGGGCTTCGGTTTGAACTAACTGAGAAAGACTTTTCGTCTCGATGACATTTTTTTTTAAATTTAAACAAGTTGAAGTTGGAGAAGTGTCCAAGATTGAGACAACAACAACAATGTAGGATGTCTCCAGCTTTGATTATAAATATTTTATGTTTCTATCTAACAGATATCCAAAGCTAAAATATGAGAATTAGTTAGAATTTAATAATTAAATCAAATGAATGTATTTTATTTTTTGTTTCTATCTAAGAGATATTAAAAGCTAAAATATGAGAATTAGTTAGAATTTAATAATTAAATCAAATGAATGTAATTTATTTTTTGTTTCTATCTAAGAGATATTTAAAGCTATAATATGAGAATTACTTTGAATTTAATAATTAAATCAAATGAAAGTATTTTATTTTTTGTTTCTATCTAAGAAGTATTTAAAGCTATAATATGAGAATTACTTTGAATTTAATAATTAAGTCAAATATATGTGAAATAGTCAAAAGGTCTTAATAATAAAAAAATAATAAAAAATACCCTATACCCTAAAATACCCTATAGTAAGCTGCTTCTAATTCGGTTGTTATGCTTATTCTATAATGAAAAAAATATTTAAGCTGTGTCATAAGTTGATGTTTGTTGATACAAATTCTAGCTAAAAAATATATATTATTTTGTAATTTAATATAGCCCCGCATACAAACTCTTTAAGGTCAAAGAAAAATCTGAATATGACAGCAGAAAGTTCCTCAATTAAACTGTTAAGCAATATACCCATTGAATTTCATGGGTGACAGGGTATACCGCAGACCTTTTGCCTATTCAAAAAGCAGCCAAAATCTAAGTGGGCTGGGGGAGAAATTCGTTAAGCACGTAGAAGTTGAAAAATATTCGTGCTTAAGCGCAAGAAAGAAAGCAACTGAGTTCGCATGCACTTTGCTGCTGTTGCTGCTGCTGCTGCTGCGTGCAGCAATTAGTGGCAAATTGCATGGGAAAATTCTATCAAAAATATGCAAAACGAAAAAAACAAAAATAAAGCTGTGCTACGCTGCAACCAAAATCTAATCGAGCGCCGTGGGGCATATGCAAAACGAAAGACTTCAGACACGAACTTGACGCATTTGGGCTGCGTTCTTAACAGTAAAATGTTGCCCCTCCCCCTCCCCCAGTTGGCTGGCTGCCTGGCAATTTGTGTAGCTGGAATTGGGAAATTCAATAAGGAATCACTATGATTAGCATGCACAGCAATCGGCATTAGGAAATGCTTCCTTGTTGTGATTTTTCTCTTTTTCGCTCTTTTTGCACTTAAAACAAAATCGAAAACTTAACCTTAAACTTTGCGTGTTTGGCTGCCTTTTGCATTTGTTGCCCTATCTCAGAAAAGAGACAAAAAACCAAGTCAAAAGCTGTTGGCCCAGTCGCATGCGCGCGCGCTTTTGACGTAATGGGCTGCAACAACAGCAACAACAGCAACAACAACAAGAGCTGCAACAAGCAGCAAGAAAAGAAACAACAACAACAGCATCAACTGGGCAAAAGTTCATTACTCCACTTAGGGCCACATTTGCAACAGCTACACAAAGTTGAACAGTTTTTCCTCTTTTTTTTTGTATTTTTTGTTTTGTTTGTTGCTGCCTCTTAGCGGATTCTCAGATGCACCGCAGAGGTCGCTGCGCCTTCATCATCATCATCGTGATCATCGTAATCATCGTGATCATGATGAGCGTTGTCTGAGGGCTTTGCTTTTGGTTTTGGTTTTCGGTTTTTTAGTTTTTTCCAAGGAACTTTGGATTCTGTTTCAAGTGGGCGGTCAAGGAAGTTGTCGCTGGTAAATACCAAAAGATTTTTGCCAATATGCTAAACACGTTTCGCTTGCCCCGTGTCCAGTGTCCAGTGACCAGTGTCCACTTCTGTTTCTATAGTTGGCCCCGAGCACAGGGCTCAAATCATTTCAAACAAAGATGTGCATTAAGTTGATAAATCCAACCAACTGCCAACTGCACATAAATTGCATGCCAGAGGCCCGATAATTGGTTAAGCCAACTGTCTAGAGCCTGGCAGCAGGTCTTTGGCTGGCTCTTGAATTGGGCTTGAGTTTGGGTTTGAGGTTGGGTTTGTCTAGGCTGTTGGGCTTTTGGGCAGTTGTTATGAACATGTCAAAGCTAACGAGTTCGCCGTCAGCTATTTTGGCTGTCAGCTGGCCAAAGTGTTAAGTGGCTATCCAGATGGCAGAAAGCGAAGGCGGAAGAATTTCTAGAAAGTGTTCAGCAAAAGCAATCCAGCAGTTGCGGCTTTTGCAAATAACAATTTGTCAGCTTCAGAGAATTAAATAACAAAATCAAATAAATGCGAATGCATAAATTAACAGAAAGTAGAAAAGGAAATAAAGATTTTGAAAAAGAGCAGAATAAATTATAGGAAAGACTAAAATAAAAGCAAACATGTGATTCAGCTCTGAAAATGGGAAAAACAAATTAAATGTAATTTAAATAAGAGAAAAACAAAAAGCATTTAACAAAAATATAGAATATATATATATATATATATATATATATTTATATAATAAGCACAAATGGCTCTAAAAAGTAAACGTATTGGCTTTGAAGGTCATTCAAGGTCGAATGCCAGCAACGTGTTTATGAAGATGGATATGAATATGAAATCTAAGCAAATATAAACATTTAAAACTTGTTAGATGTTACATGTCTGGTATATGGTATATGGCATGTGTTTGAAGTACGTTCCATCGATAGGTATTGGTAATTAATGCAAATGAACAGTTGAGCCAGAGGCAGCATTACTTTACATAATTCATTGCTTCATTGCTTCATTGCTTCATTTGCGTTAATAATTATTGTAATTTGACTTGTGATAAGCGTAAAAGCACTTAATAATAATTTAAATATAAAATAATAAAAAAAAAAAACCTTTCTGATGGCAGAATTATAAAAATATGTACTTGACTTGAAACATGTCTATAAATTATATTTGAAATGATTGGAATTATATAGTTAATTTCTAGGGACTATACAAAAAAAATACTCTTAAGCTTGGGATTAGTTTTAAAATGGAATAATAATAAACTGCAGCACTCCTTAGAGAAGGTCGTTGAAGGTCGTCTCGCAACTCGTCCATAAAGTTAAATATGAATAAAAAAAACTTAAGCAAATACAACTTATTTGTACGATAGATTTTACATGTCTGATTTTAACTACGTGCATCTTTAATTAATACAGATGCACAGTTCAAGCATAGACAGCATTGCAATGCATAATTCATTGTTAGATTTGCGTTCATAATTATATTGTTTTGATTAGTGATTAACGCCGATAAAAATGGAAAAATTGAAAAATTGAAAAATGATGTAATTGCGCATCTCTGGAATCGACTTATTAATGCTCATAACTGTGTGCTGTTTGGTTTAGCTTAAGTAGTCAATTAAATAAAATAAGTAAAAAGCTGAGCCTCAGTTTGGCCTGTGGCTCGTGTGCTTTGAGGCGTGGCTCTGTTGCTTTGTTGTATTGTTGCTGCTGCTGCTGCTGCTTCATCATGTCGCATGATGTGTACAAAAGGCATTAAACATTAAACGCCTCTCGGCTATTAATAGCGCTAAAGATTATTAATTACGAGTCACTTCAGCGTCTGCCGTTGGACAATTGAAATGCAAACACTGACAACTGGCAACGGGCAACGGGCAACAGGTAACTGGTAGCCAGGTGGCAACAGGTGCAGCAGTAGCAGCCCATGTGTGCTCTATGATCTCATCCCAGCTCTCGGTGGGCTTTAGCACGCACCCGACACTCGACCTTGGATCTATGATACCCAGCAGCTGCTCTCCAGGTCGAGTCGTATTAAAAATGTAATTAACATTTAATTACAATATTGGAAATATGCTAGCATAACACTTCTGCATTCTCATTCTGCTGCAGCTTTTCCATTTTCCATTTGCCATTTTCATTTCATTTTTTTTCATTTTCCATTTTTCATTTTCCATTTACTATTTGCCATTGCTTTCAAGTGCTGCATTGCTCACGGCTCAGCTATGCAAAGGCGCAGAGACTGGAGCATATGTCAAATGAATTTTTCTGTGGCTTTACTCTCAATGCAATCAATGAGCTGCAACAGCTGGAAAAGCCTTTGAACTATGCCGACTGCCTCGTATCATGGCAAATCAGCGGAAATTTGCAATTTTCCACAAGCCGCATTTCAGTTATGTTTCATCTAAATAAACAAAAAAAAGGTGTGTGTACCTGGCAAAAAAACTGACAGCTATTTATCACTGTGATAAACTGCAACAAATTTTGGGTCATGAATGTATTCTAAATAGAGTGTTCCATGCTCGGAACTCGTCACAGCTTTTGGGCATGCATCTTTATTTGAGTTGTTATTTACAACCATTTTAAGACAATTGTGATGCTCATCTATTTGAGTTTCACTGCAAGTATGTACAACAATTTAAGTTAGTTAAAGTATGAGAAACTAATTAACTAAGCTTTGTGCTTAATTTGAGTTAAGGGTCTGCATGTAGTTTCCCTTAAGCTATATATATATTTTCAATTGTTAGAGAGATTAGTTTAACATCTTTCTAATTGCATTTTATTTTCTCATTTTCAATTTAGTAAATGAGATTGATGAAATTGATTAAAGTAATTAAAATATAATTGATTAAAGTAATTAAAAATTTTTATTGGTCTTATTATTCTTAAAAGCAATTTGCAATTCGATTTTATAATAAACGAAATATATTTTTGTTAACTGCTAAATTCTGATTGACAATCGGAGGAGCTCTAGCTTAAATGGATACGGCTCAAAAATAGATTAGGTAGATAAACATTTATCGATCATTTTTAAAATCTTTACTCTTAAATTAAAATAATTTAGTAAACTGTATTCTATATTTTCTTTTATTATACAAAAAAGAAAGTTTGATAAGCCAAATAAATATTTATCGATTACTTACAAAATCTATATAAATTCTGTCAGAATTTAATTCCACAGTTCTTAAGTTATCCTGGTGTTAAGTTCTTACAAGCTCTCGTTTAAATAAAAAATATTTGAGAGGTGCGTTGCAAAGCTGTATACCCTATTAAACGCATTTCAAATCTATTAAACAATGAAATGCAATAAATGGAATTTTTGAGGCCACACTTTTTATGATATTCCAAATAAAAATAATCTTAGATTCCATTCTCGTGGATGAGTTTGCAATTTTGCAGCTCTGTAACTTTGCTTGGCTCGATCTATAACGGTTACAGCTGGCAAGGCTTTCTGCTCTCATTTGGCTTAAATGGTTTTCGCTTTTGCAAAATGCTTTTAAAATTTCTCTCGACTAACAACATGCAATGTTAATTTCTCAATTGTAATTTGCGTTGATGTTAGGGCAACTAAATTAAAAATTATCTGAGTTAAATTATCTCCATTGCTTTTGTTAGCTTTTGTTGTTGTTGTTGTTGTGTTGTTGTTGTTGGGTTTATGTTTGTGGTTCTTGCTTTCAACGGGTTGACGCTGATTTGATTTTCTGCCACCCATTGTTTCAGCCAACACCTGAGATCCGCGAGCAGGTGAGACAACGGCAACGGTGCTTTCTGTTGCACTCGAGTGAGTTTAGATAAATATTTAAGCACTCGTATTTTATTATGACAGGGAAAACGCAGCAAGCGTAGCGCTAAAAAAAGCCATCTAGAGAAATTTAACAGTGCGCACCTCCAATGAATTGCCGTTGTTTCCCATATGACAAATGCTGCCCATACAATTTATATTTAATAAAAATATATTTACAACATTTTAATGGCCGTTGCGCTGCATGAATCAATACGCTGACAGCAGCAGCCATGAAAAAGTTAACAAGCTAAATTTTATTTATTTAGCATAAAGGAACCAAACAGCGCATGCAAATTAAGCTGAGTTACCGTTTTAAACAATTTTCCCAGATACTGTGGAAAGCAATGAAAACCAAACTCTAAGACAATCTCTTTTTTATACATCCTTTACATGGCTTAAAGCAATCATTTTTTCTTCTACAACCCGAATTTTGGTTCAAAGGCTTATAATTTAATTTTTTTTTAATTATAAATTCTAGAAAAAGATAAAAGCTTACTCCAACTTCTTCTTGCATAAAGTTAGAGCTAAATAAATATTTTCTCATATCTAGGGAATAAATTAAAAGCTCTTCAGAAGAAGAAATGAAAATCTCATAGAGCTATAAACAAGATACTTACTAAACTAATTGAGTTCCAAAATATTTAACTTCTTCTTCCGAAATATTTACATATAATCTATCTTGGCTTACGCTTGTTTTTTTTAAAAGTTAACTAAACAACTAACTAGTTCCAGAAGCCTTATTTATCCTTCGATTAGAAAATCTTCAAATCTTAAAACTAGCGACCAAATTTGAAATGAGACATGCCTTTAAGTCTTTTTTTTTACAGGGTATACATATGTATATTAAAATTGACACGCGACATGGTCAAACGCGAATTTCATGCACTGTTGATCGATGTCGCTGGGCTGTGGCTGCTGCGACTGCGACTGCGACGTCGACTGCGGCGAAGGCAGCAACTGAGGCTGCGACCTTGGGAGATATTCATTGAGAATTATTGTTGTTTTTGGCAAATTAGTTAGTCGAGGGGCCATGCAAATGGCAAGGTATGTACGACAACTATTTATGCTTGTTTAATATTTGTCAATCGAATTGGCGGCGACATTTTTTTTTATTATTTTTCAATTTTTTGCAATTTTTTGCAATTTTTTGCCTGGGCACAAACAAAGGTCTCCCCTTACTTGGTGGCGTTTTGCCTTATTGAAGCTTTATGCAAACCATTTGTGAGTTAAAAAAGGCATTTCATTTTTATTTAGAATTGAATATCCAGCATTTAGCATTAGCAATGTCAACATGAGCTTAAGTCGTATTTATGGCATTTTTAATTAGGCACTTGCAATACGAATATTATCGCCTTTGGATGCCACTGGCGCCATTTGTGATCAGCATGAACTTGGCTTAAAGTTAGTTAATGCTTGGCTGGATAACAAAGATCCGATACCCGATGCCCGATGCCCGATGCCCGATGCCTCCAGATTGGGCATAAGGCTATCCGGTTGCTGCCTGTTGCCCATTTGATGATGTTGATGTTGATGTCGATGTCGATGTTGCTGCTGTGGCAGCTGCAATAGTCCGAGCTTCATTAGCATCGCGTTTTGTATTGTGGAATTGCGTTTACATAAAAATTGATTGCACACCATTCACGTCAAATAAGCGCCGACATCGGTTATAAAATATATGGCCAGGCGTTTAATTATCTATTACAATGTATGCATGAGTTCATCTCCACATACCCCAACAGTTCGAGGGTTGAGACTTGGCTCTGTCATTAGAGAATCACTAAATGACCGCTGGGCATCAATAAAGCCACCAGCAATAGCCAACAATACAAATGAA
Source organism: Drosophila pseudotalamancana (assembly GCA_037075185.1). Taxonomy (NCBI): domain Eukaryota; kingdom Metazoa; phylum Arthropoda; class Insecta; order Diptera; family Drosophilidae; genus Drosophila; species Drosophila pseudotalamancana. The sequence goes on along the minus strand of JBAMCK010000996.1, from coordinate 833,210 downwards.
CTTCGGATCTGGTTCACAACAGAACTTTGAACAGATTCAAACTCTCATTTCATCCAAGTTTTATTCAATTCAAAGCGAGCAAAGTTTTATTTTAGAATACAAAATTCAAATCGATTAACAGTTGTTGTCTATGTACAGGTAAAAGCAAACTTACGGCTGAAAGCTATTTGGCCCTCTCTTACGTACCGCTTGATTTCCGGGAACTCTAATCATCTGTAAGTCCCCAGATGCTTTGAGATATTTCCAAATTTATGACAGCTTCTCACTTAGTCATATTAAGTGAGATATTTATTGAATGAGAATTTTGCACTATAGTTTAAAATGTTTTATAGTAGAGAATATATAGAACTTTAAATATATTGATTGTTGCTTTAATAGTTTGTTATTATATTATTATTGAAAAAAATTAATTTAATAATTTAAAGAGAGCTCTAAGATAGATACAATGATATGTACATATATTATTATATTATTTTACAGATTGCAAATAAAAAAAATAAAAGTAAAAAATTATATTATCTTAGAATACGATTTGAATTGAGATAAGATTTTGAGTATTCTCTCTGAAAGTCTTCAAAATATTTACTTTAAAAAATGATCTCTCCTGAGCAGTGATAAACAAAGGAACATCACACAAAACTAATATACTCCTCTCACATTTCTAAATAGTGTATAAGCACAACCATTCCATCCATAGTCAATATTTATTTTTATGATTTTAACTCACTTTTGTGCTCGTCAGCAATTTAATTTCAAAAGATCATTTAATTCCAATTGCGTGTAAATTACTTGGCTAAATGAATACAATTTGTACATGTATATATATTTATATATATATAAATTTTAACCGCAGATTTCCCAAGTTGTGCAAATATTGTGCTCGTTAGCAAAGAAGTTAGAATGATATCATAATGAACAGCGATTCTTTATAACTATGCATTAAAAAACACCAAGCGCAGAAATTTAACGACAAAAATGCAAATCAGCAAAAAAAAAAAAAAAATTTTGATGGGGGAGGTGTTTTAGAACTTGCGATTCGGACAGACACTTAAAAGACATTTCCGCTGCGAGGCAAGTTAATTAGTAAGAAACAAAAGAAGAACGAGAAAAAAAGGCAGTCATGATACTGCTGAGCGATGGTTGTCAAACTGTGGCGCATGGAGTCGATCAATGGATGAAAGTTAATTAAGTTGCCGCGTTGCGGGTTCAAGGAACTGAACCACAAATAGAATCAAGCCAATGGCCAAAAAGGCGCCGGCACAACAAGAGGCCAAGTAAAAGTCGTTATCAACACCAACAGCGAACCGATTGCGATGCGATGCGATGCGATGGAGCGGAGGGTAAGCAAAATAAATGAAATCACATTGAAAAAGTCATAATTCTTATGGCCAGAATCGGCCAGAAACGGCCAGAATCGGGCTGAAACCACAGGGAATCATTAAAATTGTCTGTTGCGCGCTTGTCAAACACGAGCAAGAGAAAGAGTTGGGGGGGGCAGAGAATCAGGTTAGGGAGGGCTACACCCGGAGCTCGATCAGCACGCGATTTGTAGGAACAAGATATGAACGACATGTACATTGAATACAACAAATGAACAAATCAGAACGGCATGGAGGCGTTCGCGGGGTCTACGATCTGAATTATGATTCATTATTCTTCGACTCAAGTACAAAACAGGCCACCAATGAACGCACTCCAAGAGCATTCAGAATCGAGTGCTGGGCACCCGGTTGCCGGTTCTTGGGGGCAAAAACAGATTATTGACTCTTGATTATCATAAGGTGATTTGTTTACCCAAATCAAAGACGCAGTTGTTGCTTGGCCCAGAAGTGTTTGTTTGCTTGTTTATGGCCACTTTCAGATAGCTCGCCTGGCCCGGGGCACATAACTGTGCCATTTCTAGGCACAAACGGCCTGCCTGTATTACGCGAGCTACCTGCCAGCTGTCCCATTAAAGAGCCATAAAAGTGGCTAAAATTTTGCGACTCGCATTGAAATCTGCAGCACGTATTCTGGGCACTTGATTTCCACATGAATTTTTGCGCGTAATGCTCTCAACAAAATTGGGTTGGGTTGGCCTGTGGGCGTATACGTGTTGACATTGTATAGCACAGTTCCGTCAATCAAGCGTGATCAATCACTCAGCCAGTCAGTCAGTCAGTCAGTCAGTCTGTCTGTCTGTCTGTCAGTCAGTCAGTCGCTTGCGTAACTCTTAATTGTGGCACGTGATCGCTTTGCAACTATCCTCCCGCTCTCTATTAATAAAAAAAAATCCCAATTTGAATTGTCGTGCATTGAGCACATTGAACTCTCTCGTCAGATATAACAAAATTGTTTAATTGCTCAATTTTAACTCGATTGCCATTTATGCTTCGTCCCTCCATCAAATTTATATTTATATAGCTGCAAGCGTTTGCAGAACTCTTTTTGTTGACCCTTCTTTTGTAATTATTAAAAAGCAATTTATGCGAGCTCTTGCCTTCATGCAACATTAGCCAATTTTCGAAATAATAATATAATTCGAAAAACATTCGAATCTATTTATAAAGGTGTGTACCGGATAAAATTTGTGTATAAATTTAAAATTACTTTATATTATTTAACTATTGATTTTAATTTTATTTTATCATCTACTGCCTTTCGATGTGCTTTATTATTCTCATAACAAATGTTGCATAACTTAGGAAGTTGAAAATTAGGTAAGAATACGGTAAATATAAGTACATATAAGACTGTCTATAATTATTTATACAAGTGATATATTCTATAAAAATTTGTCTTCATTAACTTGTTGACTTTTATCTTAATGTAAAAATGTTAACTTAAAAAAGTATTATAATGAAACATAATTTATTAATACATTCTCTTATACATATATGTATAAGTCTTTTTGTTTCATCTATATGTATTTTGATCACATGCTGTACAAAAATAAAGTGATTTAGATTAAGTTGTACACAATATTTCTCTTAAGCAATGACTCTCAAACTGTACACGCTGATGTATGTGGATAGATGATCTCATCAAAGGCTATTGCCAAACTTCAAAGAAGAAACGCAGACGTGCAGAATTCCGCTTCAGACGCGTTTGCTGTCCGCCTTGAAAGGAAATATGTAGATTATAATATACTTGTATATGTATGTAAAAATTGTGTTCTTTTCATATAGTTTGCTTTGTTCTAATTGCGCTTGACTGACTTTAATAGCAGACCTGTGTTGCTGTGTTGTTGTACGAATATAGCCAGAGGTTATTAATCAAATGGTTAACGCTTTGCTCTCTGTTCGCCGCCTGCTTATTGTGTTTTAATTATGTATTTGGAATCGTCGAATCTTAAGATTGATATGATGTCACTTCGTCTTTAGCCTGGTAATTTGTCACTCGCCTCGTGAGCCGCAAACAAATCACAGCCAATGACCGCCATAGGTCCAAACACCTACTCCAATCTATGTATTGGCCAGCTCTATGTTGTGTCCTCTCTCTTGGGCGGGTCACTGGCGGGGGGATTGGCGGTGAGGTGGAATTGTATCGATGCTGATGGTACATCCATAAACTGCGCGCTTGTTTGTTGGTTTTAATTGGCAGCACCATAATCTATCATTAATTTTGCCATAAATTGTTTCCATCAATGCGAGGGCTGACGATCCGGTTGCCCACACTCACTCTCTTTCTCTCTGTCCCCACCCCGCACCCTCACCCCACTGCTCAGGCATTTTATTTATTTTTATTTTTCTATAAAGCGTTCCTTTTTATCTGCGTTTGCAAGATTTATGCGCGCGGCTATAAAATAATATGCTGCCAAGACAAGGACGGGTACTTGGGTAGCCCAGCTCCTTTTGGACCACTGCTGGAGCAGTGGCTGCTGCTGCTGCTGATGCTGCTGCTGCTGCTGCTGTTCGCATCCTTTGGGCCAATGCCAACTATTTAGCTCAGCTAAAAATAGCAGCCAGAACACACACACACACATGCACACAAACACATGGCAAAGCAATTGCAATCACTCAGTTTGTTGCTTAAGTCTTTTGTTTTATTTCTGTTTGCATTTTTCAGTGTCAGCCACAGACGCAGTCGACGTCGCCGAACAATCGGCAAGGGATCCATCCTCCCTCCAGCTGAAAGTGAGTTATGCAGTCAACAGTTCATAGAAAATATTTTTCGTCCTCTCTCAAAAAACCAAACAAAACAAAATAAAACATGAAGAAGAAGAAGAAGACGCACAAGTTGAACTATGCAGCATATTTATTTCAACGAGCAATGCGAGTTATTTTTGGCATCTTTGTATAGCTATAGATACGAATTGCCCCCACCCCCCAATTGAATTGGCTTTCTCTGCGGCTTGGTCTTACTCCTGCTCTTGGTCTTACTCTGGCTCTTGGTCTTGGTCTTGGTCGGGGGCCATCAAATGCGGAAGACCAGCAGTCTACAAGATTTCAATAAAGCAACGCCAAAAGGCTCGTCGCTTCGGTACGAAGCACATACACATTTTGTAATAAAATTAATGACACGTCATTACGGTAATATTGTTGTTATAATATGTGCTGCATGGAGTGCGCGTCCACGGGTTTCGAATGGGAGAGTGCAAGTAGAAGTACTTGTAGTATATAGTAGTGGTTGGGGTACCGGTCTTCAGTCTTTGGTTACCCACAATGTTGGAATCACCGTTAAGAATCACCGAACACTAAATATCAGCCGCATTGCTGCAGGGTGAAAAAATTTCTTTATTGCCTTTTTGGCCCAGCTCTGTCATTAGTTTTAAGGCATTTAGCCGTTTAAATTGATAAACAACATTTACATGCAAATTGCGGTCATTTAAAGATAATATCTTTCTCTCTGCTGCACCAGCATCGGTTCTCAGGCCTGTTAATGAGCGCCACGCTAAAAGACGGCCTAACGATAATTGAATAACTCCCAATGACACCAGTCTACCCCATTCTTAGCTCAAGAGTATGGCTATAATGTCGCATAGTGGTCAGCAAATAGAATCTTTGCTCTAAGTGAACTTAATTGCACTCTTAAATCTTTCTCGCAGCTGGGAAGGTGTTCCGAGCGATTAGAAAAGTGTCAAAAGACGCTAAGCTAATGGCCTGCAGTAAGCATTTAGCTTTTCTTAAGCTACATCGATGGAGTAAAACTGCATTAATTAGTCTTTAAAAGCAAATTATAATTTATATTGCGTGAAATTAAAAAATTAAAGCAAGGCCTTATGCTTATAAATGGTAAGAATAAGAAATAAATTAAGTTAAGTTCAAGTCCATTATTTGACAAGGTCTTTAAGCTTTAAGAAGCTTTAAGCTTTGCAGCTTACATAAGTTATAAGCAAATGTAATGCAGCTTTAATCTGCTTTTATCAAGCTTTTAAAGCTAATATAGAGCTTTTAATGAGCTTGCATGTGCTTTTATATATGCTTAAAAAAAAAACAGAATATTAGGCTTTCGCAGAAATTTGCTTATCGATTAATCTAATGCACTTGTTTCAACTTTCAACTACTGTCATTGAAGCTACCCTTAAGACGCACCACACACAACTTTTTTTTTGAGGCTGGAAAGCTTGACAAATTTGCAAAGCGGCAAGTTTATCCATTTATGGGACATTTGCCGATACGAGAAGGCAACCAAGTAGGATTTGTGGTGGCATCGCCAGGATCGCTGGATTTATGTGCTCGAGGCACGCCGAGTTGCCACGTTGGCATTTTAAATGCCAATAGCCGCTTTTCGTTGATGCGCCGGCATTTGTGTAATTGCCATGGCGAAAAATGTGCTGCTTAAAGGGATCCACAGTCGAGGGCCTCCTGACAGCCGCAGTGCGATAAACTTTAATTGATTGTGCGTGATGAGTATGCGACGTGTGTTAGTGTGTGTGTGTGTGTTCGTACATGCCGCGGTATTTATTAATGGGCCTAGCTCAATATGGTGGCTGCCAAGTGGCGGCAACAGGAGGAACAGAACAGTCGACGGTCTAAGCTGATGTGGAGTAACTGCACCCACAGGGGGCAAGAACCGCATTTCGTGCACTTCCTGGTTGCCAGGTCGCCAAATTGCACAATTTCAATGCGCATTCACTTATGCAAATTATGGCCATTGCACAAAATATTTAAATATTTTTATGACTTAATAAAACATTTTTATTAAATTCGAGCAGCCGCATTTGCAAATGCAAATCGCATGCAACTGGCAGCCAAGAACCGTCGACGAACCTTTCCGACTGCCTCCGGCTTCCTCAATTTGAAATACCTTTGGATTTGGATTGCAACTGCCAATCGTGCATGAAGTCCAACTCCAACTGCAAGTCATGAGCAGAAGCCGCCGCAACAGTCCAATTGTCAAGCCTGTCCAATTGTCCAGCCCGTCCAGTCGAGCGAAGGTAAATGTTTAAAACATTTAGCGCCGTGCACTTTCCCCCCAGCACAGACTTTATTATTTAAATTTCAAATAAATAATAAAAGTAACTGCTGGTTGGATCTGAACGAAGAGAAGAAGCGCCTACAACAATGTAGAAGAAATGTGCTGCTTGATCATCCAACTTCGCAAGATCTTCTTTTAAGATCTCTTGATTAATATTCTGGATACGTGATTGTTTCATATCCTTTAGCAGCAATTACTATTAACTTCCGTAACGAAACAGAAAATGATTGCAGCTAGACGCATATGCCCCACTTGTGCAGCAGGGTATATACATACATATATATATATATAGATATACATATATCAAATATAAATTCAGAGCGATTGCTCGCCTTCTCCTGCTTTCATTTAAGCAGGCCAAGAGGGGAAGAGGGGGATTGGAACGGAGGCAGCGACATGGATGCAGAGAGCTGGCTGCAACTCTCGTCCCGCTGTGCTTTTGGCCATGTTGCGGAATACACATAAATTTGTGGTTCGAGCCGGCTTCCTCTTCCCCTTCCCCATCCCCTGCCCCTGCCCCTTCCCTCAACCCGTTCAGCGGCCACCCCAGGGGTGCCACATGTTGCGTGTATTGCAACAATGCGTCGTTGCGTGCTAAGCTGTGTGTGTTGCATAAAGTGGATGTGTTTATAAAGCGATGGACAGGCTGGTAAGCGAGCTTGTCATCTAATTTCAACAAGAATTTCAACGGCTGTGCGGCATTCGGCGCTAATTAAACCAAATGCCAAAGATGCTCAATTCACGCCCAAGTGTTTCTGTCCATAAACAGAAACTTGCTCCGATTACGCGCTCAGTTCTAATGCAGTTTGTCTGTCTGTCTGTCTGTCTGTCTGACTGTCTGTCTGACTGTCGCTTGGACCGTTGCGCCTGTGCCTGGGGCATGGCGAACAGCTGCCACACAATTTGTTATTGACTGGCCGTAAATGGACTCTCTCTCCAACTGCCACATCGATTTGGAGCTGCTCTTGCACTTGTACTTGCCGCAGTTAACGGTAACCGTTTGTTGGCCCCGTCTGTGATTTTCATTTCAATTGAGTTATCTGCTAGTCGTACGGCCAAAACGGGCACACGTTAGGCTTAAGCCAAAGTCAACGCCAAAGCCAACGCCAAAGCCAAAGCCAAAGCTAAAGCCAAAGCTAATTTGCGGTTAGCGCTAATGAAATACAGAGAAGAGCCCGACGCTGACACCAAGTTTGACTTCAGCTCTGATTCCAGAGGCGAGCACAGAGCACATTTTGCCAGCTGGCCACCCACTCGTCAGCCAACGAGTTTCAAATAAAAAGCGCAAAACAAGAAAACGGAGAAAAAAAGAACACCAATTTTTGGCCAGAACAGGCCAAGCATTTGGCTAATATATATGTAACGGCTAACTGTACACGAAGCGACAATATCTATGGCATCATCGCAACTTAGAGGCAGAAAAAAAAAACAACCGCAGGCACTTAAGATTCGCCTTGTGCTTAACTGGCAAGAACAACTGTTTTTCTACCCAGTCAAAGACGTGATGAGCGGGTATATCCGGCTGGATCCGAAAAACTAGTTGAAGTTTCTATTGGATGATAATAATCTGCAAGTAATTATTTTATTGCTAGCATATTTAAGATCTTGTTAACTGGAAGCAATATATTGGGTGTTAAAAACAGGAAATAAGTTTAAGGTAGAACAAGTTTGAATAATTTTAGCAGTGCTTAAAGCGAGCGAAATTTAAGATAGCTTATTTTGATATTTTAGTTACAAATTGTTGTCGAAAGTCTTTTAATTTAAGCTGAAATTTGATATTTAATTAATTTATATTTACTTAAATAAATATTTAGTTGCATTACTCGAATGCCTTGAGTAAAGCAGAGTATGCAATAGTCGGTACTACTCCTAACTAAGCTAAGAAAGCATGGAAGCAGGCGCTGTGCTGATTGCAAATGTATTGAAATGCAGCATTTCTTTCGCTGGCACAGGGTATTCCTTAGTCGGTGCTCCTCCGACTTCCGCAGCTAGCTTCGAAGCAGGCGTTCGACTGCGCAGTTGCAACCGCGTGTGCGCACAGATAAAATCATACGTAGAGTTTTACTTAGTTTTCCGTGTATCTGCGTCCACGACACGAATCGGATTGGATTGGATCGCCCAGAAATGCTTTCTCAATATTAGTGCGAGGTCCACTACTGGCACTGGCACTGGCACTTGACTCCGGCTCCTAGCGCTGGCCTGTCCACACATTGCACTAATTATGTGGTGTGTGTGCCCCGTGTGGTGCAGCAGCTAAAACTAGCGGTGCGCTGTAATTCAGCCTCCATTTCCGTGGGCGAGCCGCAGGTACATTTTGTTTTCCTTTTTTTTCTCTTTTTTTCGGGCAGATGTTGGATTGCTGCTGCATCCATAAATTAGAAGTATGTCATTTGGCAGCTACCGCAGGAGAGAAATCCAGAATCGCAGTCAGCCATAATTTCGAGTCAAAAAGCCAAAGACTAAGCCAAGGCCTGACTCAAAGTCGCAGTCGCAGTCGCAGTCGCAGTCGCAGCCGCAGTTGCAGTCGCAGTCGATGATATCCAATTTCGTAATAAAGCATAACGAATTATGCACTCGACTTGGTTTATTTCAACCAACTCTTAACTTTTCTTGTTGGATTGCTGGTTAACGGTTCTGGTTTTGGCTGGCTGCCTGTTTGGGTAGCGCGCACTGAAAGATGAAATTGCATGCTGCTGCACACAAATTCTGAGGCGGCGGCTGAAGATACTTTTGCATTTTATGCATTTCTGGCAAAGCAGCTAACTCTCATCGAATATGCGATTTATGCGGCAATTTGTAAACGAAAATGGCTTTTGCCAAGAATTATTATTGTCCATCATGGCAAAAAGGCTCTCTGCCGATCCTCGCCCGCAACTGAATGGAATGCGATGCCCGCTCGGCTAAGGCCAACAAATCCACAAAGTTGAAAGCCTTTTAGAGCTCTCATCAGCTGCACTTAGCAAATGTTACGAGTTTTCATTTTTTTCTTATTATTCTGAACAGTGGATCTATACACATTTTTATAATAAATAAAAACAGTTTTTTCTATAACATTTTTTTTAATTCTTTAAACATTTATTTTCTAAAAAAAATATAATTTTTTACAAACATTAAATAAAATTTTTTTTTCATAATTTATATTTTTTTAGTTTTTTACATAATTCTGAACAGTGGATCTTAAAAAAAAATTGTAATTGTAAAGAAAACAATTTTTTCTATAACATTTTTTGTATTCTTTAAACTTTTATTTTCTAAAATATATGTAATTCCTGCTAAATATGAAATTTTTTTTCAGAATTTATATTTTTTTAGTTTTTTACATTCTGCAAGGCAGCTCTTAACAATTTTATACTTTTTTTTGCATAATAAACGGTAAGTTAAAAGAAAATATTTTCGCTAAGCATATAAAAAAGCCTATAAAAAAAAAAACAATTTTGAAGATTTATTTGCGGTTGGTTTTTGCCATTTGCGGTATTAACATTTAAATCGGTTTTAGCCAAGTCTACCGATCAGCATATCTTGAAGCGATATTAGATTTAGTGATCTTCCTAGTGATGAATTAGTGGTGCATCCCCACCCGATCAGCAGCTGGTCAACAATCGTATGAGACATGCATAAATCTTGACTATTTACCCCATCCAATCATTCAAAGCAAACGATTTCCGTATTCATTTACATTTTCAAAATGAGCATAAAACGTTCACGAAATTAACTTTTATTCTATGCAATTAGATTTGCACACAAAAGAGATGCTTAGAATACATATACAAACAAAAATCTATTGATCAGAGCGTTCTTCAATGACGAAGTCCGTGCTTAAGCATAATGTGTAGAAAAAGATTCGTAAAATCGAAAAACAATTGTATTTAAAAAAAAAATAAAAATAACATAATATTTAAATAAATCAATATAGAAGAGTAATATTTTCGATAATAAATGAACATATATATATTTAAAATTGTATTTTATGGTAAAATCTAAATTTACATTATTATTTTTTATTTTGTAACTAAATGTATATATTTAATGCCCAATAACTGTTATAAAGTATCACATGAATAATTCATATTATTTTTATCTTACATTGCATATTTGAATTTAAGTGTAAATTATTTTTAAAATATTCAATATATTTTTTAACTTGCTATTGTTTACTTCTGGCAGTCTCTTGTTAAGGGTTTTATTTATTTGTGTATGTGTAATTAAATTGGATTTCTAAAAATTCGTCATAGCCTCATAATTGCTAAAACTATGTAATACCACGGCTAATTCTGATAAATGGGCAACAAAAAGGAAAAAACAAATTTAGCTTTAAATAAATTTTAAATGCCCTACCATAAAACGTTATAGTTCAAAATGTACCTTAGATGAAAGCAATAATCCTCTTAGGCTCTTCTAACACCATAAACAATCGATTTGAGCTGTCGGTTAACTCTGGCTGGGATTCTCAAAGCCTGGTCGAACTTCAACGTGTGCCAATTTCGCCTAAAGTGCGTTCGGGGCACATTAAATTTTAGCGGGCCAGCGCAAAAAAAAACGCATAAAAGTCGCAAAGTGGGAAGCCTTGAACTTGACCCAGCCAACAAGAGCAGCAGCAGCAGCAGCAGCAGCAGCAGCATCAGCGGCAGCGGCAGCAACAACATTGCCAATAACAATAAGTACGAGAGGCAGCGGCCAATAAGCGAGGAGCTGTTGATGTTGCCTTTGCTGGCGACGTGTGTCAGGGGACTCGACTTGGACTTGGACTTGGACTTGGACTCGATGCGCTGACATTGACGCAGATGGAGGCGCAGCAATGTTGTTGTTATTATTGCTGTTGTACCCAGTCAACCATGTAAGAGGTTCGGGTTGAAGACCAAAGAGCGCAGCATGAAATGTTATTACAAGCGGCGCGTGGGGAGAGAAGGCTGGCGGAGAAGGGGAGGGGCTGAGGCTAAGGCTATGGGGTAAGGGTGAGGGTAAGGGTGAGGGTAAGGGTATCGAAGCAAGGGAGTACAAAAAAATTAAACCTTTTGACACAAGCGACGCTTGGACGAGCAACGCAACAGTTGATGAAGATGATGAGGCTGCTCTTGTTGTTGCTGTTATTGTGGTTAGTGGAGTCGGAGTTGGAGTTGAAGTTGAAGTTGGAGTTGGAGTTGGAGTTGGTGTTGGTGTTGGGGCCGTCGCCAACATGTGGATGCTGCCAATTACTTGTTGTAAGCCATCAACATCAAGCGATTTGGCTGCGTACCCTCCTAACCACAGTAACAGCATCAACAGCAACAACAACAACTGCGAGAACTGTGAAGCTGGAGAGAACTGTTGAGCTCAGCTGGAATATGGCGCAAAGTTAGTGTTGGTGCTGGTGTTGGTGGTGTTGATAGCCATCTTCTTCAGCTTAATTTAGCATGTCTGCGCGGTTCAACACTTTGCCTCTGCCAGCATTCCCAGACCGCAATACCGAGTCGCAGATGCAGTCCCTCCAATGGACGTGCCCATTTGGCAACTTGATAATCTCTTTCTTAAGCGGCAGCGCCAATCACTCAGGCGGCACTCAAACGTGATCGCTGTGTTCCTCTTTTCTGTAATTGTCTTAAATCAATCACAGAAAAGTGTTATTATGACAGCGTTATTAATCGTGACAGCGCAAAGCGCAAATTGCGCCAAACAAAAGACTCTTCGCCGCGTCCATAGTTACGGGCTCCAAATGATTTTGAACTTGCACCGCCATTTGCAGTTAATGCCACAGTTGAGCCACAGTTGAGCCACATGCATGCCCATGGCTCTAGCCTCCAGACTCCAGCCGCCGACTCAATTTGGGGTCCAGCCATATGCGGCCCAAGCGGCCCAAGCGGCCCACGCGGCGAGCTCCATTAAATGCAAATTATTTCATTTCTGTGCCAATTGTTGTGCTACTTTTTTTTTCGGGTTCCGTTCGTGCGCATCATCAAAAGCAAATCATCAGCTAGAAATAGAGAAGCGAATGAGGTAGAAGTTGAAGAAATGCTGTTTGTGCTTTTATTGATTTTTCATGTACCGCGCCGAGCTCCTCATAATTGCGGAGCGGCTTTGATTAGAATTATACAAGAGCCACAGCCAAGAGCTCGGCCGAGAACTGGAACTGGAAAGGTAAATGGAAATGTGATTGCAACTGGCAGGAAATTGAGGTCAGTGTTATGATTGTTTTGTGAATGAGTTTTTTTTTTTTTTTTTTTTTTTTTTGTTGTTTTGCAGACTTTTGTTTTAGCCACGCCGCAGTGCTGTGCAATTTGCGCCACAAATTGGCGCAGCCAAATACCAAACTCCATTGCCAGAAGTCTGCTCCCAAGCTCCTCGAGGCTGAAGCCTAGGGGCTAATCAAATGCAGAGCTAAGCAAACAACATAGACTCTGTCATTAACAAAACAAAAAAAAAAAAAAGGTAAAACTAACAGAAAGTCCGGTAGTTGTGCAATTTGATCCAAACAAATGTGTGGGCGTGGCAAATGAGTTAGGAACCACGGCCAACATTCGCGCCTCGACGCCAACAAATTGACAGCAAAAATATATTTTCTAACTTGCCTCCTGTTGCTGCCACTGATTTATTATGGCATGTGTGTGTTATTGGGCGCGTGTGTTTGCCACACACACACACACACACCAACACAAACACACACACACACACAAACACTCACTTGCACACACATCCAGCACACGCCTTGGCCGTAGATCATCTCCGATGGAGGCGCATATTTCAGTTGACAGTTCATTTGCCTGCCTGATTGGCCGTTGGCTGCCACAGGGGCACACGCAACACTGCCTGCCACAATTTATGAATGCCAACTAACTTGCTGCACTTTTGCTGCTGCATTTCTAATTAGCATTTAGCAACGGCTGCTGCCTTCCAGTGGCCTTCGCTCTGCCATTGGCTCATTTGTAGCTGCAACGGATTCAAGTTGCTAATTTGTCGTTGAAAGGTATTTGCTTAGCGCTTCACCTGGCTTTGGCTATGGCTATGGCTATGGCTTTGGTCATGGATCGATCCCAAAGGATTCCACTGTTCAAAAGTAAAGGCGTGTCAAACATGCGTCACGCTATTTGCTGAACTGTTGGCATTTCGCGATTGTACCAAATGGCATGCCTCAGCATACTTAACCGGGTTGCAAACAAAAGGCAGAGGCGGTGACAGAGGCAGAGGCAGAGGCAGCAGCAATTAACCCATCACTTAACATTCTAATGCAAGGCAAAAGACACCAAGATCAAGAATGGGCTGGAGATAGGCGCCAGACAGGTGGCATTGACCACCTGCTGCCGCCTTCCTCTGCCCCGTGTTGCAAATTCTTATCATATTACAGCTTTGGGCTGGACACGAAATAGTATACCATGGGAGAGACTAACGTCAAGGCTGGCAGGCTGGCAGGCTGGCAGTCAGCCAAACAGAGCCGTCATCTAGTCGACGGTGTCGCTCTTGTCGTCTGCATGGAAAACGCGGCGCTAATCAGCTGCCTCACCTGCGTCCGCAACGCCCTGTGGCTGTGTGACACCTGCGGCCAACGACCGAGTCGCGGTTAGCGTATATACTTTTTATGGGCCAGCAGACATCGATGGTAATCATCGCAGTCGAGTCGATATTTAAGCCGTGCATAACCGATGATCAGTGACGGGTTCCGGCCTGGCCATGAATAAAGCGCCAACAGGTTTGCAGCTTTGAACATTTGCCTCTAATATTTGGTCATGAATTCGCAGTTATGTGAGAAGTGATGAAGACTGCTGTTTGGCTGTCAATTAACTATCCAAGATTTAATAGATTCCCATTTCCGAATCCTCCGGCCGACTGCATCCAGAAAGTGTGTCACTGCATTTGTGTGGCTCGCTGACCCGACTGGCCTGGCCTGGCTTAATTGGTTGTTCGGTGGGTGCATTTCTTGCTTCCTACCTCCAACCAGGCAATCAATCATTTCAAACTCCGCTACTGTTAACTGTTAGTTCGTACTGCCGTCCACTTTCTAGCACCTGACAACTCAACTGTACCTCAAAACCCATCGTCGCAGACGAATCAGGGTCTGGCCCAAGTCAGGGTCTCGCACAGAGACAACGTTAACCCTGGAGGCGATTGAGACCCCTCATTAAAACTACTTAAGTTGCTGCTACTTCAGACGGATGCCAATGACTGTGGGGGACCTTTGGAGTACGGATTTAATTTGCAACAAGCATGCGAGAATATCATTTTTCAATTTTAACTGTAAAAACCAACACGTTATCCACGACGCTGTAAACAAATCAATTTAACCGGCAAGGACCACACTAGACTCACGCATGACTTGAACCTGGATTTCAATTAAGCCGAATGGGTTACCTTAAAATACATCGGCCAACCCCCAGACATTTTCAACCTTAACTAGAGATGGTAACGAAAACCTTTTTTTTTTTGGAGTTTCGAGATTATTAAAATTAATTGTTGAAAATAAACTTATTTGATGTCAATGAAACCTTTTTTCATTATAAAAAAAGCATTGCTTTGCATTAAATGTGATTAGATCTTGAATTATTTCAACAGATCTTTGCTAAAGATCGCTTTTTTTTTGTTTTATATACTTGCTTACAAGTCTCGATTTCCTTTCTCTTTCTTGATTTCTTCTCTCGTGTTTTAAGTCTTATAAATTACCCAGCAATTGGAATTCAGAGCACGGCTTTGGCTCATCTCTAACCGAAATGGTAGAGCGCGGCACTTGCCAGAGCTGTGAGTGAAACCCATAATTAAAAAATTTCAACTTTGTCTGAAATTAATTTTGAATACGCAATGGACAGACAAAACACTTGACTTGGATGTGGCTGCTTTTGCTTTTGATGACGCGCCGACGCCGCGTAAATTGCCCATTGCCCATTGCCCATTGCCCATTGCCCATTGGCCATTGGCCATTGGTCAGACGCGTCCAAAAGGGGGCCTCACACATAAGAATGAGAGCTGGGAGAGTGACGCGCGGATTAAGTTGAGCATTCAAATTGAAACTGACAGCCAGGCTCTAGGCCAGGTCTAGGCCAAGTCAAGAGCTAACCAGCTGCCTCAGAGTGAGTATCCTGCGAGCTGCGAGCTGCGAGCTGCGAACTGTGAGTCGCCCATAAAAGTGCCAGACCCCATTTGGGAATCTGTTACTTTGTTCGCACGCACTGTAAACTAGTAAAAATAGTGGCAAAGTCATAAAAGTGGCGGCTGTAAAGCGCATATCGAATTATATGGCGGCATAAATTCAACTGTTCCACAACTCTTGTTTCACCTTATCTTATCGGGCTCTTCGCCTGACTGCCTCCTTGGGAGATGGGCTCAACTGCAATGCCTTCAATGCCAAAAAGGCCAAAAAGGCCAATAATTAAATGCACATAAAAATCTTTTTCAAACAGCACTTGCGATCCACTGGCTATGATTTGCATAGTGCACAACAAAAATAAGCGGCGCTAATTTAATTAGTTAAAAGTGTTAATAGCCACAAATGAGAGGCGAGTCGAGTACTCGTATTAATGTTTGAGCTTAGGTTTGCAATTGTACTTGAGTTTGAGCTGCTGCCATATTTGCAATCACTAATTGCCGCAAACAACTTGAAAAAGGTGTTGGATGTGGGCTGGTCGGCTGCCGGTTACGCAATCAGGTCAGCCACATCACGATTTACATTTGCATTAACCCAACTGGACAAACACTTCAGCCTAAACACTGCCGCGTGTCCACTTGAGGGAACAAAACAGATGACTTAGGACACGAACTGGACCAAAGTACTGTCCACCATTAAAATTTATGTCCCACTTTTTATGAGGCTCTTAAAGTAATATGCTTTTACTTCTGTCTTTCTGGTGTCAAGGATGAAATTTTCTACGGACATAAAGAGAAAACATAAAGCTCTGCTTTTACAACTCAATTTTAGTTCCACATGAGTTTTTGGTATTAGAAGACGTTGCAAGAGTGAAGAATAATAAAAGTGAAGCTCACGATATTTATAAGTAAGAAATCTTAAATGTGGCCAATCGTTATCGATCTGTGTCAGCTTTTTATTATTATTGATCCGCTCCATCAGTTTTTATAACTGTAAATAAATATTAGCTTATATTTATGCAAGCTTATGTATAAAAATAAATAAATTTCTTTTCTAAAAATAAACATTAAATATTAATAATATTTTATATATCTTTATAAATGCAAGAAACGTATACTTTATATTTAGTTTTCTTTTTCTTTTACAAATTACAATTAACTCAAGTTACAAATTGGAAAAAAAACTAATCATTTATATTTCTGCCTCTCTATGCGATTCTCGTGGATGCTAAAAAGATCTACTTTATATTTACTTATTTATTATAAGTGTGAAAAACAAATAATTTGTATTTTTGCTTATAGCCTCATCCTAATTTACACCTTTTTACTCTCGTTTACATTTCTCTTTCTATTTACTTACACTTATAATTAGCAATAGAATAGTGTTAAATGTTTGCGTTTCCACTTTTACGTAAAAAAGTATTGACACATACATACATATATTAAAACTAGTGAATAAACAATGGCTCTTCTAATAATAGTTTAATAATGATATTTAAAATTCGGAAATCAACTTTATAAGAAAAACGCTAGTTTCATCATAATTTTAGAATTTTACCTTTTTCAAAATCTTTCAATGTTGGATAGCAAATTTTTAATTTAATCATTTCATGTTGTGCGTTAATTATAAAGCACACATTAATGGCAGCTTTACATGATGTCATTGCACTGAGTGATAATATCGATGCCAAAATTTGAGACACACCATTAATAAGCGTATGGATTTATGTTGACTGGAGAGCCGCAAGTCGCCGGCAGCTCTTATGATGGCATCGTTGGCGACACGCAGACGTTGGAGGACACCCACGCAGGCGTTGATTTTAAGCCGATTTCAAAGCCAGACAAATGTGAGGCTTAGCAAGAGAACAACAATTTGCACGGCCAAAGCGTTAAGATGAAATTCAATATCATTTTTTTTTTGCCATTTGTGGCTCGCATCAACAAAGTTTTAGTTTGGGTCAGTGTGCGTCCGTCAAGTTCGCTGCCTAAGTCTTTCGTTACGGGCAGCGCAAAACTCACCACGACGCAGCTCGCGACTGAGCTGCGCAGCGCTGCGCTGCTCACTGTTATTGCCAATTGGAAATGTCAAAACGGTGACGTCACAGTTGTAAACAAAGCCGGGCCGGCAACCAGAGCCGAGCAGAAAACCAAAACAAACCGAAGCCGGCCACGTGATGCGCGCCAAAGCAAAACTCGTTCCAGCTGTCAGTTGCTGACACTGGAACGCGTTTGTTTACAAGTGAGAGCAACCGATCGATAGAGAGGGAGAGAAAGATAGAGAGAGAGAGAGAGACCGGGACAAGTCGCTCTCAGCCTCTGCAATTTGTGCATTTGGTCAAGTTCAAGAGTGGTGGCCACTGGTGAATTTCTCTCTTTCTCTCTCTCTCTCTCTCTCTCTCTCCCTCTATTTGGCCGTTTTCGTCTAATGCGGTGTCTTCGTCTCACCTTCTCGAGTGGCGGCAGCGCCAACGTCTCCATCTTTTATAATTGCAGTCCGTTTAGGCGCTCGCGCTCAGTCTTGCTGCGCACCTCGTCGTGTGAAGTGGTCGTCGTCATTGTCGTCGTCGTCTTCGTCTGCTCGACTTCTCATTCAGTAAGTCAGTAAGTAACGAAGTAACGAGTGGCAGCTTTTATACGTTAATTGCTGTCCCGCTCTAGCTCGGCTTACGTATGCCGTTCGTTGACTCGCGTTCGCTTACGTCATTCAACACTTACGTCGTCTCTCGCTGTGGGTCCGCAGCGGCAGCGCCTGCGCATCTTGCCACATTCCGAGTCGCGCTTACCACCGAGACACAAGTCGCCCCCAGTGCGCATCGCTTCTAAGCAAACTGCGAGACCAGAACAAAAATACTCTTCAAGAATTTTTGCGAAATCTCAAACTGTGTGTGCGAATTTTCAATTGATTTCTTTTATGTGACTCGCGCTAACAATAGAATTAAACAATAAATAAAAAAACAATAACATCTTTAACTAAAGTACATTTAAAGCTTGAATTGAGAGACTCTTAATATAATATAATAAATAATAAATACCCAATGAATTTTCTACAAAGTTCCAGAACTTCACTTTGATTTTCCAATTGCCTAACAAAAAACTTTTTTAACTGTTTAGATTTAGTACGCTATTTTGAACTATAAAAAAATTGGACTACTTAAATTCAACATTTTAAAAACTTTTGTGATTTTAAAAAGTTTTTAAATTTGAAAACAAATTTTCAAATTTTTGCTTATATTTAAAACATTTCAGAATTCAATAATCTACAAATTTTATTCCAATCCTGAATTTATTAAAAAAAAATTTTTTTAAATAAAACAAATGTTATGTTAATATTTATTTATTTTCAATTAAAAATTATTTTTCGTTATTAAAATTTTCTATAAGCCAATAAAGTATGAAAATAAAAAGACATTCCTTACAATAAAGTTTTATCTCTGTTAAGAATTATTGCAAGTGTATTGAGCACAGCTTAAACATTTATATAAATTGGACTTCGAGATAATAACCGTTAAGCAGCGATCATCATTCAATTTGTGTGTGTGCTGTGTTTCAATAAATAATGTAAATGCCGTCAGCGGTTAACATTTTCGCATTTAACATTGTGAACATAAATACAATTAGCTAAATTGGCAGCAATAAAATTAAAGTGCAACTGCAACGGGCCGAGAGGAAAATGCGAAGAACGGAATCAAAATAAAAATCAAAAACAAAAATCGAAATACAAATCGAAGGGCGACGCCAACGCTGAAAACTGAACAACTTTATAAAACTAAGCACGAGCCTCGACAATTGGCATGAGTCGGCGGCTCGGAGTTGCCTCTTGACTGCTGTTGTTGTTGTTGCTGGCCTGCTGCCACCTTGGAATAGGCAAAATTAACTAAATTACAACATCAACGAAACACAGAGGGGCAGCTGAAAACGAAGCAGCAGCAAATTTGTTGCACATGCAAATTTATGTGTAAGCGAAACAGCAGCACCAGTAGCCAAAGAAAACGCAAATAATTGTGTTTAAATAAAGCTGTAGCCAAGAATTTCGTCTAGGCCTGGCCAATGGCCACTAGCCAACTGTCTGATGCTGCTGCTGCTGCTGCTGCTGCTTCTGCTGCTGTTGCAGTTGCTACTGCTGCATTAAGCCATATCCGGTTCAGCTTCAGGTTCGGAGCACTATGGACATTGCCTGTCTAAATTTAGCGCTTAATGAAGCTGCCGCAGTTGCTGCTGCTGCGGCAGTTGCTGATGTTGCAGATGCAAATTGTTGCAGCGCAAACAGATCAAAAGTCGCAGTTGCAGTCTCAGTTGCAGTCGCAGTCGCAGTCGCTGCTACAAGCCCTTGCGCACTAGTTTGTAATAATTCATAAAAATTGGCAAATTAAACGCCAACACAACAAATGATCCGCGTGGCGACTGCAATTTGTATGCAATGCCGTGGCAACATACACCAACAACATACGACAACAGCAACACAAAAAAAAAACAGAAAAAAAAGAAAAAAAACACAGAAAACAAATAATGGCCAGCAACTGCTGGGGCATGCAACAAAAAACAGTTGGGTTTCTGTTGCACAGTCCCCAGCGATGATAAATGTTCGCCCACTTTGCTTATTTATGGCCACTCAAATTGAATGCAATTGATTTTTTTCTTCGTTCTTCTTCTTTCCCTCTTGCTCTTCGCTTGCATTACCTCACCTTAACTCCCAATTCAATTCAACTCTTTCCCAGACCCTTAAGGAAAACTGCTTGAAACAATTCATAAAAGAAAAACTAAACACTCATAAAAAAATACTCGTTCTATTCGTGTGTTTTGTGTCTGTGTGTGTGTGTAAAATGATTTTACACTGAGCACCAAAAATATTTACACAAATATTAAATACAAAGTGCAACAAAGTGTTCAACGAAAAAATAAAAATATCAAAGAAAAAGTTTTAAGTAGCTGAAAACCCATTCGAAGCAGGCCAAGATTTTGTTTTTGCGGAGAAATGAGTAGCAACAAATTATTGGTAAGTGCGAAACCGCTTTCTAATTATTTGTTAATTATTTAGTTGCTAATTAAGCTAACATTTAATATGCATATATTAAGAGTACAGCCACAAAATCTAAACCGCCCAAACAACAACCGCAAACAAGTTAAGTAGCTAAAAGCCCGACTGACAATTTATTTATTTATTTTTATTCATTTACTTAAATTTTTGAGCTGCGGTTGCAGAAAACATTTTTTATTAATTTAGACTAAAGTGCAGCCAGACAGTCAAATAATTGACAAATTTGTTCGTTTACGTATTTAGGAATTGTTGTTAATTTTAATATTTTCTTAATTTGACGTTTGGCATTTTAGTTAAAAAAAAAAGAAGCGAAATGATATAAATTGTATTATATAATATTTAAATTATGTTATTATATTACTTTTTGAAATTAAAATATTCAATATTTTAAGATAAATAAAAATAAAAAATTCGAAATAAAAGAACAAATAAAAATATTAAAATATATTTTAAATACAATTGCCTTAAATTGTATGTATTACTAACATCCCATTAAAATATTTAATTATAGAAAACATATGTGATATATGTGCACATAAATCTGATAGCTTATGCTTAAGTGTTTTTATTAGTTTTAGTCTATGAATATTGTTTGGCCTATGCTTATGCAACTGTGAGATATTTATGCTCATGATATTTTGCAGCACATCAGCTGTCAATCAAACCGTCACTCAAATCACTCCGTCTGCCTGTCATATATTTTTTTTTATTGTTTTTCTCTTTTTTTTTATTTTCTTACAATTTTTACGTTTTGCTGTCCATTGAAGCAGCACGGTAATGTCTACCGCCCCTTGAAGGTCGGCTAAAAAATGTTTGAAAATAAATACCAAAACACTTGCGGGCGGCACATGATAAAAGGCAACATTTTTAGTTTTAATTTTTTAATTTTTATTGTCTAGACAATTATTTTCGTATTTTTGGCTTGATAAAAGTAACAATAAATAAATATGTTTTTAAGCTTTTGCAATTAAATAAGCAGCAGGTGGCAGAATTTAAGCTATAGAGAAGTGAAGATTATTTAGAGATGATTTTGGGATAGCAATGCTTGAATGGAAAGTTCTGGAATACTTTATATATTGCACAACATAAAGTTTCAACGTTTACAGAAAATCGATCATTAATACATTTCTATATTTTATGATCTTTAAAGCTTAACTTGCATTTCATCATATTTAATGAAAAGGACTTAATATTTTTCCGCAAATTTAAATAATTTATTTCAATTATTTGGTCACCCTAATGCTCGTTGATTATTTATTTTTATTGCGAATTACCTGTGGCTCGATAATTTATATTCATTAATTCATTATTTATATTATCATTATCATGTATTATTTTCTTTTTGTACCTCGGAATCATTAGGAATGTAGAGTTTAATAGGCTCAACTGTTGATGCACAAATACATCAGAAAGAAGAACTGCATTCATCTATAATTTAACGCTAGAATATTTCTCTATAATAAATTAATGCAGAAGACAAACAAAATTGATGATAACAAAAATAATAAAATATCCAGGGTATTTTAAAGTGTGGCGCAATCTTTTTTGTTTTTGCTCAATTCGTATTGTTTCTATTTTTTGTGCATTTTAATTATTTGTGCTTTCAGCTTAGAGAGTGAGAGAGAGAAAAAAACAAAATTAATTGAGCGCTTGTCTTGTCTCAATGAAAACGCAAGAGAATTGCAAACAAATTTCGCATTGCCGCCTGAATAGCTCCGGCCTTGAGATAAACAAACAACAAACTTTTGTTTAAACAATAAACAGCCGCGTTCGCTATTAATTCCGTGTATATAAAAACATGTATATAAACTTTATATATATATATATATATATATTAAATAATAGAGTTGCACGAACAGTCGACCTAATATTGAGTAATTTTCTGATGGGGTCTTAAAAATAAATCTATTACGCGGATGCAGCGCGAGGCTCGTAAATTGCACCAGCTCCTAATTGAATTAAAGTCATTTTGAGGAGGCGCATCCTGCCTCCGTTCTTGTCTCGAGAGAGACATAAATTCCGCCACCTTCGTAGCGCGTTGCTATTTTTGGTGTCCATGTGCCATGTGGCAGGCGGACGGGCCGCTCAGCTCCGGCTGATGTACAGGACCAGCAATATATTTATTGTAAAGCCCGTTGAACATAATCATTAAGCGCAATTTACCTACAAAGTTTCATGCCGCCAACAACGTTGGCAGCGGGTCAGACGGACAAACAGACGGACGGCCAGACAGATGGACGGACGGACGGACGGACAGGCAGGCCGTGCAAAATGATTATTACCATACGCCCCGTCAATGCAACGGGTGGGGAGGGGAGGGGCGTTGCAGCAGTTGAGCACGAGCGCAGCGAAAGACTCTAGACACGAACTTGACTTGCCACAAATTCAAAGTGTGGCAAATTGAACTCCGCACTCCACATGCATAAATAAATAAGGTAAGTCAATAAATAAATAAATAAACAACTGCAACTGTAACTGCTTGAACGAAGTGAAAGCTGCCGTTGTTTTTGAGGCTGGGTCCGGCGTGGCATTTGGCATTTACGAAACTCTTGTACTCGAACAGCTGCACATAACGGACAACTGTCAATAAATAATCAAAATAAACCAAAGCTCAATCCATAACCGGCAATTGACTATTTTTGGTAACTTGTCGCTTGTAAAAATACCCGAATCTATATATATATATATACATATATATTTAACACGCTAAATGGAAACTCGAGCAGCGAGCATTTCATGAATTTGTGAAATTATTCAATGATGCAATCGATGTGCACACGATATTTACAGTTACCAAATCGTATTGAGTGGGTGCCAACAATAACTCGCTCTGGAATTGTTATTCCCTAATTTAAGTTGCTTGCAAATGAAATTAACGCTGCACGTTTTAAATGTCAGCAAAACAATAAAGTAAAAAAAAGTTATACTAAATAAATAATAAAATAAAATAAAATAAAACAAACGGCTAATGCAAATGCCAAACGAGTTGCTGGCCAAACAAAAAAGAATTTGCATATAAGAAAACGCAGTCGCCGAAAATTAAATTATATTAAATCGCCGTGCACTGCAAGTCGCTGTTAGCCAAGTTGCTTGCCTTGAGTCCGCATATCGCGCTACAGTTCGCAGACTTGGCTAAAATACGTTTCAGCACTTGCGTCACAGAACAAAAAAAAAAAAACGATACCGCTCACTGGCCGTTAGAAACAGCAACAGGCTCACAGTTGACCGCATCTGGTCTGAGCACATCTGAAACATGACAGACTACGAGTTACCCAGTAATTGAAGTCCTTTGTCTATGTCATCCAATTACTTTTATATCACTTTAAATCTGAGTTCATTAAGTCAAGGAAAACAAAGACAAAGAATATAGTTAAATGATTCGATGTCCCCCTCCCCCCTCAGCATATATTTTCCAATGCTAAGCGGTATATAAAGCATCCACTAAATTACGGGCAGAGTTTGCTATAAATGCCATCTATTAGCAACGACCTTAATTAGAAGCAGCGATTTTTGTTTTTTTAAATTATACGAATGCCAAACAAAAGACTTAGGACACAAACTCGACTCTTGCCACTGTTTATACCAGAGTAAATGTTTATGACATCGTAATTAGATTAATCGAGGCATAAAACAGCTGCTGGTCTCTTTGCCGGGACATCGCAGCCACAAGTCGAATATTTATGGTTAGCATAAAACTTGAGTGTTACATAAGTTGGACAACGGCCGGGGTTTGGTTCTTTAATAATATTTAAGTCGTTTTTATTGTGGAATTCAATGATTAATGCTTATTTGCTGTGAGCTCGGCTCACCATTATTTGTAACGGTAACTCGTTGTATTATTAAACGCAATTACTGTCAATAGGTTTTTAGCCTTCTGTCGTTTTGGCCATAATGAATTGCACGAATTTTAGAGTTTGTCTTCGGCGCCGACAAACTCAAAAAACAAAAAAAAAAAAAATAAATGAATCAACCCGCCAAAAGCCAAATTTCAAATGCGAAAGTTCAAAGACACGCAACAAACACGCACGAGGGGGAGTTGCGTATGTGCTCGTGGAGGGGGGCGGGGGGCGGCATGCCATTCGTTTTGCCATTAACAAAATAAATTTACGCCTGTGTCTTGTATTATTTTTGTTTTTTACTCCGAAAGCTTTTAATAGGATTTTTATTTAACATATGTTTTCTTCTTATACTTTATTTTTTTTTTTTTGTTTTTTGCTGCCTCGAGACGTGCCTCGAAAGTTTGAGGCTTCATTGATGCGTGCTGATATTATTGATGATGTCATATCGTATATAAGACGGGGGCCTGCGCATCGGTTGCGCTTTCCGATGACTGCGAATAATTAAAGTGACATCAAAATCGGGTTGTGGGAACTAGAAAAAGTTGCCAATCAAATTAAAATCTAATGAAACTCATCAGCGCAATTTTCACTATCCTTAGTTTAACTGTCAATCTTTACAAGCTTTGACAAAGTCATCCACTTACCTAGATCTATAAAAGAAGTCACATAAAAATCTCGTCTGGTTTTCAAGTCAATTCAATGATAATTAAATTCGAAGTGGTGCTCCAAATAAATGCGATTTCTTTAGAAAATAAAAATAAAGTTATAATTAAATAATCTAATATGCTAATATTTTAGCATTTTTATTGATTTTATAAATGGAATCTTTATTATATACATATTTTAGGCAATAATTTATAATATTCTTTTGCTGAGCAAGACCTGAGTCACTTTTCTAGAAAGATCAAAACCAGACATTAAGTGTACTTATTTAGTTGAATATAGATTCTGAGATATGTGGAGTGTTTCATTAAATGAGCTGATCCTTGAACATGACAGAAATCTTATCTTTTAGACCGTTGAGTTAAGCAGTAATATCTGCACCTCTTGGATCAATCTGGTTGCTTGATTATATATACTTAAAATTAATTAAGTGAGCCTTTATTTATACATTATTTTCAATTATATATTTCGTCATGCACTTGTTGGACTTCAACGTGAGTCAGCCTTAGCCTAGCAACTGAAGCAGATCGAAGCTTGACCGACCACCAACCAAAAAGGAATGCTCCAAATGTAACGCCCACGAGAGGCAACGAGAGGCAACGGCGACAGCGTCGACAGAGAACAACTTCGTATTAAAAGCAAAAACTTATAAAATACGCCAACTTATGCCACACACAAAAGCCACAAACATTTTTATGGAGACATCAAAATCACAGCTCAACAGCCACAGCCCCAACTTGAGCTCCAGCTTCAGCTTCAGCTTCAACTCCAACTTCAGCTTCAGCTCCAGCCTCATTGCCAGTGTGAGAATATTGAGAGCTGAGAAGAACTTGGGAATTTTTGATGGGATGCTAGGATGCTGTGTGCCTGCATTTAGGCAGAGCCATTATCATGATGATTAAAACTTATTATTGGAGCCGTATTACTATTATTAGGTGGAGCTGCGGCAATGTCCAGGGCGGCAACACGCACGCCGCAGCCGTCGCAATTGCGTCCTTTCATAATTCTGTGGGCACTCCGTATGCATATTTTTAACCAGGCTGCGATTGCATCCAACATGTTATTAATACGTAGAAACAAATAAGCAAAAACAATAAGAAAAGCCGTTTGCGGGTCGCTGGCTAAGGCTGAAACTGTGGCTCAAACTGAGCCAACAACAGAAACGCGTTACAATTCTGCGGGCTACACCCCAGAGTCAGTGGCTGAGACGAAGCTGAGACCAGCTAAGAGCAGCAGCAGCAGCGGCAGCGGCAGCAACAGCAGCGGCAGCACATTCACCTGGAGCTATACCTGGAGACCGGAGCTGGAGCCGAAGCTGGAGTCGAAGCTGGAGCTGTTGCTGCTCTCTAGCTGTGGAGCACGACGAAGGCTTTGGCTTTTGCTTTGGCTATTGTTTAGTTCGGTTCGGATTTACCTTGATGGTCGTTCACTCTACATACAACGGCAACAACTTTTACTACTAACACACACACTCTCTCACACACACACACACACATACACTGCAACACACATGGGACTTGGGTTGACTTTCAGCGCGCCATCAAAACAAAATATGAGCGAATCGCGCGCAGTCGCGCAGTCGCGCAGCCGGCACTAAAAATCGCTCAATAATATGTACACTGGCCAACTAGCAATTGAGCCAACTAGTTGGGCCACGGCCCCGTATCTGATAAATAGAGTGGTTCACAAAATGCTGACCGGGGCCACAGATCTGCGCCGGGCCCATTCGCCCAGCCTCAGTTGCAGTCGCTGTCGGTGTCGCCGTCGCCGTCGCCGTCACCGTCGCAGTCACCGTCTCAGTCCTGGGCCATTTGTTTGTTGCCGTGGCCAAGCCTGTTTCTTTTTTTTTTTTGATTTTTCCTTTCTGCGTTTTCATACCCTTGCACTTTGGGCATTGCAAATTTATGCAGGCGTTTACAACACATGCATTATCGAGCCCATAAAATACGCTCGTATGTGGTTAAGTGTTAGCTCTTAATTCAATTGGTAAGGTTAGTTATTGCCTAACACATGTATGCCACAACAACATAATACAGCATCTATATAATCCATCTGGACTCTGCTTAGTTTATACATTTACAACTATGTCTCGTTAGAGCATGGATACAATATTTTCTGTGAATAACTTTAAAATGATTTCCAAGTTATTCTAATGTTAAGTCTTAATGGCAAAGAATCCACGAAAGAGATTTATGTGGAGTAATTTATAGTTATAAGCTATTTAAAAACATTAAATGAAAAATATATAATCTTCATTTTTATTGTTAATAAATTATTCTATCTAATATTATAAGCTGCGATTCTCGAATAACATTTCTAGGGCAATATTTGTAGGTGTATTGAGGCTTATAGAAGAAATGCAAGTCTTTGTTATGTAAATGTGAAAACACAAAATAAAATGATCTATATAAAGGCAAAGCAGAACTTAAACCTTTGAGGCTTAAACTATCCTTAACTTTTCTAACATCTAGAGCTCTAAAAAGTTATGTAATTTGCGTATCTAAATTTTTATTATTTTATTATTTATATTTTATTTTCTGGAACTATTTATATTTTATTTTCCTCCTTGTTTGCTTCCCCTTCAAGCTCCAACTATTTATCCCAGTAATAGAATTTTCTATTTTCTCTGCCATACGGCTGTCCCTTTCACAAATAGAGCATTTGAAAATCGGCTATAAAAAGTGGACTCTGTGGTTTGTTTGTTGTTGTTGGCAATGTTTGCGAATAACTTTTTGCCCGGCGTTGCTTATCACGATTTGTGGCCATATTATTTCAGTTTTTGCTTGTTGCTGCTGCTGCTGTTGCTGCTGTGGTTGCTGTTGTTGTTGGTGTTGTTGGTGTTGTTGTTGTTGTTGTTGCTGCTGCTGCTGGTCGTGTCGAGTTATGCGGCATGCATTTTAACGCATATTTTGTAATTGTTGCCGCTGCCGCTGCCGCCGAATGACCTTTCGCCAGGGCGCTGCCTGAGACACATTTGCATGCACACACAAACACACGCACACACAAGCACACACACACACACAGCTACACAATCAGCGAGCAAAGTCGTAGACCAAATCAAGTTCGTTGGACGGGGGGCAGTTCATTGGCCCATTCCAAAGAGCCAACCGCAACTCTTAAGCTGCTTTTGCCGGCTGCCTCAATGTCTAATTACCAACTGCGCTTTGCTACCAGCTGCTGCTGCTGCTGCTGCTGCTGCTGCTGCTTCTTCTTCTGCTGGCTGCTGCCTCCTCATAATTACCAACAAATGAATGTTATAACCATAAAAATTAACTTGACGCCGCTTAAGTTATGCTTCAGTAAAATACCTTTTTTCGGACTTGGCCACAAGGAACAATGAGAACAACACCGCCAACAACTGAACCTCAAAAAGAAAAAAAAAGAGAGAGAAAACAAAAAACAAAAGAACTTCTTAATCATTGCTCGCTTTTGGCTTTGGCTTTGGGTTTAGCTTTGCCTGCTTACCAGTTGCTCTTCGCTTCTAATTATTTACACGCTCCGCGCATGCATATCGCTTACCATTATTCCATTATTATAGCCAACTATTCGTGTAGCCCTGGCCCAAAGTGTCCAGAACACCTCGCAGCGCAAAGAGTGGGGAGGGGAGGGGAGAAGGCCGAGAACAAAGTGTTTAAATTCTTGTACAGTTTAGCAGATTCAAACGCTTCGCTGAGCTTCAGTTGGAGTCGAGAAGCGGGTGCTTTAACGGTGAGACAAGGTATGGAATGGGAAGGGGAAAGGGAATGGAAATGGGTGGGGGAGGGGAGGGGAGGAGTGTCGTGTTGCCTGCTGCAGCTTGCATTACATAATTTCATTTACCGTTGTGTGGCCGTTTGATTAATTTGCAACAACAAGCTTGAATGTTGTCTCTGTTGAATGCGCAGCCAGCTGAAAATTTATGCAAGTTCGTTGCCTAAGTCTTTTGTCTGCCTAACTGTTCTAAAATGCAATTGCGCAAATGTCCCGCTAATTTTACGTTTGCTATTGGCAGCTGTATGGCACAGTGGCCGCGAAACCGACAAGAATTTTTGTTTGAAAATAAAAAAAAGAAAACAAATATTGGGATTTAGAAAATGATGTTAAGCTAAAGTTTTCATGACTTGCAAATAAAATGAAAGTGTAAGAATTTGAGAGATTTAGAAGAACTTTAGGGTAAGATATTGCAGAGTTTCGTGCGAATATCAAATTTTATATTTATTTTTTATTTATAAGAAAATTTTTTGTTTATGTGTTTAAAAGACAAGTCTAAAGAATGGGTAACAATTAATAAAATCCTGAACAAGCAATAAATTGCAATAAGAGAGGGATATATTTTATTCCTTTAAGAAGATATTTCCTTTATCCTTTAAGATATGCCTTAAACGAGCAAGTTGAACAAGAAGAGAAAAAGAGAGAGAGAGAGTTGTAATTCTCGTTTACTATCAGTTTTCTGCTAGGTTTCAGACCACTGTGCAGCTGGGCATAACGAAACTCGCCGCCGCAGAAATGTCCATCATAAAGTTATAAGGAAATGCAGCATCGAAGTTCTAGTTAACAATTACTGGAGCAGCCCGCTTATATGCGACTCGTAGACATAAACATGTGCACCATTACATGCTTCAGATGGCCAACAAAATGCTGTTATTTATATTCTAATTAGGAGTACGTTTCGAAATATCCATCAAAAATCACGCCGCTTTTCTCACGTAAGGGCTGATTAGGCTGTTTTCACATGGTCAAAACTACGGCGTTACATTTTTTTTTAGTTTTATCTTCATAGCCGGGTTGTTTTTTTGTTTTTGTAGGCGTTTCGGCCACGTCCCTTAGAGGGGAAGAGAAAAACCGGCATTGTCATGTTGGAAGCGTTTGTAACAGCTACCAAATACTATCAACGGTTGGGACGATGATTATGCCTTTATAGGCAAGTGTCAGTGTTTTTTTTTTTTTTTTACTATGCCAGCTACACGGCCAATTTTCATTGCCAAAAGCAACAACAACAGCGACAATAAGACGTTTTTCTTGGGTTTTGTTTTGTGCCATCCTTTAAGCCAACAAGTTGTTGGACAGTTTGACTGTGTGTGTGCGTGTGTTTGTGTTTGTGTTTGTTACTTCAAAGGAATTTCCATAACCGCTAGCATTCCAAGTGTTGTTGTTGTTTTTGTTGTTGTTGCGCCTAATGGGCAAAGACAACGACAACAACAAAGGAAGCACGTACATATTTCTCTTTTTCTTTCGTTCTCTCTCTCTTTCTCTCTCTCTCTCTCTCTCTCTCTCTCTCTGTCTCTCTCTCTCTCTCTTTCTCCTGTTCGCTTCTTTTAATACCTTTTGCTTTCTGCGGCTGTACGTAACGAAAATGAGCGCAGACAATAATGAAAAAAAGAAGAAAAAAGCGGCAGGAAAAACACAAAAACAACAAAACAACAAAACAACAAATACCAAATGCACAACAAGACGAACAGGTTTTCAGGGCAGCTCGAAGATGCGTGCGTGGAAAACTGTGGAAAATGCAAAGAGCGAGAGGCAGCAGAAAATTGTGCTCCACTCTGTGCAACCGCAGCTGGTCAGCGGCCGCGCTTGACCCTCAGCCAGACCAATTGACACAATTCAAACGGCAACAGCAAAACATGGCCAAAACAGCAACAGATTAAATTTTATTGTTGGCTTACATAACTCATAAACGATTGAAATCGATTTTAAAAGTGATCGCATGTAGAGATTAAAATGATTTTTAAATGAGTTACATATTTAATTATGAAATTTAATCGACCGTATAAATTCATATAAAGTGTTTAGCCACAGTTCTTACACAGTTCTAATTACCAAATTGTCAGCTTATGGCTAACGCGTTAAATTGCCGCTTAGCGTTAATTCCTATATCATTATAAAATGCTAATTGGAACACTGGCAAAAAATGAAATTTATAGGGTATCTCATAGCGAATGGCATAGTTATAACTAGTTGGCAATTATCTCATCGCAACTGCATTCCGCACACGCATGCGTCGCAGCGCATTAGGCTGTTTAGCATGTTCGGATGCGGATGTGCATCTGTGTGTGTGTGTGTGTGTGAGTGTGAGTGCAAGTTTGAGTACTCGCTGCTATGTAGGTTGGTGTGGCAAGCAACGGTACTGCAACTGCAACTGGCAGCGGCTTTTGGCTGACTCGCAGGCAATTTGCAAAGCTGCCAACTCTCGGCAATGGATGGGGAAGGGGGATGTAGGAGGGGGGACAGTTTGAGGCTCATCACTTGGCCATCTAATGTCTAACTGCACTTAGCTGTCAACTCAACTTGTTTACGCTGCATGCGGCTAACAGTCGCTGCCGCAGTCGCTGCCGCAGTCGCATCTGCCGCTGCGTTGGCGTCAGTTACCGTAGCCAAAGTTGCTTTTTGGGTCAGCACGCGCCTCGCATTGGCGCTTATATAACTACCAAAACAACAACAACAACAAGAGTCATTTGCCACATGATGTGCGTATGTGCCTTGGCCTGGCCAATTATGCAAGCCAGGCGCGTAAATATTTAGCCAACTTGTCTACAACGAATGGAGAAAAGCGGCTTACAACGTTGCCAAAGTCAAAATAAACTGCAACTCACATTTTTTTTTCATTTTCATTTGCTTCTTCTTCTTTACTTTTTTTTTTTTTGGCTTGTCCAAACGAAGCATAAATAAACAGCCGGCATTAACATTTACGATGCCTACGTGGTCCAGCGTCGGGCAACGTGACTTTCAGCTCAAATACACGGCATAAATTAAATTAACAGACTGCACCGAAATTACAGCCCAACATATCTAAAAGATAATCTCAAAGATCTCCACCCCATCTGGCCGAAACGTGAGCGGCCACTTGCAATGAGCCCAACTAAGTTAAACAGATATACGATCTATATATGCTAATGGGTAAAGTACGATCTACATACTAGCTACCCATATATATATATATTAATTTATTCTAACAGAGCTTCTGATTTGTTGTACTGTTAGCTCATCAACTACTGTCATTTAATATTTTGGCAACATGGTTAAAAAGCTTGCGAACCGGTTCAGAGTAATCATTATAGCCATCTTATCGGATTATAATATATCCTCAGTCTTACAACGCGTTTCTTCAACTGCCAATTGCTGAATTGGCCCACTTTTCTCTCCGTTAACTGTAATATACAGATTGAGGTCAGAATAATATACAAGCAAAATTAATGTTTCGAGTGATAAAATACAATTTGTATGCCAGTGCCATAGATCAACAAAAACAAAAAAAAAAAAAGATTGCAAAAAATAGTTTATCATGATTGTTCTGATTGGATTGATTGTGATTTGAATACGAAACGAGTCTCGCAATTCCAAATCCATTTATTAAATTACTTTCGATTTATGATCATATGATGTTCGAAAAACTCGTTTGCCTAAGTTCACAATTAAAGTGACTTTATTTTGTATGTCGATCTTCTCTATAAGCAATATCTAAAAAAAAAAACATTCGTTTTCGCTTAATCTCGAAGTGCGTCGCTGTTCCAATTTATAAGCCATAATTAATTTATTTTCAATATCAACTCAATTTATCAGTTGACTTGACAAATACAATAACAAATACAAATTATCCGGCGACAAATGCGACTGCCTCTAACTGCACTCTCACAGTCGCTTCTCACTCGCTCTCTCTCTCTCACTGTCTCTCTGTATACGTATGTGTATTGCTCTCTGGTAGCACAGTTGGTGAGCAACTGTTATACACTCGAGCAGAAACTGATTTTCAAATGCTCGGAGACATTTAAACGAAACTAGTTTTCCTTTAGCATGTTAGAGAAGTCGGCTAGAAAGGTATGAGGAGGGGACTGGTGGGGAGGGGGTGGGGGGAGCAACTGCCGTCAGCTGTTTGGCTATTGACTTGGCTCAAACGATCGGCTGCAATGCGCTCGCTC
This sequence comes from Drosophila pseudotalamancana, assembly GCA_037075185.1. Classification (NCBI taxonomy): domain Eukaryota; kingdom Metazoa; phylum Arthropoda; class Insecta; order Diptera; family Drosophilidae; genus Drosophila; species Drosophila pseudotalamancana. Next base: position 800,337 of record JBAMCK010000996.1, on the reverse strand, counting down.
AGTTAGTCTTAGCCGGCACGTCGCGTTGTGTGCACCTCGTCAAAAGTTTTTTGTGAAACGGTTCGTTTTTCCAGTACCGAGAACCACCCCCCTTCTCCCAGCCACCCCGTTGAGATCTACAAATTATTATACAATACACATTTGCACAGCTGTCGAGTTTCTTGGATGTTGCTTGTTGTATCTGTGTGTGTGTGTGTGTGTGTGTGTGTGTGTGTGTGTTGGTTGATGTGTTGGTATTCGTATGCAAAAGCCATCAAAAATTAGCAACAATTTCTATTGCTATTTGTTTAATTTGTTGACGCCATGCAATTTGAAATAGAAAAAAAACACACAGCTTAAATAGATCTGCGCTTACGTAATGCATAAATAAACTATTTGCTTTTTGCTGCTGTTGTGCGAATTTTTTTTTTTTTGTTGTTGGTTTCTTTTTTTTGTTTTTTTGCAAATTTGGCGTTTGCGAATTTTTGCAAATGACTGCGTCGATTTTCTAGCAAATTTCATTTGGGATTTGGGGCAGAGCATTTATATATGTTTATTTAATTGTTTTGGGCGATAAGTAAATTGCAAATTGGCGGCGTCATCAGCCACGTTTGAGTTGCTTTCTAGCGCAGCAGGTGCAAAGTGCATACAAAAGACTTAAGCAACAAACTTTCCTTTCCCCCTGCTGCATGCCACAAAAGGCGCTCTGGCTGAGGCTCAGCGCTTTGCCATAGTGTAATGCTAATAAAGCAATAAAAAATCGTAAATAATCATAAAAAATAAAACAACAACAACAACTTACATCACAAGCAGCTCGCAACTGGCTGGCACACTTTTCGCGGCTGCAACAGCAACAGCAGCAGCAACAGCAAAGAAGAAAAAAGCGCACAATCGCTGCATTTAATTAATCAAAAAGAGCTTTTGCTTTTATGAATGAGCCGAGTGAATCGCTGAATATGAGTGAATGAGTGAATGAGTGAGTGACTTATTGTGGGGCCCTGCCCTTACATCAACTTTTGTCATCCTGCCTCTGCGGCAGCTGCTGCTGCGGCGCCCAACATAAATTATGAGCGGCTGAAGGCGGCTGCTCCTCCAGCCACGATGTATTCATAGTATATAAAAATATGACTTATTAATAAAAACAGACAACGGCAGCAACTTAGCAACTTAGGGCCCGAACAGCAGCAGCTATAACAACGACAACAACAACAACAACAACTTAATAAAGCCAACAAGCTGCTGGCGCCAGCGGCTGGCTTCAGTTTGTAGAGAATCGAGTTTAGAGCAGTTCGAAGATCGGAGGCGCTGCCCCATCGTAAATGTTGATGTATTGTTGATTTTTCATTAAATGTGTTAAATATGCCAAGTGTAGGACAACGCGTGTGGGTTCTTCCCCCCCTCCTCTCCCCTCCTCATCTTCCCTTTCCGTTTATTTATTTTACCTGCACTTGTTGTGAAATGATTTACAGCTACTGCAGTCGCTTGTTTATAAGTAATATTTCTCTACTTAGATTTCAATTAGTATCTTGAGGCCAAGACAACTTTGTTTCAATATATATTTTGTTGGCTAATTACATTTATAATCAATGTACAGCTAAACGACAGCCTTATCGAACAGCCCTCGCATAACTGTCTGCATTTTTAATTACACTTATAAATCGATACACTCACTTCGAAGGTTTTTAATATGTGGCACACGTTTTGCGCTTATGTTTTTTCATACTTCATTTGCAGTATGCAATAATTGCGGGGCGTACAAATTAACGTGCGGACAAGAAGCTCCAAAAAAAAAAGAGGGAATAAGGTAAAAAAGTTACCCCTTGTTGGCCTGCAGGACGCTTTTTTTGTCCCTTTGTATGCGGAAATTATAAAATGCTGTACAAAATACGAAGAATTAAAAAAAGAAGTTGCCAAACCCTTTTTTTTATTTGCTGGACATGCGGTGCATAAATTAGCGTTAGCTTTATGAAAAGTTGCAACAGTTGCTGCTGCTCAGTTGCAACAGTTGCTGCTGCTCAATGGCGCAAATAGTTGAGCGCCCACGCGCAAGGTCGCAGACAACTGCATAAGCGAGTTTGTTGCCTAAGTCATTCGTTAAAGAGCAAAGTTTGCGGCGATTGATTTGCATAGCAACCAGGCTAATCGAATGAGTCAAAGTTAACGCCTTAAAGATAGTTTGACATGCCCCATTAAATACCGCCCACTCGCACCGCTCGGTGCCGGGCAGCGAAAGTTCAGCAAAAGCTCGAGAAACATCATAAAACATGTGTGTGAAAAAAATAAAATGTTTTAAACGCCCACCAAAGCTATCAATTTCTGTCCGTGTATGAGTGTGTGAGTGTGTGTGTGTGTATGTGTGTGGGTGTTGTGGGCGTGCAATGTGCGCCTGACACCAAAACAGTTAAATGTGGAAATACAAGAAATTCAAGTGAATATCAAGCGCAAAAATTACGTCAATCAAAAAGTCAAAGCAACGGCCAGCCAGCAAATATCAAAGCTAAAAGTTAAGAAAAAATATATTTTCTGCAAAGGCGTCCGTAGAGCAAAATCGGAAAGAAAAAGAAAAAAATATGTATATATATGTATGTATATATTGCCTGGTTTTTTCTGCTGAGCGGTCCAAGCCAAAAATGGACCATGCAGAGCCGCAGCAGCAGCAGCAGCAACAGCAGCAACAGCAGCAGCAGCAGCGCAGCGACGCAGCAGCTCAGCGTGTGGGCAGCAAAGTTGCCTAACAACCAACAACCAGCAGTACGAACAACACGAACAACACCAACACCAACACCAACAGCAACAGCAACAGCAATACGAACACGAACACCAGTCTCAAGTCTCCACTGGTCGTCAAAGACGACATCGGCGACGCTTCGGGATCGGGCTGCAGCTCCCAACCGCAGCTTCAGCTCGAACCAAAGGCGAATTCGAATTGTGTTTCAGTTCGTTTTTAGCGCGCGTGCGGTGCGGTTCTCTCTCTCATTGATTTCATTCATTCAACTGGCTGGCTGGCTCTCAACTTCTCGATCAACAGCTGAACAGTGCGCAGATCTTCGAGCACTGCTGTTAGCCATTTGGCAGCATCTGGCCGCCGTTCATAGCCAAAGCAAATTAATTTGTTTTCCTAAAATCTGCACCGTTTCATTACAGTGAAAGTTTTGTGAGGCGTGCGCAAAAAAAATATATAAATTTTTGAAATTTTACCAGTGAAAATTGAAAGAAAAACCCCCCCAAACGCAAAACGCAACGCGACGCGTCCAAATTATCGGCATCAGCCAAGTGTTGAAAGAAAAGCGTCAATATTTTTCTTAAATATACCAAACAACAAAAATATAACAAGTGTCTGTGCGCAACTCAGTGTGTGTGTGTGTGTGTGTGTGTACAGTACCTGAGTGTGCATCTGTGTGTGCTTGTGTGTGTGTGTATTTAAGCGCTTTTGGCGTCTTGAAACAAATTTTTGCTGGCGTTGTTTTTCGTTGGCATCTGTTGGCAGTATGAACTGATTTTCACCGAAATTTTACGAAGAAAATGGTAAGCAATTGTTTTTCACTTATTTAACGGCGTAATATTTAAGCGTAGCCAAGAAAATTTTCAAATAACATTAGCTTAACATTAAATGTAATTCAAATAAAATAAGTAAAGTCGGTTTCTACAAATGTAGATATTTTAAAATGTAGAAATCAAATAAATTGTTTAAAGTTGAGTTCCCCAAATATTAAAATCCAGAAATTTCAACAAGAGAAAAATATTAATAATTATCTGTGAAAAGTTGAAAAAATTATTAATAATAAAGATAATATTTTCTATTAGTTTTAGTTTCATGAGAAAAATAGTATATAAGAGCTAATATTTATTTATTAATTTGTATTTTTAATATAAATGCACAAATTTAACCACGAAATCTATTTGAAAATTGAGTTCATTTGTGAATCACTTCAAAGTATTTATTGAAAAATCCCAAAGCTTTGCAATTCTAGTGAAAATCTGTGAGCTGAAGCAGCATTTTGAAAAAATTCCATTAAAATGAAGTGACAAACGGGTATTAGCCGGCTCTTAAGTCAGCAGCCAAGCCCAAGGCAGTCAAACATTTCGCTTTCATTTGTGCAAATCTCCCTCTGCCTTGGTCAATTGTTATTTTTGAGCAGCGGCTGAAGATGAGGTTGGAGATGGAGATAATTGTGTAGTTGCCTTGTCACTAATGTTGTTTGTTTTCTCTGCAGCGCAAATAGGGGGAAAATATGACAAATAATTATTCGAAATGCTCGCTTGACACACTTTGCCAGCTGTCAACCGAAAAGAAATTCAAAATATTTGCCTAACAAATGACGAAAAAAATTATTTATTTTAACATGTGACCAAAAATAGAGTTTGCCACCACAATCTGTGAGTGGTGCGGCTTTGTTTAATGTGGATTTGTGGATTGTAACTGATTGAATGTTCGAGTGTTGTGGCTAACAGAAAAAAAAAAAACGCACATTGGCAAAATTTTTAGTACCCACGACTTTGGCCATTTTTATTGATGAAATTTTGAGCTTATCTCGGCCTTTGTTTTCCTCTTCTTTTTTGCTTGCTTTTTTTCGGTCAAATGCAAAGTGGCAAAAAAACAAAAACAATAACAAAATACTGCCACAGCTTGCTGCAGGCTGCAACTTGAGCTCATTTGTCAGTCGGCGCCAGTTTGGACTTGCTGCTAGTCATTTGTAAAATTCATTGTTTAGCAATCTTCACAGTCGTGTGTTGTGATTTTTGTAGTTGTCGTTTTTCTTTCTTTTTTTTTCACAAGTTCGTGGCTCATCTGTGGGCCACGGCGGGAAGATTCATCCAACCAACTGACTGACAAACTAAGTGATTCGCTTTGGCTGCTTTGTTTTGTTTTCTTCGACTGTTTAAATTGTTGCGTTGTGGCTGAAGCGAAGGTGCAAAACTTTCACTTTATGTATTATTGTTTTGCGTGCGAGCTCGGAACCTCAAAAACTCAGAAAGAAATTACAATATTAATGACCATAAATTATGAGCCAAAACTCAGTTCCCCCTCGCATGCTGCGTGGGCAGAAATTGCAGCTATTAAAAATGAGTGAAAAACTCGGGGAACTTCGCATGCAATTCTACGCAAATGCAAGAAAGTCTGACACGCAGTGCACAATGTAGGGTACTAAGCACGAAAGACTTTGGCAACAAACTCTAAGTTGTTAAATAAGTTAATAAAATGCTCATCAAAAAAGCTAAAACTGAAAATGTTATTACCTCAATTAGTTATACGACTTCGGAATAATTTACATTGTTTCTGGCCTGTTAATTTCGCTAAAAGTTACGACATTGCTTATACCATTGATTATCTCAATGAATTTTTATTTTATGTCCATAAGCATAAACGCAAGATATCTAATAATTATATAAAATTCATCTTAAATGCTTGTAATGTTCTCTGCATCTATTAAACTACTTCAAAGTTTTTAGAATGGATCTCAAATTTAATTTTTTGAATACTTTTTTTTTTTATAGGCATGTTATTTCCTTTTAAAAAGATGCTTAAAACAAAAAACTAAAACAAACTTGGCTTAAGGCATTATGCTCTATAAAAGCCAAATTTATAGACCTGAATAATAGCTACAACATTTTCCAGCAAAATGAATATGTACGGTTCTATAATTCTCTAATTGCCAGCAAACAAAAGACTTAGGCAACAAACTTGCTGATCCAAAGTGAAAAGTTGACTTAACTAAAAAACTAATCGATTAAAGCAATAAAAGCCTTCAAACTGATTCATGCACCAACTTTGGCCAGATCAACTTGTATTGTGCACCCCACACAGTCTGTTGAACCTCAGTGGCTGCGGCTCAAGGCCATTCCCACCAGCAGCGCAAAAAGTCGCACAAAAAGCCGCAGCGGCCGCAAATTCTAATAAATTTTGCGAAAAAAAAAAAAATCAAAAAGCCAAATCAATTTTTTTTCTTTGCACGGTCTTCTTTTACGGCAAGAATTCTCATAAATTTTGTTCGACCAAAAAAGTCAAAGTGTGTGCGCGCCCACAAGCAGATCACCGTGCGTCAGATCAGGCGATGGTGCCACAGATTCATCTAACAAAAGCACCACCAGCAGCAGCAGCAGCAGCATCACCAGTCGTATCATCATTAGTCAGACTCGCAGTCAGCCAAGGCTGAAGTCGGCCTTTACGAGTAGTTTGGCTAAATTGGTATCGGGTGGGCGTTGCGCTGATTGGCAAAGATTTTGTTGCGTGGGCTGCTGCATGACACAATCGTTCAAGCCTGATGGCACTTCAGGTGTGCGTGTGTATGTCTGTATGTGTGCTTTTTCGTGGCTGACTTGCACTTGTTATGCGTTTTCGATTTCTGGACAAGAGGGCCGGCTCTCAACCTACTTTCACCAGAACTTGGTTTCGTTTTCAATGCCTTATACGACTGGAAGTCCCAAAAAGATTTTGGCTTTCAGCGGACTGTCAGCTACTGCAAACCGCAGACGATACAACAAAAAAAAAAAAAAAAAAAGAAAAATAAAAAAAAAAAAACACATAAATAAACCAGCATCAGCAGATCTGCAAAAAACAGAGAAGAAATATGCGCCGAAAAGAGCAACAAAAGCGAAAGTAAAACAGCGACCAGTTTTTTCCTGGTCTTATTTAGTTTTTTTTTTTTTTTGCTCATTGAGGGCTGCAGACTCGAAATGATGTCATGACTGAAAAGGAATTGCCAAAAATTAAGTTTTTATTTTTATTTTTTTTTTCATTTTTGTGTGGCCTGTTGTCTGCAACTGCGCGCGCTGCAGGCCCCAAAATTGTAGCAATGAAAGGGAACAGAACGGACTTCAGGACGGACACGGTTGTGTTTAATGCAAAATCATGCAAACTGAATCTTAAATCGAACTGTGAAACAAATGCAAAAGTAACCAGACGACTTTGGCCCAGCCCAGTTCCAGTTACAGTTTCCAGATCTGTACAAACGCCAACGTCAGACTTTTTGTGCTTATGTATGTTTTTTTTTTGTTTATTTTTTTCTTTTAAACTTTTTGTTTCATGAGCTTTTATGCCAGTGCCAGACCCTGAGCCGAAACGACGCCTGCATATAACTAGCCGTAATGTCGTTCATTTATTTCATTTTAAGAAATCGACAACAAGCCTTTAAATTTATGACTCATATTAGTTGGCACTAACAACGGCAGCAGCAGCAGCAACTGCAGATAAAAAATCCAACACGGAACCTTTTAGATTGCAATTTGGAACAATTTTCGTTGTAGTTGCAGCAGCAAAGCCAAAGCCAAAAACCGAAAAACCCGTCCAGACAGTTCAGATTGGCACCCAATTAACGGCGTCATTTAACTTTCAAATACAACAACGGCAATCGAACGAGACCAAAAAAATACAATAAAAAAATCTGCTGCAATTGCTACTTTATAAAGTCTCGTGTGGACGGTAGCTGCAGCAAGTTCGTTGCTTAAGTCTTTTGTTAGCGCCTGTCTAAAACAATCGGGCCGACTAATAACTTCATTTAAATTAATCTAGTTAATCGCCTCGATGCGTATGTCAGCAATTTAAAATTCAATTACAACAGCCGCCGCCGTTTGAAGTTGCCACCACATACAACAAATTTGCATGTGCCCCCATGTGCCCCCATCTGTGGCTGCAACATCCTGTCGCCAGCTGGCCGTCATATCCTGTGAGCGGTGGCAGTAAATTGCAAAAACCGCACATGCTAATCAACTGGCATAGAGGCTGCCGCAAACCGCAATTATTAAATTACATTTACCTGCCTATGCAGTCGGCCTAATCGAATTGCCTGAACTGCTGGCTGAGGGTCGCCTCCTGGCCAATACCCAATGGCCAGCACCACTCGCCGCTGTCACTGATACCAGCCAACAGCAACACTTGACGCTTCTCGCTAATTGAGCCGCCTGGACTTTAATGGGGGTTGACAGGCGTTTGCGGTAGTTTGTAATACATGTGTATGAAGTAATATGTGTATATATTATAATTAATAGCCAGCCGGGCGAAATACAAAAGAACTTTGCACGAGTGCTAAAAGTTTCTGCTCGGTGTGAGAAGTTGTGACGCACTGTCGGCTAAGTTGCTGCTGTGGTCTAAACAATTAGTTGGCTTTGACAGAGATTAATTTCTATTGCAAATGTCGAACTCTATTTATCAGTCTTTTAAGTCGAAATCAAATTATTTTTTAATTTAATCCACAAAGGTTGATTGGAACTATATACATATATATATATATATGTAGATCTATTTGAGATTGGCCAAAATGTTAAGGCTTTCAATTTATATAACCAAAAATATATATGTGTGAATGTATACATAAAAACAGGAAATTAATTAGTTTTACGCACATTAAATGTACTCAATAGGTCAGCCATATTTATTATTAAAAACTTGTTGGACAGATCTAATCCAAATTTAAACGCTAACCCAGCTAATTTCTAGCATCATCCAAAATAATGTCTGATTGGCCAATTTAAATGCTGTCATCAGGAATTTCTCGAATGATCTAGTCAAAATCAATGCTGAATCATTTATTTAAAGTCATCAGCCACTCCTCTGAACCACATGATTAAATAAATGCTATAAATAAATAAACAGCATGATTTATTACAGCTGGAAACCATTACATCAATTTTTATATTTCAAAATATTATATGCTATATGCTATAAGAAATATGGTCTGATTGCATGTTTATCTGTTTGATCTTTCAATTGGATAATAATGTCTTAGCTTAGCTCCGGCTTCAGTTACGCACAAAATTGTCATGACTCAACGTAACGAAGGTCAACAACTGTCTCGCTCACAGCACTGGCGACAATTTCTGTTTCTTAAGACACACAGATATATACATATACACACACACATAGAGCGTACCACACAATGTTTGGCCTTAGGCAATGCGTAGGTTTTACGACTCGCTTGGCTTGATTAAAACGTATTGTGGCGAACACCAATTGGCTTATTACCAATAAGTTGGGCTAAGAGCAGTAAAACCCGATTTGCATATGAATCAATGCGCGATTCTAACAGCCGAACACACAGTTTCATATACCAAACACAAACACACATGCAGAGGCGTAACCTGGGGGCGTGGGCAGTTGAGCAGCCTTCAAAGTGAACACTCAGCCACACTTAGCGAACGGCCCACACATGCGAGACAGAGAACGCAATACATTATAATTAAATGCTGTTACACGCAAATGTGGAGTTGATTGATTTTGAAAGCTAATTGAAGAGGCTTTGAGCCCAGCCCCAAACTAGCCGCAGAAAGGGACGAGTCACTTCCTTGTCAAGTTTTGAAGAACGCTCCTCAACTGTGTGAAAACAATAAGCCGTGGGATTTCGTTTGATTGATGTGCCCATTGCCTTCATGAGGTACATCAACTAGCTGTTCTTAGACGTAATATTACCCATTTATTCTATACGCTCTAGTCAAACTGTTTTCAAGCAAGGTATAGTATGTCCAAAGTACTTTGTCTCGAGTATCAAATGCGATACTTGCAAATAGTAATAATCATTTATTTTAAAGGGGTATCTGCTAGTTGAGTACACAACACCATGTTTATCCGTTTTTTTCTATATTAAAGTTAGAAAAACGAATGAGTGAAACGTCGTGCAGGCAAGTTCGTTGCCTCAGTCTTTCGATTCGGGGAAGGTGGTCAGCCTGGCCGGCTAATTGGTGAGCAAAAGAGCGAACAAGAGCAATAATGTACCGCCAGACAACAAATAACAACATGTAATGAACGCAGCTTACAGTTCACTGCAGTTCGGATTTTGTTTTTTTTATTGTTTTCTTTCTTTTTTTTTTGTTTTTTTGTTTTTTTGCTCAACTCAATGAAAAGTAAATTGGCCCGGCCGCCTGCTTTGTACATGGACATGGACATGCACAGCCTCCGAGGAGGTCCAGAGCACAACAAAAAATAAATAAATATATATATGTATATACACATACATGTGTATGTATTTATATATATGTGTGTTGCTGTTTTATACTGAGAATAAATTGTTGGCATGTTGCAAGGCAGGGCACATGAAATTTATGCCATTTTAAAGCGAGAAATGAAACACGCCTCAAGTGCATTACAATAAATTATATAGAAATATGAGCGACCCTTGATATCCTATTTCTCAACCACTTCTCCCCCCCCCCCCTGTGATATCTGAAGTGCTCCATTATAAAGCAATTAATGCTGGCGACTCGCTCCACTTTGCTTATTTTAATAATTCATAAAAATAAGCGCATAATTAGGACGCTTGGGTGGGCCCTGGGCACGACTCCAACTGCTCCTTTGGGCAACGCTCATTAAAAATGGCAATCGCTAAAAATAGGTAGAAAGAAACATTTGTGCTGTTCCAGTCGCGAGTCGCCCGGCACATATTTTCATATTAATTATCCTCGCTGGCCACTTGTACAGCTGTCGAGCCCCAACCCCAACCCCAACTCCAAACCCAAACCCAACTCCAACCTAAAGCTCAGCTCCTGCCAGTCCCGGTTGCCATCTATTCCCAAGGGACACAGATGCAAAATGCTGGCCCAACAGATGCCGATATGGCGACAGTAGCCGAACCGGGCCAATTCGCTGTTGGCCGTGCGCAGATTTTGCCGATTGTCTGCCATTGACTTTTAGCGATAATTAACACCTCGCTACGAGCCCTAAACCAAATTGAAAGCCAAGTCGAGACAGCTGCGCGCGACAAAAAAGAGCTAGAACAAAAAAAAAAATAAATAAAATACTTGTCGAGCTTTTTTTTTATTTTTAATGGTCGATTTTACATTTATTTTATTGCTGTAGCAAACTGGAACTTTACTTATTGATTTGCATTTTTACAAGCGTCTCCTTGTTCCTGTCCACTGTTTGCTATTTTTGTATATTTAAATCGCTGCTTGTCGTTTTTTCTAGTTAGCAGCCAATTTCAAGGTCTTCTGCTATGACAACGTTAAAATTCACTTAAGTTGAGAAAAGAGGAAGGATGTAAGAGCTTCTCAATGAATGCTTGACATGAAGATCTTGTTAAGTTTTTCCTTTTTTTTTCGCGTGGCTAAACAGAGTAATATTTAAAAAAAATGTTTTATACATAAAAAAAAATGTTTTATATATAAAAATATTTAAAAAGTTGTATATCTTAAAAGAAACCGCAATTCGATTGCAGTCGATCCTTCGGCTTACATTTTGAGCCAAACAGCCTTGAAATTTGTTTTGTTAACCTGGTTTTCACATTATTAAGCGAAAGCCTCGGCTCAAACCTTGAACGAGACATTTATGCATGACATTTGTATGCCATAAATAAAAGAAGGTTTTAAGGTTATAATACATAAGGTAAAAAAGGGAAAAAAAATTTCTTTTTAGATTTTTGTTATTTTAATTGAAGATTTAACGCTTATTAAATATATTTAATTGCTTCAAATAATTTTTGAACTACTTTTAATTGTAAAATCCTTCAGTTTAATTTTTACACTCATTACAAAAAAAAAAAACAAACTTCAACTTTTTATGTTTTCTCATGCATGAAAGCTGAAATTTCAAGTAGGAAACATGATTTTCTTCTTCTTCTTTTTGAAGTGCATTGACCATGCTGGTCACATACTTAACCACACGGGCTTTTGACTGCCACTGTGCGTGGTAACTGACTCATGTCTGGCCCTTGGCCAAGAGCGGCCAAAAGGTATTCCGTTCGATCAATCAATGCATAAAAAACTCACACACACACACACACACACACACAAATCGCCCACGCGTACAGAGACTCAAGCGAAGGGACACTGGGCGACAGACAAAGGTGATTGGGCTTGGACATGGAATTGGGAATTGGAATGGTCAAACGGCCGCATTGGACACAACTTTTCATAACATGGCCGTAAAGGCAAAGGCGGATCAAAAAATTATGCAGAGCACATACCACGCACACTAACGCACATTTGCCACTATTATACAATAGTCAAGCAAACAACAACAACAACTACAACAGCAACAGCAACAACTTCAATTGCATAAAACTCTTTTCTTCATTGCGTCGCCGTCATCGATGTCGACTTCAGTTGCGGCATAAGCCCAAAAAGAGTCCAAAGAGGATCGCGATGGCGACGCCGGGTCCGGGCACGTACGCACTGCCAACAGCATTTATATATATAGATATACATATATATAAATATATTTATATATATTGTTATTTATTGAAGTATATGCCAGAGCGCGTTATGTTTTTGCTTAGCGGCCCCCGCTTCAATCGCGCGCATTTGCAATTTACAACACAAATAAACTTGGCCAAGCACCAGGTAGAAGAAGAAGAAGAAGAAGAACACGCAGAGTACAACGACAGCGACAAGAACAACACCAATACCAACAATGGTTTACTTCCGCCGGATAAATACGTAAAATTCATATAAATTAGAATTGTAAGCAGGCAACCATTAATTCGACTGCTGCACTGTGTATGCGAGTGTGTGTGTGTGTGAGTGTGTCTTGTCTTGGCGTTTATTTAAATTAATTTCCGCTAGGCTTGATTGATTCAGGCGCTGCTTAGTCATCCTTAACTGTACAGTTAAGCACAGGCGACACTTGCAATTCTGTCTTCCGTGCTACAAAACAAAAGACTTAGGCAACAAACTTACTCAGTTACCTTTCTATTGCTCAGCTGCCATTTACGGCGCACTCGTCTGCACTCAAGACGGCGTCCATAAATGGAAGTCTGGCATGCCGCCAACGGCAATCACTGCAGTCGCCGATGCAGTTCACCTCGCCAGGCGTAGGCGAAAATTGGAAAGTCCAAAGGCGCCAACGGTTCGATTGAATGGAGCTTAATGGCCGAGGGTGCAAAGTTCAGAGACTGAAGAAAAGTACAAATATATGTTTGCTGCAGCTGGAGCAGACAATTTACGACTGATTGGACATTTACGAGGCCCTGCTTAGACACATTGTGTCATAAATTAAGGCTCACATTTAAAGTTCTTCCATGTGCATAAATAAATATTGACATTTATGTTTAACGCTGTTGAACGTCATTGGCAGAGGTTTCTTCTTTTTTTTCCAAAAAAATACCATTAAAAAGCAAAAAAAAAAATACTAATTAACACCTTTGGCATTAAGTGGCGGCCGCCAGAGTTGCCAGCTAATTTCTGGGTTAAATATTGAAAGCCAAGCCAACAGTGACAGAAAAAACAACAAAGTCATGCAAGCAGCGCTGGCAATGAAAGCGAAATCTCGGTGCCCCGCAGACTCCCGTTTTCCGATGGGCTGATTGCCGACACTCGACACTCGACTCTCGATTTGCGATTCTTAACTGCCGACTACTGACCATTCCTAAAAAACAAAAACAAAAACAAAAAAAAGAAGAAAATAAATACAAAAAAAAAAAAGAGAAAACGAGAGGAAAAAAAACATGCGTCGCTTGCAGTCGACATTCTTTTTAACAAGTTGCCCGTTGACCAAGACCTGAAAAAGGGTCTGCTGATCGGCTGAGAGTTGGTAACGCAGCGCAGTCAAGTTAAATACGCCCGCCGTGTCCACTTTGGGCCCGGCTTGGTCCGGACGGAGGCAGCAAGAAAATATCAGAAGATCAAAGGCATTTTAACAGCATGCGCTGAACGTCCCAATGCAAACAATCAACACGACTGGCCACACGGGGCAAAGAGCGGGGCACAGATAGAGACAGAGACACAGAGAGAGAAAGAGAGAGAGAGAGAGAGAGAGAGTGGGAGAGAGCGAGAGGGCGCCTGGGGCAGCATGGCCAATGTGGCATGGCTTAAGGCCCAAGCCTGTGCACTTAGTTGGAGGACACGTACAGGATAAATTAGCAAATATTTGTTTTCAGTTTTGCTGTTCATGCTGTTGTTGCTGCTGCTATTGTTGTTGTTTTAGCAACGCGTCGCAGATTTTATTTCTTATTTAAGCAAAAATTGCATTTAAATTGTTTTTGTTGCAGTCGCCGTCGACGTCGACGTCGCAGACAGCAGACGTCGTGCAGCTACTTTGTAAAGGTTAAACAGTTAACCTTGACATTTCCGCTGGCCATTGGCCAGTTCTGCAGACAGCAGATCGAGCCACTGCATCCACAGTTGCAGTTGCAGTTGCAATTAATCGCATTGCGCAATGTCTCAATTATGTCAGCCGATTGTCACAATCTTGGCACCCTCCCTTAAGCCATCTAAAGCAGTACAACAGCTACATAAACAAAACAGTCAACACACCATAAACAAAGCCAAGACTCCTTTCTACCCCCCCAATCTGCCCTTCCCAACTCCCACTCGAGGAGCAGACAATATATCAAGACATTGCTACTACAAATAAGTTGACTACGCGGCCTGCTGCTCCATTGTAATGGAATAAAGAGATTTAGTAGCTTTGCCTAGCCACAGATCGAGATTTAAGATTCAGCGCCCAGCCCAGTGGATGAAGCTCTTTGTGTGTCCTCGACTGCACCCTACACTGTACTCTCTGCTGTCCTTCTGTGCGTGCAATGCTCCCTCAACTCAACTCAACTCAACTCAACTCAACCCAACTCTGTTTTGCATGCCTAAGCTTTAAGACAGTGCCGCATATTAATCTTATCAAAAACTTGTCAACAATTCAATACCAACTCATCCGATCCCCGGCTGACAACAAATTCGCATTGTTGCTGCATCTGCAATGTCTTCATTGTATCCATCCAGACTCACCTGCTGCAAAAGTGCATGCCCAGAGGTAATCTCTACAGATCTGATAACGTGATTTGCCATGACAAGCTCTGCAGCATCTAAAATATCATTAAAATATTTGCAAAATTGAGCTGATTGAACAACGGAAGTTAGATCATCAGAATCACAATTAATCTGGATTATTATTAGGAATTGTTACCAGATCATCAAAATCAGCAGCATTTTAAAAAAGTATAATAATGATGTGTATTATAGCCAATTTAAACTGGACTACTTTAGATTGTATAATCAGATTTATTTCAATATCAATTATAATTACGTAATGCAAACATTATATATATGAATATTGTTGTTGGCGAATATATTCTGAAATAAAATTCAAGGCTTCGAGATCTTAAATCTAAGATTGCATAAATATTGAGTTTGGATTCTTAGGCATTAAAAGTCTTAAACGACTTCTGTGAAATATGTGCCATACAATAAGGAATTGATAGCCTTTACCAGGAAATAGCCAGTCATATCTATCTATCTGGCATATTTAAGAACTGGTAAAGTTTTGTGGTTTCCTTTAGATTGTTTCATTTGAAATGATTTGTGGCCGGGCCGCACACAAATTCCTTGTCCCACTAATGATTTCCTGTTTGAGTGCAGGCTCACCTAAAAACCCAAAAAAAAAAAAGAGAACAGAAACAACAACAGAGAGGGAGAAGCAAGCTGGAATGATTAATTATGGGCCAATGTAGGGTATTAGATCCTGGCCTGGCGATGGCGATGGCGATGGCGAGTGAGTGGCTAGCCTACAGCCAGTTCGTTGCCTAAGTCTTTCGTTGCGATTCACCAGAATTTTATGTATTTGGGTTAATGTTACACAAAACCCCAGCAAAAATGCTTCGGTTGTTGTTGTTATTGCTGTTGCTGTTACTGTTGCTGTTGCTTTTACTGTTGTTGGAAAGAAGCATGTGCATTGCTTTAGTTTGATTTTAACACACAAAAATTTCCAAGTATTTATTTAATGTGCACCGCAGAAAACGGCGTCGCTTGACTGCAATTTCCTTCCGTCGACCGTCGAGCTGCGCATCTTGATCTGGCCAAGTGGTCCAAGTGGTGTAGCGTGGTGCAGCGTGGTGCAGCATGCTGCACTGTGGTGCATTGTGGCGCAGCAATAAAAACTCTATAGAAGCAATCGAGCTTAGTGCGTTCTCAGGCCCGAGCAGCAGCTAACAAACTGGTATGCTGGCTGCCGCTGGCTATTTCAAAATCTAACTGTTAACTTGAAAAGTTGAACGTACTTGCAGCATGCAACATGCAACGGCGGCTGCACCCACGGCACAACTGCTAACCGCAGAGCGCCGGCCAACGAAACGAGTTGAAAGCCGTTTTCCCTGTTAGCCAAGTTAGCAAAGCCACACGAAGCCAAGCCATTTCCAAGCCAGGCAGCGCTTGAAAGTCGTTTCTTGTCTAACTGCGTTAGTTTTGCTTTAAATTGTGCGCCCGAGCACAGACCAATCGAATCCGTACCCGTACTCGGCTACAACTACCGGGCTAATGGCTCCACTCTGAGAGAGTTCTCAGCTAAATGTCATAGCGGCGGATGCTCACAGCATTTATCATTAATCAAAAGCCCAAGCAGATGTCAATATTGCCAATGCGGAAACTGCATCTCGCATCTCGCATCTCGCATCTTGCAACTCGCATCTCGCCTCTCACATAGCGGGTATCAGAGCCGGCATCGACACCGACAACAGTTGCTGGTGGCCAGGTGGCCATTTCCGTTGGTTCCTTATTTTGACACTGCCCTCGCAACAGCAATTATTGCTCTTGCTGCTGCTGCTGCTGCTGTTGCTGCTGCTGCTGTTGTTGCTGTTCCACTGATTTATGAGCTTTTAATGAGCGGCAACTTTACACAAATTGTTAACAACACTTGACTGTCGACTGCAATGTAATGCCATAAAGTAGCTGCTCTCAACCAGTCACCGGTCAGCGATCCACTCGTACTCGCACCCTGACATTTAAGCCATGCGAAATGTCGTCTCCGCGATGAAGATGCGCAAATGATACGCCAATGGGCGTTGGAATGCGTCTGGCCAATCTTTTTGCCTACCCTTCTTGGTCCACATATATTTATTTGGGCATAATGGCTCAGTCATCCAGTCGGGCGAAAGTCAAGGTGGGGCTAAAAGAATTGTTGAGACTGAACAAATTTAAAATTTGGGGTTTGTTCCAATTATCATGTCGGATCTGTCTGGAATTTTATTGAGTCACTATTTTATATATACATACATACACTCATGATGAAAATAATAGATACACCAATATATATATATATATATAACATAAGATAAAATAAATTTATATAGCTTGTAATCAATCTTATCTTTGGCAAAATTAAAAAAAAAACCTCAACATTACTTAAAAAAAAACTTAAAACTAAAACCAAATATTTTATTAAAAAAGTTTTTAGCATGTCGCCAATTATAAAACAATACCATATTTAATAATATATATAACAATATATAATAGCATAATAATGAAAAATCATTATCTGAAAATGGATATCCACTCTTATATAACATTTAGCTGTTATGCTCTTATAATGCTATCGCAATGCTAGTTACTAACTTAGCTTAGTGCATGCAACATTCGTTTAAAAGCCTCAAAATTATTTCTCTCTCTCGCACACACAATCTCTCTCTCTCTCCTACTCTCCGCCTCTGTGGGTCTCGTTGTCGTTTTGTGTGATTGATTATGCATTTTCATATGAACTGGTTGGCAGTTGCAACTTGTTGCAGCCATGGGCCATGGGGCATGCGGGTTGGGCGAGACAGTGAGTCGATAATTCCGCCGAAGCAATGAGTTGCAGCCCGCAGCAAGTTGAGACAGGCCGGCGGCAGCGAACGGCGAATGGCGAACGGCGGCGATTGCCGCATTGTCCGCCAGGCGCAAAATGCTGTCTGCGGCGCTGTCAGTGACCTTCAGGTAGTGCGGCAGTCAACCTGCAATTAGACAAAGTGCACAAGCCCGGCCGCAGGATGAGTTGGCAGCCAGGCGCCCGCCACTAGAGATTTATGTGGCGAATGCTGCGAATGCTGCACATCCTCTGGCCCAGCGATATGACATTGAAAAAGCGTAATTAATTGATCAGCCCACCAGCAGGTGGGCGTGGCCAAGGGCCGCTAAGCCTAGGCAGGCTGATCGATGGCATCTAGGCAAGATTTATGATTTATGGCAGGCAGCACAAAACTGGGGCGCAACGATTGCAATTTGGCAATCAGTCAGTAAAAAATAACAAATGTTAATAAATAAATGACAAGTCGTGACATGCAAATACGAAATGCTTATCGACAGCAACAACAACAACAACAACAAAAAGCAACTACTGTTGAATGAGTTCAAATAAAAACAATGTAATTCGCAGCAGCATCCGGTTGGGCTGTTGAATTGGTTTTGGGTGTGTGCGCTGTACGTGTCTCAGCCTCCGAGAAAAACCTTAGATAAACATATAGACATACATATATATTTAGACTCAAAACTGCGGGCAAATGCACAAAATGCTTGCCTTCAAAAACGACATTTTTCAAGCTATCAGCGTTTATTTTTAATAAAGATGCGATCAGCTATACCTGTATATATATATATATATATATATTTGTATATTTGTATATATGTATATTTATGTATGTATGTATTGTTTTTCGGCCGAACAGGCAAAAATGTGTCACTCGACTCTTCGACTTTGATTTAGTGGCTAGACAGGTTAATACAAGATGAGATCATCGCTGCCGACGCTCTCGATGACGGCAAAGCCGAGACGTTGGCTACTTGCGGGCCACAGATTCGGAGATTCGATATAAATTGTTCGAACAACGAAAATCGGTTTTGATTTTTTGATTTAGCTTCAGCTCAATGGGCCGTTGGCCTTCGTTCAATATGTTGACATTGTACAAAAAGATCTTTAAAATAAACAATGAAAATGCCGTTAGCTCAATTGCTGTGAAATAATGATTGAAAATAATTGAAAATATGAAACGGGTTTAGATCAAGCAACAAGAAACGTGATTGTGCAATCCGTTAGCCTGGCTTTTCCAAATTAATTAGCCCAGGTTCCAGATCAAACGTCAAATAGAGCTCGATATATACTTATATTTATATAAATATCTATTAAGATATCATATCTATTAAAGATCTTCTACAAGAGCTTTTTACTTGTTGTGAATTATAAGATTAATTCTTCTAGTGAGTAGAAATAATTAATTATAACTGTGCAGCACATTATTTTTAAGCATCTGCGCTCTACGGCTGACCTTTAGCTCAATTAGAAAACACGCTTCACAAATTGATAAAAATAAATATTTACTTCCTGCCGACTAGAAGGCGGCTCAAGCTTTAGCAATTTAGTAATTTAGTGCTATTTGTAGGGCTGGGGTGTACAGCACTTGGCATTTGGGCAGCATTGTTAGATCTTCAATCAGGCTTAACGAACAGCAACAGCAACAGAAACAGCAACAGTAACAAGCAGCAGAACATTCACATTTATCACGCACATTTATCAGCTTGTCAGCCGGAAGGGAAGCACTAATCCCCAGCTGAGCCACCAAGCCGACTCTCAGCCCATGTAACCAACCAAATTACGCTCATTTCGCGGCAACATAAATTTATCAAGCATCACAAAAATATATATATATATATATATATGTATATGTGTATATGTGTATATGTGCAACTACAATGTAAGCGCAGACAAATGCAAGGGAGAGATCGAGAAACTCTGAAGCACTCGGCACGGCTCCTGCTTTAATTAAGTGATCATGAACATGGACAACACACAAAAGCGCCCAAAGGCCACGGCATAAACGACCAAACAAGATTAACCAAAAAGGCGATGGCCTTCAACATGAGCAGGGACCAGAGCCAAAGCCCGGCCAGAATCTGGGCCTGGATCGTTTCAAATGTCGTTAGAAGCGAGCGAATCTATTGGCCTCAGTTGCATTTACAGCGCACTGCAGTAGTTGTACCCTGTAAAGCTGGGCTGATGAAGGCATATCATTGCCAAACATTTTCATTGGAAATATACAATAATATATCAATATATATAGAACAAATTATTTATAATATTTATAAGCTAACAAAAAGTTTTCTATAAATTATTATAAATAGTTAAAGGGTATCTCATAGTTAGACTGGCTCAACAGCTGCCTACGATTTGTTCAAGGTTTATTTCCATTGGCTGGCAATCGTGCAAAGCGCATGTAATTTAGCTTAGAGTGTGTATTTTATTTAAGCGTTTATTAGCTGATAAACCGAAATAGATAAATCGTACGACCCGGCTGGGTTACCAGAAGAGCCTGGCTATGGCCAAACCCAGAACCCAGAACCCAGAACCCAGAACCAGGCAAAGGAGAAGCCGCTGCTTGCAGCCCGTTGCGTGGACTCCGTTGAAGTTTTTATTGTGTGCCTGCGGCGCGATTTATATATGTTTTTGCAGTATACACGCAGATAATGGCAAATATTTTAACATATGCACACGTTAACGTTCACGCCAAGTTAAGAAAGTTGTTTGTTAACGCCCAGATGAAAGGGAGCTCCCTAGCCCTTAACTGCAGGCCTAGACCCCAGATGCCAGACCCCAGACCCCAGACCCCAGACCCCAGACTATGTCCAGCTTCATGTACATATTAATGAAGAGTATCTTCTCTTGTATTTTATGACTACTCCGTGTAAATTCTATCTAACGTAATGTCTACCCGGACTCGGTTGAACTTCCGGTGCCGGCAATTGTTTGATTATGTCATAATTATATGACCACCTACCTGACTATCGCTGACCGCTGAGTGCCATCTAAAGATGCTATCAATTTTCACACAAAACAAAAAAAAAAAAAAATTATTACATTTTCCTCCGACCCGTAGCGACAATTTCGTATTGCGTTCCGACCATTCTACCAATTAACAGGCCTTGCCTTGTCCACTTTTCTGGCTCCCAGCCCGATGCCGGCCAAAACTTAATGAAAATCGAGCGGAGCAGCTGAAAACTGAAAGTGGAAAATGAATGCGTGAGAAAACAAACAGCAACCTTATGGACAGTTCACACATGTATATGTATAGATGTATGTGTGTGTGTGTGTGTGTTTTTTTGCCAGAGGTGTTTTTTTCCCTGGCTGCTTTCTGTAATTTTTATGCTGGTCTGTGTTTGCAGTGCCGTTGTATAAACCTTTCAGAGAAAAGGCTGAAAGATAAACCCAGACGCTGCTCATGTTTGCGCATAAATTTCAAGTGTCATTTACCCGTCTTCGCACTTGCCGCACATTTTTTTGTAAGTGTATTTTTTATTTGTCTTTTGTTTCGTTTCTCGGTTTTTTTTTTTTGGTTTTTTGGTTTTTTTGGTTTTTTGGTTTTTGGCACCTGTCCCTGATGACCAGGCCAATTTTGCAGGCCTCTTGAGCTGCGTGTCTGGAATCTTAAGTTAATTATTTGTGTTTGTGTTTGTGTTTCTTGTTTTCGTTAAGCTCTTAAGCAGGAAATCGCCTTATATATTATATTTATTTTTAAGTACACCCTAGCCGCATATTATGCTTACTTAACTTACTTTTAATTGTGTTTTTAATGATTTTTAATGTGCTTTATTCTTATTTCTATCATTTCAGCAAAAATGAAAATATTTTTGCCACTAGTCACGTGGATAGTGCTACTACTCTCGAGTACAGTAAGTATTGCCTATAGAAAACTAATTTCCAATTTGATGCTTACCTAGAATTTTAATCTGTTGTTAATTATTGACTTAACATTTAAGATGAATGGAAGCAAATTTAAATTCTTGAAAACCACGTTAGTGGATAACAATGTAGATCCATTTGGGCGTGTCTGTTGCTGGGTTCAAAGCAGTGTAAAGTTGGGGTCAAGCCATAAATATTAATAGTCTAGGATAAGAGCGCAGCCATTGTCATTTGCCATATGAACAATAATTAATTTATGAGCTTGTCTAGCAGTTGGAACACCTTTCACAAACATCACACAATGCCCGCGTCTCTTGACAAATTTACGGGCTGACAACTCATTATGAAACAAAATTTAATACAAGCACTAAAAAAAAAATAAAAAAAAATATAAATATATTTATATATGAATACACATTAATGAGAAATGATCTCAGCTCGCGGACTGTAAAAGAACCAAATGCTCATAATGATGCAACCCGGGAAGACGTTTAATGGCCTAACGGTACTTGCCCGGCCATGCAAATGAGCTATAAACGAAAATTACTACAAAAAAAAAAAAGAAGTTGTTCTTTAGATTACGAATAAATAACGAAGAAACAGAGTACAAAACGAGCGCCTCCCAAATACCCTTACCCGAAAGCAATTGCTAGAAATATTTCATAAAATGATTTTTAAGGCAAAGTCTTTAGTATTTAATATTTATTTATATTTAATATTTGCATTTGGTCTAAGTCGCTCTTAAAGTATTTTATACCATAATATACCCTTTCTCAAAAAAACAAAAACAACAACACAGGGCCAAAGAGTCAGCGACTTAATGGAACAGTGAAATGGACAAAGAAGAAGAGCCGGACCACAAGCCGATGGTAGAAAGCCAAAAACGTAATGAATAAAAATAGCCGCATTAGCTGTAAAAATGCTTTGATAGTCATCGATTTATGCAGTGGTCTAAAAAGAGAGAAAGAGTAATGAACCGAAGTAGAAAGAGAGAAATGTAGATGTAGATGTAGAGAGATGGCGGTCTATACGAACCTGAACCGGTGCTTTATAAATTGGCCACAAGAATGCTTTAAGCCTTAAGCTAAGCCGCAAGTTCATTGACATTCACCATCGCACGCATTTGTTGGTTTTTCGCGACACTGTCTCAATGGAGGGAACCTTTTTTTTATTTATTTATTATTTTTGACGTGCTTTGCTTTCTATTCGTGTGCGCTGCGATTTGATGATTTATGTGTGCGAACGGGCAGTGTTTTATTTTTAATTGTTTAGCCCGAGGGCAAAACAAAAGACTTAGGCAACAAACTTGCTCGCTGACTTAGTGATACACAAAATGCAAGTGCGCACAACAAAATGCCCATCGACAGTCAGTCAGTTGTTATAACGGATGCACTTGAGCGTTGACGGGCGCTGTCATTGTCTCAGTTAACTTGGCCAACAACAACAACAACAATTGCATTGTATGCGACGCCGCGCCGCTCAATGTCATGGGAGTTTCGCAGCGGCAGCATCATCTTCACAGCAATACACTCACACCTTTAATTGTTGCATGTGATGATGTGACTGCAGTTGCTGCTGCTGCTGCTGCTGCTGCTGCTGCTGCTGCTGCACTTGAGTGCATGCGCTGCTTATTGTACGGCCCGTCAATTGATAAAAGTCGGAGGCGGCAGTCGGCGGGCGTCTGCTGGCGGTTAGCTGCCGGCTGCTGATAGCTGCATCTATTGTTCAGCAAGGCCGCAAGCGTTGCATGGCGTGAAGCAAGCACAAAGCAAAACCGATTGAAAACAAAAAATCTCAACACTCGGCGAGCATACAGATAGAACTTCCCCACAAGCTGTGCGGTACAATGTTTTTTTCTTTATTTGTTTTGTTTTTTTTTTGATAAAAATCTACCTAAAACAATTCTCAGACTTAACTTGAACTTGACAGCAGTGAGTGCTACATGCTCACACCTTTGGTTTTTATTGCACTCTCTAGCTGGCGAGGCTGCTGCTCATTAGCCAACTAGAAAGGTGGCAACGCGATTCACGTATCTATGGGCCAAAAATGGAGGCAGCTCTGCTTTGCAGTAATTGGTTTGATCACCGATTCTGGGAGCATCAGTTAGAGTTAGTTAGAGATTGCTTTCCAGTTGTACCATAAAACTCTTAACGGGCCAATTGCCTACAACATATTTACACCCAAGCATTAAATAGAAAAGCTAAACTATTTCCAACAGGCCAGGCTCTCAAGTAGGTACTAAACGGAAGCTTTTATGGCAACAGCAGACAGAGAGCACGCTTTGGAACACTCTTGAACATGTCTTACGAAGGGTTTTCCTATAAACTTCCATTTACGATATTCTAGTATTATTTAAAAATACTTCAGTTTCAAAAAACTTTACTATATGATAATTGGTAGAAAGTATGTATACTTTGAATATAAATTTAAGTATATGTTAATTATGTAAATCCAAACAAAGTTCAAGTTTCCGTTCTCAGTCATTTGTTTTACGAATATGACACCATCTGCAGCCAGTTAATGACCTTTCTCCCGCATCCAAATACGAATGAAAAGTTAAAGATTTACATGATTAGATATCGAATAGGAGCTCTATAAGCAGATACCATTAAAAGTGTAGCAGGAACTGAAGCTAGATATAGAGGCATAAATATAATGATTTTATAGGAATGGAACGCAGAAACGTAGGAAGTAAAAATTGATCGGACTGCGAGTACAAAAAAAAAAAAAATAAAATAAAAATACAAAACAAATACAAACAAAATGCGAAATACAAGAGCCACACAATGTGTTACCCAAATGAAACTTGTTTTAATTCGTTTTGCAGTAGCGCAAAAAGGTCTTAAGTGACAAACTCGTTTTCATAGCCATCTAATGTTGAGCGCTGTTAACAGTAACAAACCGTACTGTCAGTCACTCAGTCAACACACACAAACACACACACACACACATACATATTTGTGAGAAAATATGGCAAACAACTTTTGTTTTTGTGTGCTTATAAAAGTAAAATCAGCCAAGTGTAACAATTAAGCGTTGGCAAAACAACAGCACCACAAGACGATATATCTATGTGCTATGTGCTATGTGCTATGAATGCAAACCTGTATCAAAATGCTGCCCATATGGACCGCATTGAGCTGCGGCTGTCGGTTAGGAAATCTCGTTGAAGAAGCTCTGACGTTGATACGCCTGCTAACTTTACTGTATCTAATTTGAATTTAAATTAGTTTTAAGCTCCACTAAAAGCACAAAATACGAAATGAAACTTGGTAAACAAAGCGAAGGTTGCTGCCTTTTTGGAAATGGGGTTAAGCATTGGGTAGGAAAAACTTTCCGCAACTTGACAACTGCTCGTTAGAATCTTATAATAAAGAACAGCATGCAACATATATTTGTTAGATATAGAATATTTTAAGAATTCTTCCAAAATGATGAGCTTGAGAAGCGAAAATCTTTGATAGTAGTGGAAATATTTAAGCCCTATAATATTCGATAATTGTAATTATTTCTTGTATTTATTTATTTGTTCCCTTCTCTTTACAGGCACATTCCCAACACCAACAAAAACAACCCTTTAAGACAAATCCAAACAAGCATAGTCGATTTCGAGGCGAAGTATTCTTTCTGAATCTCGAAGATGGCTACTTTGGCTGCCAAGTTAATGAGTCTACAGACTATTTGCAACTATACGATCTATCGAAAATATGCGACGGTAATCAAGACTGCTTTCTTGGTTCCGATGAGCTGAGCAAAGAGCTCAAATGCACAAGTAAGCAACGATATACCATTGAATTGGTTTCCCTCAAAGATTAACTGAATAACTGACTCTCTCTCCCTCTCTCACGCTCTCTCTCTCACTCTCTTCCTTCTCCTTCTTTCTGTAGATGACTGTGATAAGGATGGCACACAGTGCACAAATGGTGTTTGCCTGAATGGCGTTTGCCATTGCAATGACGGCTTTGGCGGTTGCAATTGCGTCGATCAGGGTAAGTTCAACAATGTGGGCTTGTCTCTACTTACAGCTTACATAACCGTTAAACCACTCTCCTTCACAGATGAGAACGAATGCAAGCAACGTCCATGCGATGTGTTCGCCCATTGCACAAACACATTGGGAAGCTTTACGTGTACCTGCTTTCCGGGCTATCGCGGCGATGGCTTCCATTGTGAAGGTAAGTGCCAGCCATGTTGTTAGCATAAGCATAATGACCGACCCGGCCCAACAAACGGCCAACAAACGGCCAACATCCAGCAACAGTAGAAATGATTGTTGTTGCCGTTTTCGACTTCCGTCAACGTCTGTTATATTATTTGTACCCAGTTAGCCGCAATCGCAGTCGCAGTCGCAGTCGCAGTCGCCGTTGCTTGCTAGACCATGATTTAGTCTAGGTTACCCATAGATCTTAATGCTAACGGTTTATTTCGCTGGAAATCTCAGAGCCAAGTCATTTCAATCGTCTCAAGTGCCCAGCCTCTATTTGTAAAATGTAACAAAAGACGCGCCGGCCATCACAGCAACAACAAAACCAACAATAACAACAATATGAAAGCTTTTCTCTCAGCCCAGCAATGGAATCCACTCCGTATACTTATCCAGCAAGGTAATAATAATGACCGTGTAGCGATTACACTCGACTATCTTATAGCGTCTTTGTTATAAATCTGTTATTGTTATTGTTGGATGGAGTTTATTAAATGGAGTTGTTGGGGCGAAGCAGCTAGAACGAGCATTATATCATCCAAGCTTAGGACTTTCTAATAGTGCAATAGAATTGCATAAGCATTGCAAAAGAGCTCGCAGCTCAGATTTTGGTTAAAGATCTCGAAATGTTTTCTTCATAGAATATCCATATAATTGTTCGCTGTGTTGTTGCTTTTATGATAGCATCGACTGTTCTCGAGTTTGATATAGTTTGGATAACAGACAGACAGAGAGACAGGTCTTGGGTTAATGAGCTTTTCCCATCGTCTTGTTCTCCTTAAATTGCTCACAGCGTGGGCCCAAAAACTCTGCTGCGCACCTGTTGGGCTGTCGTGTCCGTTCGACAGTGAAAAGCTGGCAGCCATAATTGGACTCGGCCTAATGTTGCGTAATGAAAACACATTATGGCACCGCAGTGGAAAAATAACTACAAGTAAATCAGTAGAAAAAAAAGAAGAAGAGGAAAACAATAATAGTTGGAGAAGCAGAAGATTCTAACCAAGGGTCCACTTACCAGCAAAACTCTTCCTACATCTGCTGCTGCTGCTGCCGCTAAAGTTGATGATGATGATTGTAATGATGCTGGCGGTGGTGGCGATGCCAGTTCTGGTGGTTGGTTGCGAGAGAGAGAGAGAGAAAGATAGATATAGAGAGAGAGAGAGAGCAAGAGAGAGAAAAGAACAAAAACCGCACAACATTTGTAGCAATGCTTTCGCGCCATGGAACAGACTTAGACATAATCGTACTTACGAGCACACACGTCTGTTAGACGAGGAATCAGTGTCATGTAATCTGACCCCAAACATGGACACGCCAGAACTTTCAACACTCAAGAGCATGTGTCTGGCTGCAGCCGCCACCTCCCGCCCGCCCGATTCCAGCGATGCAATGCGATAACGAGCGCAAATTTCACAAACGCTCTGGCATTACCCCACTAAGTATGAAGACGTTGCCGAGATTCTAGATTACATGTGACGACTTCTCGCAGCGACTGTCAGACAAGTGTGGGGCCGAGGAGGGGGCCGCGGGGGTGGAGTCACAGCTTGCAACGAGCGGCAGGCATGCATAAATTCTGGGCAGTGGCATGTAACGCCAGCATCGCATTGCAGTCATACGAGCATTATCTAATTCCCTGACTTGCCCCAACGACTCTTCCTCTTCCCCCTTCCCCATCCCCCTCCCCCATTCCCTTCTCACCGTGCACGTTTGTATGCATGATGCATTTCATTACGCCAGCGCGAACTCCCAGTCCGAGTTCCACAGAACATCTCGGATAGTCTGTAATCATTTGAATCAACCTGTTTTAAATACGCTGAGAAAGTCTCGCCTACCGATATGCGTGGAATAAGCGCTTGAACTCCATGATAGACTCAAACACGCACCCTCCGCGTTCCCAACGAACTGCATCCAATCAAAATTACCGCGAGTATATCTAATTAAATCTTGATGAATTGACTTCAAAACGGCTGAGCATTAGTACGTAATTACTTTTAATTATTCGCAAATTAGTTTTGCTTGGACTGTAAAAATAACTCGTATTTAACTGAGTCGCTCGCATTTTCTATGGCTTAGACGAAGATATCTTTTATAGAGGGTAGTTCGAGGCGTAACTAAAGAACAACAACAAAAACAGCAACAACATTTAGTACTACATTTAGTAATTAACTATTTTTGGATTTACATGACTTCTCGAATGGCAAATACATATAGACAAACGCATGTTATTTATTGGAAAATTGCAGCTGTTTGATCAGATCTGTAATAACAGTTGTTTGTATCAACAAATAGTTACAACATCATAAATTATTTATTTATGCTTATTCCTTTATCTTGTCTATGCTATTCCATATCTTTAAGTCTCAGAGACATTGGCAAACAAATGTTATAGCCTCGCAGATATCAGCTGTCTCTGTCTCTGTCTCTGACTCCGACTCTATTATTGGTAAATTTCCTGTTTTCGTGCTTTCTCAAGTTCACCCAATAAACTTTGCAACAAATCATGGCCTGAAGTTGGCCTGGCCAGTTCTCCCCCCTATTTTTTTTTTTTCTTTTTTCTCAGTGTACAATTTGCGGGGTGGGGGATTGGGGGGATCGTGCGCCTACCTGTTTGGCTGGCGGGCCTAACGGTATTAGGTGGAGCCGCCACCTGTTGCAGACCTGGTGGCACATTCGCATTATTTCATGTTCATAACTCAGATGCGTGCATTTGGCGATGGCTTCGTTAACGCATCGTCAAAGTCCAGTTATGCAATGAAGACTTAACTCTCCAGATGGGAAAGACAATATTGCAATGCACACACAGACTTTGGCACCCAGTTGTCTGTTCGTTTGTGGCAAGTCAATAGCTGCTTCTAATGCATTTGTCTTGCAACGCGCCAACCAGAAAAAAAGAAAAAAAAAACCAAAAAAAATAGAAAAAAAAATGGAGTGAGTGCCTCGAGTTGAGTGCTAAATTTATACCCATTTTTGCGGCAGTCAACAGACAGCAACAACATGAAATAATCTTACAAGTTGTTGCAGCTGCTGTTGTTGTTGTTGTTGTTGCTGCTGTTGTTGGTGGTGTTGTTCTCTTGTTGTCTTTTTCCGCACTGTGTTGTTGTTATTTTTGTTTGTTTGGCACGTTCACCAGGCGGCTGCTCCCTTTCGTTTCGCTAACTGGGGCAGATCATTAAAACGGATAAAATAGATTGTGGCCCACGTAGCGCAGCTTTTGCGGCATTGGCAACGCATGAGGCGGTAGCAATGTCGGCGCTTAATGCTGTCCTCAAAAGCCGCAAACGGCACTGGCTTCAGCTCCAACTCCAGCTCCAACTACAACTCCAACTCCAACTCCAGCTCCAACTCCAACTCCCAGCTCCAGCTCCAACTCCCAGCTTCAGCTTCAGCTTCAGCTCCCAGTTACAAGCTGCAGGCCCAGTTCGACGCACAGTTTCTGATCAACGTCAGCTGATAAGCGTCGCTAGCTTTTGTGTAGTGAACGTGTTTAATCTGCTGTTCAGGCCTATATATCGTATATAGTGTATATATATGTATATTTTCTTTAGGTACTTTGCACTTTTTGCATATCAAAATGGCAGCAATTAATTGCCGTGTCGCAGCCGGCGGCTGATAAGCCATGAAAATGGCTTAAGGCGTTGGCATTGACACGCCTCATTATGCCCGCCGCCCATTTTCGGTCGCAGCATGTTGCCACATTTACACGGCCACCAGGTGCTGCTGCCAATTGAGCCACCCATGACTCCGGCTTCGACGCCGGCTGACATCACTTGACTGCCCGCCAGTCGCTCGACCTTGATCTTTTCGCCTTACACACACACACACACACACGCACACACACACAGTCAATACATATGCCTGGAGATACTTAACGCATAATTGCGCCACAAATTTGTTAGCTAATTTTGTTTTTCCTTCATTTTAATTTTATGCCCCATTTATATATTTCAATACCCTGTGTGCAAAATGTAGAAAACAAGCATATTTTAGTATAAATATATATTCAGATATTCAGATTTGTTTTATCTTGACGCCTGGTTTTTCAACTTTGTAAAATTGGTTTATTTTTAAAAATTCAGAGAAACAATGAAAAGTTTAATTGCTACTTTAAAATATTATTAGCCATATACAAGACGAGAATTATTATTCGAGCTGCAGTCAGAACTGTGGATCTACCTAGAAGCACGGCTCGAAAACAAGGTATATATATATATATATATATATATATATAAGGTATATCTGTATTATACTTTCAGACTCGCCTCATAGTTTAATTTATACTGTGTAATGTCTTGACAGCCCTACAGGGTATCTGCCAGTAGGCTATTCACAACTCAATCACATTTAATTGTTGCTTATTCGCTTCAGTTTTTGCTCAAATTCAAGTTCAAATGTTAGTAAGTTATGCTTCACCATAAATAACCCACATAGACTTTAAGTTTTGTGTGTCTATCTCTATTTTAATTTTCTTGTTGTAGTTTTTTTTTTCTTTTTTGAGAGCTGCTCATCATCGTACAGCAGTGGAGCATGAAAGTCATGTCCGCTCGTAAATTGTTGCTCTTCTATAAACGAACACATATGTACGTATGCACGTATGTACGTATGTACGTATAGAAGAGTGTGCGACTATCTGTGAAAATGGTGCAAAATTTTGTGGCACGAATGTCATAACTCAAATAAAAAGCAACAACATATTCGCAAATGCTAATTAGCACAACAATTACATAGATTTATTAGATGGACGCCCGCTAGACCAGACCAGGCCAGACCAGACCAGAGTAAAGGCTGGCTGGGCCACGATTTATCAGCCATGTAGATTTTTGTTTAGCATTTTACAATACTCGAACAGTCGCGACTGCTAATTATTTTTGATTAGTGCACTTAAACAAAGACCAGAATGTTTGCCAAACCGACTAAATTTTTATGTTACATAACAAGAATACAAACAGATGTGAGCACACATTTTTTATACCCTGTTCGAGCAAAGTTTTCTGTAATAAATTGATTGTCTATTATTTACGCATTGCGGATATTCCCTTGCTCAATAGTTATAAGGGAATAACGATTGTCTACATTTTCAAATAAATAATGAAATATTGCAAGCAGAGTATGAAGCTGTCAGGTGTCAGTCTCAGTTTCTTAGTTCTTCAAAACGAACAAAAAAAATGTGGTTCTAATCATGCCTGAAAGCCCGAAGCCAACCGGAAATCTGAACCGAGTGGGGCTGAGAATACGATAAAATTATGTCAGCATCGTTTTCAACATGCATTCAAGTTAATTACATTTAGTCACGCATATTTGATTGGTTTTCAAGTGGAGATCCACAACAACATTTGGCCCAAGGCCGGGCCCACGCCCACATCGAATGGCATAGAGCTGTGCTCCAAAAATCTTTATTATAATTAGCAGACGAAGTACAAATAAATTAAATTTTGCACCTGACATCAAACGGACTGTAAATTATGATAGCTGGCACCAGGAGTTGCCACAACCAGATGGCCAATGGCCTTTGGTCAATGGCCTGCGCCTGGGATTGAGACTGAGACTGAGACTGGGACTGGGACTGGGACTGGGTTTGAGCCTGGAGCTGGGGCCTGTCTGGACAGCCTTCTGTAACTGCATTGCATAAAGTAATTAAACTGACATTGAAACTTAGAAGAACATAGAATGCTTCCTGCTTCTGGCTAAACTTCTGGGCAATGCTACCAACTGCCAACTGCCAGCCGGCAGACAGGCGAACGAAGACGATGACATTGAGTAATCAGAGTTAGCAATTGCTGGCGTTGCGGCAGCGAAACATGGAATGCAGCCCATATCAGTTGAGAGAAAGAGAGAGAAAGAGAGAAATAGAGAGAGAGAGAGAGAAAAGGAGAGCGGGAGAGCGAGAACCCTGGTGGGGCGGAATACCAGTTTTAGAGTGATGATCCTCTTAATTTATAAGCTAAAAACTAGTAATTATAACTGCGCAACTTGCTCGACTGCTCATAATTATAAGGCACTCACATCTCACTCCCTATTCGCGTCCTTGTCTTTGGCTTTTGCCAACTTTTGTACTTATGTCATATTAGCTGTAAGTGTACAACATCTCTTATCCATAAGCCCAATGATTAATGGCCAACAGTTAGCTCTTGTACATACATATTTCTGTATTTGTGTATCTGTGTATTTGTGTATTTGTGTATTTGTGTATCTGTGTATTTGTGTATCTGTGTATCTGTGTATCTGTTTGTGGCCCTTAGAGTGGCATCGTTTGTCAGTTGCCGCTTCATTGGCTTCGGGGTACTCGATTGAATTCTCAATGCGCTTCGGCCTATTGGAGCGGAAAGCCCAACGTGGTGCTTCCGCATGAGCTGGCGGCGTGGATACATCCAATTAAAAAAACACCGTGTACCAACAAAAACTGGCCAAAGATTGACAATGGAATTCGAAACAAGTCAAAAATATCCATTACGGGAAATAATATTTATAGAAGTATAAAAAGTTGATTAGGATTTGGGCGACTAGTTTGTTATTTAATTAAAATTTGAACTTTTTTTCCTGAATAATGCTTTTTTAGACTCTATAAACTGGCATTCATTATCCTAAGCTTTTGATTTGACTTATGGCCATTATTCATAGTTATATTCAGTCAATGCCATTAATTTTATACAAATAAAAATATCATATCTTTTAATAATTGACTTTTAAGTCAATAAATGTACATATATAAATATATCCTATATAGATGTACCCTGCTCCACCTTCTATTCTTAAGGTCTGCCGCAAGCTCATTTTTTGACAATCCAAAGCTTAAAGGCAAAGTTTAAGGCTGAGAAAAAAAAAAAATAATAACGATATTTTTGAATAAGATTTAGATTTAGGACCTACTATATTACATTGGAGATCTTCCAATTACATGGTACAATAAAGCTTCGATAAATTTGAGAATAATCTACAGCATAGATAATTAAGTAAGATTAAGCGCATATATCAAATTTATTCTTCGATTATTCAGATAAGAGTCTGTAATCAAAATAAAAAAAAAAAAACAAACAAAAAGAAGTCAATTTTTAAGAGTTGAATCAACTTTTGAACTCCACAACGAAATACAGTAAAAATCACTATCAATGACCCAGCACTGGCTGAAGATCTAATTGGCTTGGCAAATGTATGCAACTGGTGCATCCTGTGCGCATTGACATTGCTGCTTGGTTTGGCTTAGCTCGACATGCATATATTAGTGCGGATGGCACTGAAATGTCATGCGTAACATGCAAATTTCAAAGGCCAAAGTCACCTGTTGGCGGGTCGTGCAGGTGGGCCGCCAACACAGACGCATGCGATGCGCAGTGAGGCGGCAAATGCGTGAAGCTTCTCGACATTTGTTGCTCAAGTCTTTTGGTTTGAAGTTGCGTTGCAGCCCGTTCGATTAATCATGCGTCATCTTTTATGATTGTCGTTGCAGACATTGACGAATGCCAAGATCCGGCGATAGCGTCGCGCTGCGTGGAGAATGCCGAGTGCTGCAATCTGCCGGCGCACTTCCTGTGCAAATGCAAGGACGGCTACACGGGCGATGGCGAGGTGCTGTGCACAGACGTGGACGAGTGCAGCAATCCGCTGGCTTGTGGCGTCCATGCCCAGTGCATCAATACGCCCGGCAACTATACGTGCAGCTGCCCGGAGGGCTATGTGGGCAATCCCTATGACGGCTGTCAGGATGTGGACGAATGCGCTTACCCGAATGCGTGCGGACCCGGTGCCATATGTACGAATCTCGAGGGCAGTTATCGCTGCGACTGCCCCCCGGGATACGATGGCGACGGACGCACCGAACAGGGTTGCGTCGATCTCGACGAGTGCGCCCGCACGCCCTGCGGACGCAATGCCGATTGCCTCAATACGGACGGCAGCTTCCGCTGCCTCTGCCCCGATGGCTTCAGCGGAGATGCGATGCACGGCTGCGAAGGTAAGTACAGAGCGATTATGCTATATACTTTGAAACCGATTCTCATATTCGATATATTGCCATCATAATTTGGTATGTTTTTGCACGTACACACACACACACATATACACACGCACACATGCCACGCACCGCAATTCAATACGATTAATACGATTAATGCCTAACACGAATAAACGCCACCAGATGTCGATGAATGCGCCATTAACAATCCATGCGGTTTGGGTGCCCAATGCGTGAACTTGGGCGGTAGCTTTCAATGTCGTTGTCCACTGGGCTTTGTGCTTGAGCATGATCCGCACGCCGAGGCGCCAATGGCGGCCACACCCACACTACAACTGGGCTATGGCGATGGCGATACACTGATAACCCCGGCCCCGACATCGGGCGCCGGCTTGGCCTGCCTGGACATCGATGAGTGCAATCAGCCGGATGGTGTGGCCAAATGTGGCACCAATGCCAAGTGCATCAATTTTCCGGGCTCATATCGCTGTCTCTGTCCAAGCGGATTTCAAGGACAGGGCTACTTGCACTGCGAGAGTTAGTATTTGCCTATTTGCATGCTTTAATTTTTTAAACTCGATCGGTTTAATTTTCATCCAATGAAAATTTCACCATCGGCTTAAAGATGGGCGCGTCGATGATAGAAAAACAATATTTTATTTAAACTCATTTTCTGTATTCCAAGCCAAAATTCTTTTACAATTAAAATTTTGATGATATACAATATAGAATAGAAGAATATAGAATAGAATACCTTTTTTTTTGTTTCTTTCTGTATTCCAAGCCAAAATTCTTTTACAATTAAAATTTTGATGATATAAATAGAATAGAAGAATATAGAATGGAATACCTTTTTTGATCTCTTTCTGTTTTCCAAGCCAAAATTCTTTTACAATTAAAATTTTGATGTTATATAGAATAGAAGAATATATAATAGAATATCTTTTTTTTTGATTTCTTTCTGTATTCCAAGCCAAAATTCTTTTACAATTAAAATTTTGATGATATAAATAGAATAGAAGAATATAGAATAGAATATTTTTTTTTTAATTTTTCTTTCTGTATTCCAAGCCAAAATTCTTTTACAATTAAAATTTTGATGTTATATAGAATAGAAGAATATATAATAGAATACCTTTTTTTGATCTCTTTCTGAATTACAAGCCAAAATTCTATTGAAGCAATCAAAATTTAAAAACATACACTTGATGAGAAAGACAATATTTTAGTTGATCTTTCTTTATTCTATTAACAAAAAAAACCCAAAATTTTGATAAGTATTTTGTCACGCGCCCATCTCTAGCTTGTAGTCTGAATGAGCGTGAAAGCTTTGCTTTAGCTTGCTCTTCTACTCTGTTACACTGTGCTTCCTCTTGCTATACGCTTTCAGATGCTTTTCTTGAGCCTCGCTTTTATATCCGCTTCCTTTACTATTCAGACAGCTTCCCTCAGTATATTCTATATCCCCGATCCAACAAGCTTTCTTCCTTCCCCACCACCCGCTCCCCCTCTTTCACGCTATTTTTTCACAACCTTCCACAATTATTGTTTGTTTGATTTGATTTGATTTGATTACTAATTTAATTAATTGTAATATATATATTTAACCGCCTTCCCTTTCAAAACGAAACGAAAACGCTGAAAAACGCACACCAACAAACACGCGTTGCCTGCAACCCCTCAAAAAAAAATACCTTTCACCCGCGTACCCCCCACCCCATGCACAAAACGATCCGCGAACATGCGCAGACATCAACGAATGCCAGGATAATCCGTGCGGCGAAAACGCGATCTGCACGGACACCATCGGGAGCTTCGTTTGCACGTGCAAATCGGACTACACGGGTGATCCGTTCCGCGGCTGCGTCGACATCGATGAGTGCGCCGCACTGGACAAGCCCTGCGGCCAGCACGCGATCTGCGAAAACACCGTACCCGGCTACAATTGCAAATGCCCGCAAGGCTACGACGGAAAACCGGATCCAAAGGTCGCCTGCGAGCAGGTCGATGTCAACATTCTGTGCCGCACCAACTTCGACTGCACCAACAATGCGGAATGCATAGAGAATCAGTGCTTCTGCCTGGACGGATTCGAGCCCATTGGCTCCAGCTGTGTGGACATCGATGAGTGTCGCACCCATGCAGAGGCCTGCGGACCGCATGCCCAATGCCTGAATACGCCCGGCTCTTATCGCTGTGACTGCGAGGCGGGATATGTCGGAAGTCCGCCGCGAATGGCCTGCAAGCAGCCGTGCGAGGATGTGCGCTGCGGCGCGCATGCCTACTGCAAGCCGGACCAGAACGAGGCGTACTGCGTCTGCGAGGAGGGCTGGACCTATAATCCGAGCGACGTTGCCGCCGGGTGCGTGGATATCGACGAGTGCGACTTGTTGCACGGACCCTTCGGCAGCTGCGGCCAAAATGCGACCTGCAGCAACACGCCCGGCGGCTACAGCTGCGCCTGTCCGCCGGGCTTCTCCGGTGATCCGCATAGCAAGTGCCTGGACGTCGACGAGTGTCGCACGGGCGGCAAATGCGGCACTGGCGCTGATTGCCTCAACATGCCAGGTGGCGGCTACACCTGCCGCTGCCCGGAGGGCACGTTGCCCGACCCGGATCCCTCCGTGCACTGCGTGCCCATCGTCAGCTGCTCCACCAACGAGCAGTGTCCCGGCAACGCCATCTGCGACGAGACCAAGCGTTGTCTCTGCCCCGAGCCGAACATCGGCAACGATTGCCGACATCCCTGCGAGACCCGCGACTGCGGTGCCCATGCCCAGTGCATGTTGGCCGGCGGACAGGCTCAGTGTCTGTGCGCTCCGGGCTACACGGGTAATCCGGCCCTGCCAGGCGGATGCAGCGACATCGACGAGTGTCGCGCCAATCCCTGCGCCGCAAACGCCATTTGCAGCAACACCGCCGGCGGCTATCTGTGCCAGTGTCCCGGCGGCTCGTCGGGAGATGCGTATGGAGAGGGCTGTGCCGTAGCGAAGAGCGCGGGCTGCTCCGACGCCAATCCGTGCGCACTCGGCGAAAGCTGCGTCCAGGACGCGTTCACCGGAGCCAGCGTCTGCATTTGTCGCCAGGGCTATGAACGCAATCCGGAGAGCGGCCAGTGCCAGGATCTCGATGAGTGTGCGGCACAGCGCGGCAAACCCGCCTGCGGTCTGAATGCGCTGTGCAAGAATCTGCCCGGAAGCTACGAGTGTCGCTGTCCGCAAGGCCACACCGGCAATCCCTTCATCATGTGCGAGATTTGCAGCAGTCCCGAATGCCAGTGCCAAGCGCCGTACAAGCTGCTGGGCAACAGCTGCGTGCTGGCCGGCTGCTCCAGCGGCCAGCCCTGTCCCAGCGGCGCGGAATGCATATCCATTGCCGGCGGCGTCAGCTACTGCGCCTGCCCCAAGGGCTACCAGACCCAGCCGGACGGCAGCTGCGTGGATGTCAACGAGTGCGAGGAGCGCGGCGCCCAGCTGTGCGCCTATGGAGCGCAGTGCGTCAACCAGGCAGGCAGCTACAGCTGCCACTGCCCGGAGGGCTACCAAGGAGACGCCTACAATGGACTCTGCGCACCCGCACAGCGCAAGTGTGCGGCGGATAAGGAATGCGCCAGCAATGAGAAGTGCATACAGCCGGGCGAATGCGTTTGCCCCCCACCGTACTTCCTCGATCCGCAGGACAACAACAAGTGCAAGAGCCCATGCGAGCGGTTTCCGTGCGGCATCAATGCCAAGTGCACGCCATCGGATCCGCCGCAGTGCATGTGCGAGGCGGGCTTCAAGGGAGATCCCCTGCTCGGCTGCACAGACGAGGACGAGTGCGCCCACCTGCCCTGCGCCTATGGCGCCTACTGCGTCAACAAGAAGGGTGGCTACCAGTGCGTTTGCCCCAAGGGCTTCACCGGCGATCCCTACAAGAGCGGCTGCATCCTGGAGAGCGGCGTACCGAAGAGCACTTGCGTCAGCAATGAGGATTGCGCCAGCAATCTGGCCTGCCTGGATGGCAGCTGCCTCAGCCCCTGCGCCAGCCTGCTCTGCGGATCGAATGCCTACTGCGAGACGGATCAGCATGCCGGCTGGTGTCGGTGTCGCGTAGGATTCGTCAAGAATGCGGATGGAGACTGCGTCTCCCAGTGCCAGGATGTCATCTGCGGCGATGGAGCGCTCTGCATACCCACCAGCGATGGACCCACCTGTAAGTGTCCGCAGGGCTACTTGGGCAATCCATTCCCGGGCGGCAGCTGCAGCACGGATCAGTGCACGGCCTCCAGGCCCTGCGAGGAGCGGCAAATCTGCATTAACGGACGTTGCAAGGAACGCTGCGAGGGCGTCGTCTGCGGCATTGGCGCCACCTGCGACAAGAATAACGGAAAATGTGTCTGCGAGCCCAACTTTGTGGGCAATCCCGATCTGCTCTGCATGCCGCCCATCGAGCAAGCCAAGTGCTCGCCCAGCTGCGGCGAAAATGCGCACTGCGAGTACGGAATAGGCCAAAGCCGCTGCGTCTGCAATCCGGGCTCCTATGGCAATCCGTACGAGGGATGCGGCGCCCAGAACAAGAACGTCTGCCAACCGAACAGCTGTGGACCCAACGCCGAGTGCCTCGCAGTGGGCAATCAAATCGTCTGCAACTGCCCGCGAGGATTCACCGGGAATCCGCACGTCGGCTGCCAGGATGTGGACGAATGCGCCACCAAGCCGTGCGGACTGAATGCCGCCTGTCTGAACACTGCCGGCAGCTTCGAGTGCCTCTGCCTGTCCGGGCACGCCGGCAATCCCTACAGCAGCTGCCAGCCCATCGAGAGCAAGTTTTGCCAGGATGCGAATCAGTGCCAGTGCAGCGAGCGCGTCGAGTGCCCCGATGGGTACAGCTGCGAAGGCGGACACTGCAAGAATCTGTGCTCGAACACAGCCTGTGGACCGCGTGCCATTTGCGATGCGGGCAAATGTCTCTGCCCGCTGGGCTACATCGGTGATCCGCATGACCTAACGCAGGGCTGCAGCATACGCGGCCAATGCGGCAACGATGCGGACTGCCGGCAGACCGAGATCTGCTTCCAGCTGGGCAAGGGTCTGCGCAAGTGCGTAGATGCCTGCTCCAAGATTCAGTGCGGTCCCAATGCCCTCTGCGTGGCCGACGATCATCGCTCCTCGTGCATCTGCTCCGATGGATACTTTGGTAATCCGAGCAACCTGCAAGTGGGCTGCCAGCCGGAGCGTAAGGTGCCCGACATAAAGGATAAATGCGATACGGACAAGGATTGCGAGCGAGGATTCGGCTGCCAGTCGGACGCATTGGGCACTCGGGAATGCATTAATTTGTGCTCCAACGTGGTTTGCGGTCCCAACGAACTGTGCAAGATAAATCCCGCCGGACACGCCATTTGCAACTGTGCGGAGAGCTACGTCTGGAATCCCGTCGTTTCCTCCTGCGAGAAGCCTTCACTGCCCGACTGCACCAGCGATGAGAACTGCTCCGATGCTTCCGCCTGTCGTCCGGATGTCCTGGGCGTGCTCAAGTGCGTTGCCATCTGCGACGCATTCACCTGTCCGGCCAACTCCATTTGCGTTGCCCGTCATCATCAGGGACGCTGCGACTGCCTCAGCGGCTACGTGGGCAATCCGAACGATCGCAATGGCTGCCAACTGGAACGCAAGCATCAATGCCGCAACAATGCAGAATGTCCGGAATCGGAAGCCTGCATTAAGGACGAGGCCTCGCAGACCCTGAGCTGCCGTTCGGCCTGCGAAAGCGTGAAGTGTGGACCACGTGCCGTCTGCATTACGAACAACCATCAGGCACAGTGCCAGTGTCCGCCCGGACCCTACGCGGGTGATCCGTACGATCCGTTCAACGGCTGCCAGAGCGTGCCCTGCGTCTACAATCACGACTGTCCATCGAATCAAATGTGCAACCGGATGACGCACACCTGCTACGACGTCTGCGACGAGGAATCCTGCGGAGAAAACGCCATCTGCCTGGCCGAGGATCATCGCGCCGTTTGCCAGTGCCCGCCCGGCTACCGTGGCAACCCGCTGCCCGAGGTGGCATGCGTCAAGCACAGCGGCTGCGCCTCCGGCAGTTGCCATCCCACTGCCATATGCGAGATGACGCCGGAAGGCGCCACCTGCAAGTGTCCGCCACTGTTTGTGGGCGAACCGGAGACCAACACCAGGGGCTGCCGTCCGGATGGCCAATGCCCCAACGGAGACGCCGACTGCCCGGCGAATACCATCTGTGCCGGCGGACGCTGCCTGAATCCCTGCGAGGACGCCTGTGGATCCAACGCCGACTGCAAGGTGGTGAACCGCAAGCCCGTTTGCAGCTGCCCGCTGCGCTTCCAGCCGATCTCCGAGTCGGCCAAGAACGGCTGCGCCCGCTCCGCCTCCAAATGCCTCACAGATGTCGACTGCGGCGGAGAGCTGTGCTACAACGGCCAGTGCCGCGTGGCATGCCGCAACACGCAGGACTGCTCCGACGGGGAGCGCTGCTTGGGAAATGTTTGCGTCGTCGGCTGCTTGGACCACAGCCAGTGCGCCAAGGGCTTGGCCTGCTTGGAAGGACACTGCGCCATCGGCTGTCGCAGCAACAAGGAGTGCAAGAAGGATCAATCGTGCATTGGCAACAAGTGCGCCGATCCCTGCCAATCGAGCACCAGCTGCGGACCCAATGCCCTCTGCAGCATCTCCGAGCATCGCAGCCAGTGCACCTGTCCAGACGGCTTCGAAGGCAATCCAACGCCCGAGCAGGGTTGCGTGCGTGTGCCGGCGCCCTGCCTCGCCAGCAATCAGTGTCCCAGCGGCCACATGTGCATCGGCAACCAGTGCAACTTGCCCTGCAGCAAGACCTCGGCCTGTGCGGTGGGCGAGCGCTGCTATCAGCAGGTCTGCCGGAAGGTGTGCTACACCAGCAACAATTGCCTGGCGGGCGAGATCTGCAACAGCGATCGCACCTGCCAGCCTGGCTGCGAATCGGACGCCGATTGCCCGCCCACCGAGCTCTGCTTGGCTGGCAAATGCAAGTGCGCCAATGGATTCATTGGCACTCCGTTCGGCTGTTCGGACATCGATGAGTGCACGGAGCAGCCGTGCCATGCCAGCGCAAAATGCGAGAATATTCCAGGCTCATATCGATGCGTCTGCCCGGAAGGCACCGTCGGCGACGGTTACACCCAGCAGGGTTGCGCAAAGCCGAGGGAGTGCGACAAGCACGAGGATTGTGCAAACAGTCTGTCCTGTATTCAGGGCAAGTGTACGGATCCCTGCCTGCACACGGTGTGCGGAGCGAATGCCCATTGCCAATCGGAGGCACATGAATCGACGTGCAACTGCCCGGCTGGATATTTGGGCGATCCCAATGACACAGGCGTCGGCTGCTTCAAGGTGGAGTGCATCGATCAAGTGGACTGCGCCAGCGATCGCGCCTGCGATGCGGAGACCAACCGCTGCATCAAGCCCTGCGACCTAACCAGCTGCGGCAAAGGCAGCTGCCAGGTGGCGGAGCACAAGGCGTTGTGCGAATGCTTCGAAGGGTATCAGCTGGTGAATGGAGTCTGCGAGGATGTCAACGAATGCCTTCACCAGCCCTGCCACAGCACCGCCTTCTGCGATAACGTGCCCGGCAGCTACAACTGCAAGTGCCCCGAGGGACTCATCGGTGATCCGCTGGAGGCGGGCTGTCGCGATCCCAGCGAATGCCTCAGCGATGCCGACTGCCCGGCGACAGCCAGCTGCCAGAATTCGCGCTGCCGCAGCCCCTGCGAGCGGCCCAATGCCTGCGGCCTGAATGCCAACTGCCTGGCCCAGTCGCACAAGGCCATCTGCAACTGTCCAGCCAACTCTCGTGGAGATCCGCAGGTGGAGTGCGTGCACATCGAGTGCGCGGACAACGGCGACTGCGGCCCCGACAAGGCCTGCCTCGATGCCAAGTGCATTGATCCCTGCTCCCTGCCCAATGCCTGCGGCGCAATGGCCCGCTGCGTGGTCCAGAATCACATTGGGGTCTGTGCCTGCGAGTCGGGCAGCACCGGAGATGCCAAGCAGGGCTGTGTTCCGCTTCAATACTGCCAGCAGGACTCGCAGTGTCCGCAGGGCAGCATTTGCGCCCACGGCATCTGCAGCCCGCTCTGCAGCAGCAATCGGGACTGCATTTCGGAGCAGCTCTGCCTCCAGGGCGTCTGCCAGAGCACCTGCAAGTCGAACTCCACCTGTCCGCAGTTCCAGTTCTGCCAGAACAACATTTGTGCCAAGGAGCTCGAGTGCAGCACCAACAGCGACTGTGCCGAGGACGAAACCTGCCTGCTGGACGCCTATGGACGTGCTCGCTGCGAATCGGTCTGCCTTGGACGCGCCGCCTGCGGCCGGAATGCGGAGTGTGTGGCACGGTCTCATGCACCCGACTGCATCTGCAAGGAGGGCTTCATCGGAGACGCCCGCTCGGGCTGCCGCAAGATCGAGTGCAGCACCGATGACGATTGCTCCAACGACAAGAGCTGCGACAATAACATGTGCAAGATTGCCTGCCTGATCGGCCAGCCGTGCGGCGAGAATGCGCTCTGCACCACGGAGAATCATCGTCAGGTGTGCCACTGCCAGCCCGGCTTCAGTGGCGATCCGCGCGTGCGTTGCGATATAATTGACTTCTGTAAGGACGCGCCGTGCGGACCCGGTGCTCGTTGTCGGAACTCGCGCGGCTCGTATAAATGCACCTGTCCCCTCGGCCTTATCGGTGATCCCTACAACGAGGGCTGCCGCAGCTCGGTCGAGTGCGAATCGCACGAGGATTGTCCCCCGCATGCCGCATGCGTCAAGAGCAACGGTGTGCCCAAATGCCAGGACGTGTGCGCCCAGCTCCAATGTGGCCCCAATGCGGAATGTGTTCCGAAAGGCCATGTGGCGCACTGTGCATGCCGCAATGGCTACGACGGCGAGCCCGCCGACCGGGCCGCCGGCTGCAAGCCATTGCCAGTGCCCTGTCAAATCACTAGCGACTGCCCCACCAATACCTACTGCTCTGATAGCGTCTGTAAACGTAAGTACTAACACCAGCCCAAGCACCAGCACCAACCAGGTCTAAAACCGACTACTAGACTACCATTACCAATTACCAGCTACTAGCTACCAGCTACCAGTTACCAGTTACCTAATTCGTTACCTAATTCGCTACTCACTCACTCACAAATTATAACGAACTCTCAATCCGTGTGCCTGGTCTTGGATTTATTTCCGAGCTGAAAGCCGGAACAGTTGGGACTTGCCTAAGACCTTGCGGCACAAGAGCTTAACTCTGGACTGGCTTTGAGCCCAGTGCTACCCGTAGCATAGACTAACTGTAAACTAAATAACAACAACAACAACAACAACAACAAAAATACACACACACGCGACACGTACAAGGCAAGACCGTGACTAGGCAAACCCTTTGCCCATTGAATCTTTGCTAATCCCAAACCCAAACCTTCTCGAACAGCTGCCTGCTTGCTGGACACCGAGTGCGGTCCATTGGAGGTCTGCCAGGGCGGTCAATGCTTCGATCCCTGCCAGCAGCCGCAGGCATGCGGTCAGAACGCCGAATGCCTGATGCTCAGCCATGTGAAGCAGTGCCATTGCCCCGAGGGCTTCACCGGCGATCCAACCAAGGAGTGTGTGCGTGTCCCAGTGGCCTGCGATGGCGACTGCGTGCCCGGCTACACCTGTCGGGATTCGATGTGCCTGCCCGTCTGCCAGTCTGACTTGGAGTGCGCCTCCAATGAGAAGTGTCTGCGTGGCAACTGCATGCGTAAGTGACCATCTTTATATATAAATATATGAATATATAAATATATAAATGTACTAATATATAAATGTATAAATTCCCCCCCCTCCAGTGACCTGTCGAGTGGACAACGATTGCTTCCTGGGCCATGTGTGCCTGCACAACAAGTGCGTCTATGGCTGCCACGTGGATGACGACTGCAGCGCCTCCGAGTCCTGCCGCAACGACAAGTGCGTGAATCCCTGTGTGGAGAATCCGTGCGGACCAAACGCCGCCTGCTCGGTGTCCAATCATCGCGCCAGCTGCAGCTGTTTGGACAACATGGTGCCCAATCCCACACCGCAGGTTGGGTGCGTGCGTACGCCACCCCTCGACTGCCACGAGAACCGCGACTGCAGCAATGGATTGGCCTGCTTTGAGTCCGTCTGTCGTCCGCTCTGCGCCGACGACGCCGGCTGCCTGACCAACGAGCGCTGCCAGCAGGGCGTCTGCAAGCCGCTCTGCCGGCATGACAACGAGTGCGCCAATGGAGAGGTGTGTCTGGGCCTCAACTGTGTCACGGGCTGTCGCTCCGACCAGGGCTGCCCCAGCCACCTGGCCTGCATCGGGCAGCAGTGCGTCGATCC
This sequence comes from Drosophila pseudotalamancana, assembly GCA_037075185.1. Lineage (NCBI taxonomy): Eukaryota > Metazoa > Arthropoda > Insecta > Diptera > Drosophilidae > Drosophila > Drosophila pseudotalamancana. The sequence continues at coordinate 756,496 of JBAMCK010000996.1, read as the reverse complement.
CTGCTCGGAGCCCACGGCCTGCGGCACGAATGCCTTCTGCCAGGCCATCGATCATCGGAAGCAGTGCAGCTGCCCGGAGGGACTGAGCGGGGATGCCAGCGTGGCATGCAAGACGCCGCGCACCGCCTGCGGTCGCAACGAGGATTGCGGCTCCAATCAGCTGTGCTATGCGGGCAGCTGCCAGGGCAAGTGCCGCAACGATCAGAACTGCCTGTCGGATGAGCATTGCATGCGCGGCACTTGCCGCACCGTGTGCAACACGGACGGCGCCTGCGCCCAGGGCCAGATCTGCGAGAATCGCGTGTGCCAGACTGGCTGCCGCAACGATCTCAGCTGCGCCAGCGATGAGGCATGCGTCAACAAGAAGTGCCAGAATCCCTGCCAGACGCCCGGCCAGTGCGGACAATGCGCCGACTGCCTGGTCATCAATCACGGCGTCCAGTGCCAGTGTCCGGCTGCCTTCATTGGCGACGGACTCACTGGCTGCCAGCTGCCGCCCGTGCGTTGCCATCCCGGCTGCGAATGCGACGAGAACGGCGCCTACTGCGCCGCCAAATGCAGCCGCTCCGAGGACTGCGACTGCGGCCAGCAATGCGCGCGTGGCAAGTGCCGCAACAAGTGCGGCGCCAAGCGGCAGTGTCCACTCGGACAGCTGTGCGAGCGTGGCGCCTGCATTGCGGGCTGCAAGTCCAACGGCGACTGTGCTGCGGATCAAAGTTGCGTCAATGGCAAGTGCGCGGATCCCTGCGCCGATGACAGAGCCTGCGGACGGAACGCTTTGTGCACCGTGTCTGAGCACCGCATGCTGTGCTACTGCCCCGACGGCTACGAGGGAGAGCCGAGCAAGGAATGCGTCCAGTTCGAGTGCCGCGAGGATGGCGACTGCGAGTCCAGCAAACGCTGCGATCAGGGCAAGTGTCGCAATCCTTGCCTGGAGTTCGGCGCCTGTGGCACCAATGCGCAGTGTCGCGTGATTAACCGTAAGGCTCAATGCTCCTGCCCGCCGGACTTCTTTGGCAATCCGGCCAGCGCCTGCCAGCCATTGGATGGCGGCTGCTCCAACAATCCCTGCGGCGTCAATTCCAAGTGCATCGAGCTGCCCGGCGGCTACGAGTGCGCCTGCATGGATGGCTGCATGGGTGATGCCCACAAGGGTTGCCTCTGCGAAGGCAAGCTGGTGAACGCTTGCCACGAGCAGCCGTGCGGCCTGAATGCCGCCTGCCGCGTGCTCAGCAACGACCAAGCCGAATGCTACTGCCCCGAGGACTTCCCCAACGGAGACGCCTATGTGCAATGTAAGCAACTACTACAGATATTGGCAGATCATATTTATATAATGTACCTATTCTTTGCTTCCAGGCTATCTGACTCCACCGCAGGAGGATTGCCGCACGCGCGGCTGCGATATTGGCGACTGTGTGCGTCAGGGCTACGATTATGTCTGCCAGCAGGGTAAGTGCAGCAAGCCAATGTCATTTGAAATACAGTTAGTAACTAGAGTACAGCTAATGCTAACTAGTTAATGTTAACTAGCATCTCTGACAAAGTTACCGTTGGTTTACAAGTATACAACACTACATACATATATTTTATATTGGAGTAATCAGTTAGCGTAATCAGTTAGCCTTATTATCGTTTATCGTTTATCGTTTATCGTTTATCGTTTATTATTGCCGTTCTTATTGACAAACATATAACCGGAGGTCAGACAGTAACAAAAAAAACCACCGATATTGTTGATATAATATGTATTTGGTTTGATTATCTAGCTATGAGTTGTTTATAAACACTTAAAAACCAGCTAATTTCACTAATTTACCAGCTTTTGCAGCTGCCACAACAAACTTAATTCCAAGTTTCAGTGTAGTGTGTGTTTTAATGATTATGCATTAAATTAATAAATTATTATCATTAATTATATATTTAACAACCTATACACATGTGCCAAGTTACCAAATGTGTTTATTTCCAATTCCAAGTCCCTCGCACAACACACACTCACACACTCACACACAAAGACAAATACAAAAACACACACACACACAAACAAGACACAGATTCACAACTGAAATGCAAATGCAATATCCGAAACAGTTCCTTAAAGAAACCAACAACAAAAATAGTTATAGTTTCAATGCACTAGCTTAATATTGAGTGATAGTTTATAAGAAATGATTCCGTATGATACTCATAAATTTAATGACATTCTATCCACAACTGCTACAATCAACGCATATGAGAGATCCTGGAATGTTGCTGTCGCTATCGCGGTTTCCCAATCTGTGCCTAGAATTCATTAACCAATGCAAAACCATTTCTCGCAATATAACTGCAGCAAAACTTAAATATAATAAATATAATCTAAGTAAATTTTGTTTAACTATACGGATTATACTAAAACGACATTTCAGTGCATTTGACAACTTTCGTTATCGTTTGAGAGTTGCGAGCCCAATTTCATATAGCTTCAAGGCTTGCGTTTATCATTTAGCATCCATTCAGCATTCATTCAACAAATTAGACACATACTCTCGTATAATTGGCTTTCAATAACCCATCTTTTGGAGTGTTGCATGCAGCAACACACTCAGCTCGGCGGCATACATTACCCTATGTTTATGACACCGTTTAACGCACAGATCTGTAGACAAGTTGGTTCATCTATAATAAATATCGTATAGTCTTAATGTTCGATGCCGCGATAGCGATATGTAGCCATTAATCATATCTGAAATCGGGCACTGAAAGTCCAGAAAGTGTACAACAAACAACAACACTAAATGCAAAGCTTTTTATACAACAAAAAAAAAAAAAAAAAATTAAGAAAAATAATTTAAAAAAAAAAAACAACAAATCCTAAACACATCCTTGCCACCCACGAAAATGGAAATAATATCGTCGATATCCATGCTCCCGTTGATCCCATCCTACGACTCCTACGCTCTATCCGACCGACCCCAAAATATGCCCTATAAAATAACCCGTTGTAATTCACTATTCTGCTCCCCTGCGTCATTCTGTCGTTTCCCCTCGCTAAAACAACAATCAAATACAAAACAAAAAAAAAAAAACAACAACAAAAATTACAAATCTTTTGTTACATTTCTTTAATGAACAAAGTCTCAGATTGGGAACTGTGGACGGGACAATTCTCACACGTGGTTCACATATGCTTAAACATTTTTTTTTTTTTATTGTCAGTTCAAGTGTATAGTACTCGATATAAGTCTCATAAAGTCGTATGTATAGATAAATTACAACAACAACTACTACTTTTCAAAACATTCCTAAAAGCAAGTCTTAAAAAACTTAAATTAACCGAATAGAAGGCTGCTTATTTTTGTACAAAGTTCCTAATTACTTGTAAATTTTAAGATCCTATGCTCTGAAAGTTCCTACCGCCTACCTAGCACACTTTAGCTCGTCTATTGGTTGAAAATCGCTTCCGTACAGATGCAAATCTTGAGAAATAAAACCAAAAACATGAATCCGAAATTAAAACAAATGTAACTAAATTTAACTAACACTCGAATATATTTTGGTAAATTTGACTAGTCTTTAAGTTGTATATACAGAAGTTTGTATATGTGATTAATCACAAATGTACATATATATGCGTATACAAATGTGCTGCGTCTTTGCGGCCGTCCAACTAACCCACGAGAAAAAGTATAAAACAAACCTGTAAATATTTAAATACCAAAATTATCAATTGTGAATTATGAATAACAAACCATTAAAAAAAAACCAACAACAAAAAAAAAAAAAAAACAGTAAAGCTACTTAATGTACTATCCTAACGTACTTTTCCAAATTGTACTTACCGATTTTCTTCTACTTTCCGCTAATATTGCTTTAGTCAAAAGTTGTACCTCTATACTTTTCAGTTTGATACATATAATTCCTATGCCTGCGCTCAGTCTCTTTAACTATCTAGCTATTTTCGCCTTTTTCCATTTATCTATCTTACCTATATCATGCCTTATTCACTCACCCAATCAATCACCAATAACGTGTCTCTCGTGAGGGCAGAGCGCATGTGTTGGATGTCGTGTAATTTTCACCATTACTCTACAAATATTTAAAAAGAATGCATTAGTCCAAGAAGATCATTGCTAAAAAACAAAAAAAAAATAATAATAATAATAATAATGTCCATAGAAAAGAATTATTTGGGCGAATCAAGCGCAAATCGCTCTATCTTTACACCCGTATACACACACTCGATTTATAATAATTGGTAACTCATTAAGGATTGTAACTATTGCTCACTCGAACTTCTTATAATCCATATGGCTGCTCGCTCACTCGTTTGCCCGCTGCTCGAAGACTTATCAAATTCATATCAATCAAACAAAAGCAATTAATCACCATACCAAACACAAGCAGCTGCCTACTATTTACTTATATAAATATATATATATATTTGACAATTTGCAAGCTTTTATAATATAAAACCAACCTGATATAATGTGAGATGTTCCCTTCACAGTTCTGCAATTTGATGTTGATGTTGATGTTAATGTTGATGTTGACAACAAATTTAAAAAGTGTCTACTAAAAACCTATCTTAAAGATCACTAACTGCACCGATCTGATTTTGTTTCTCTCTATTCTCTTACAATCTCTACACCAATTTTCTGATCACCACTCGTAAAGTCCCCCAATTTATGATCTTTTTAAATAACAACTCCCATGCACAACACCCAAATCCAAACTCAACACCACAGCAATCCCACTGAAATACTTCTGAACACACACCGAACCCCAACAACATACACAAGTACCCAAAACAAAACCAAACTAAATCAAACCAAACCAAAACCAAACCAAAGAAAACCAATCGAAACAACCAACACTGGATTATACTGTTTATATATTGTCTCATTTAAGTTTTTCTACTTTTGTTTTTAGAAAATTTTAGCTTTAAGTTTCTTATCTGAGTTCCCACATTTACATCCCACCTTATCTGCGTACACCAAGTATTCCTTCCTCACGTTTCAACCAAAACTTTCTTGCCTCTCTTTCAAATTCCAAGAAAACTACATCTTTGAATACTATTGATTTTGCACACCCATTTAAATAAAAAGTGTTCCAATTCTTCGAAATGAAAGTAAAAATAATATGAAAACAGACAGCAAGAAAAGATTACTTTTTGTAGGGTACCTATCTATCGTATATGCCACTGAATAGTTGAGTGCACCCAACGATTAACATAGTATAAACAACCAACAACCTGTCTATCTCTCTCTCTCTCGTTCTTCGCTGCTGCTGTAACGTTACGTTTTAGACACCGAACAATGCTACTCAGATACGGATTGTCCAAGTGAAAAGTCATGCCTGCAAGGACACTGCACCGATCCTTGTACAATGCGTGGCGCGTGTGGCACCAATGCGCTGTGTCAGACTGTGCTGCATCGTCCGCGCTGCTCCTGTCCCAGCTGCCACATAGGTCGACCCGAAGTCGAATGCAAGCTGGATCCAAAATGTGTACCGGAAGACACAGACCCCAAGACAAAGGAGCAAATACCATGCACCAACGATGCTGAATGCCCAGAGACCTTGCAGTGCGGCCAATACGGCCAATGCACAGATCCATGCAACAATCCCCTATTTATCTGCGAGAGTAATAAGAAGTGTGAAACGCGACGCCATCAGCCCGTCTGCATATGCAAATCGGGCTTCATCGTTAACGAGTACGGCGAATTAACCTGTGCACCGGATAAACGTGAATGCTATCGCGATGATGACTGTGCCTCGAATATGGCCTGCACGGATGGCAAATGTCGCAATCCGTGCATTGTCCCACTGGGTCGTGCCCCGATTTGTGCCGAGAATAAGTCCTGCGAGGTGCAGGATCACAAGCCCGTATGCATTTGCATGCGGGACTGCCAGCCATCGATATCGATATGTTTGCGTGATGCAGGCTGTCCGGCGGGCTTGGCCTGCCGTAATTACCAGTGCGTCGATCCGTGCAAGTTTGCCACGTGCGCATCCAACTCGCCATGCATTGTCGAGGATCATAAGCCGATATGTAAATTCTGCCCAACTGGATTTATAGCCGATGCCAAATATGGATGTCAAAAAGGTAAAGCACAAACGTACTCTCTCTCACAACTTTGTCACGTGAAAGTACCCTATGTCTCTGTCTCGTTTATCTCTGTTTCCTGCCTCTCACACGCTCTCACCTTTTGCTAGATCTGCCTTATTGTCTGTCCCCTCACCAACAAACACACACACAAAATTTATCAGGCGAAATACATTGACCAATGCCAATACCTCAAATTTCGTGCCTTGTCAATTTATTTCCCTAAGTATTGTGTAAATGTATATAGAAGTGAGGAATTAACCATCTATTCTCGTATTAAGCTTTCGCCTGACAATATAAGGTTTAAATCAATTTCGAAAGCTAAACACATTGAATCCAATTATCAAATCAGGAATACTCCTTATGCCCATTTAGCTTCAAACCAAAGCGCAATAACAAAATAAGAAAAACTGTTATCAAAATTATTAATGATCATGCGTGATCATACAAACCCCTTCATAGGGGATGAATCAAAAATAACAGATACAAATACAAAGAAACTCTTCTGAACATTCACACACGCTCATGCTCACAATGAAATTAATAAAATCAATTAATCAAAATGCCTCTTGAAATCTATAAATATCTTAACCCATGATTCTAAATAAACGGTAAATAGAAGTAATACTAATGGTATAAAAAAAAAAAACATATATACAATATGTAGCTAACTAATAGTAAAAAACAATCGTTCCTAATTTGAATATATCTAACCGTAAAGTAATTTATACTAAATTTATGTACTGAAAGTTTTTGTCACATTTTCGATTGTACACAATAAATTTAGTTGAAGCCGTCAAACATATTTAGTAATACCCCAAGTACCCCTGTATATATAGTGCACATTCCTCCTTTGCTGTAGCTATACACTTATTTATTTATATCAAATTAATTTGTATATATTTTAACGTATTGTATTTTTTAAATTTTATAATTTTATTTAAAATATGTACAAAAATACTCCACTTACAAAATTAAAAAAAAAAAAAAATAAGCAGCTAAGCCAGGTGGCAACTGTTCCACAAACGAAGATTGCAGTGATGCACATCAATGCGGATCGTCTGGTCAATGTATCGATCCCTGCCACACAGTGTGCATGGGCGCAGTAAAGTGCATAACCAAAGCACATAAAATAGTGACATGCATATGCTCTTCAAATTCGACAAAGACTGACCCTATAGACTGTATACCACACACAGCTGAAACAGAATTAAACGAAACGACAACAGACGCAACCAGTATTAAGTATACCGTAATGGTTTTAGCAAACCAAACAGAAATGCGTACTCGTTATACTGATATAGAAGCCGAAAGCGAAACAACCAACTCATATGATAGTTCAACAGAGTCCTTCAAAACAACTAAACAGTTAATTATTGGTACTACCGTATCTAGAGAAACTACTAGTCGACCAACAATCATTGAACATTCAACCATACCTGGGGGGACAACCCACCAATACAATACCACATTGCCCTTTACTATTTCATTATCACATGAATCAACGACCACACATTCAATGGTTACCACAACCTCTGAAGAATCAACAGAATCAGTTCCTCAAACAGAACCCACAGTTCCTGACTCATCAACAACAATTCCATCTAAACGTCCAACTACAACTACACCTAGTGTAACTTACAGTACTTCTCCTGGCTCAATGCCAACGACTGTCTCTGAAGAATCTACTGTTGATGAATCTCCAAAGACAATTCAAACTGAAGGTTTCACTACAACTTCCCCAAGTAGTATTACAACGCAGGGTACTTCTCCTGGTTCAATACCAACAACTGTCCCATTTGCTCAAACAGAACCCACAGTCTATGAATCTCCAACGACTATTCCACCTGCAGGAATACCGACAACTTCTAAAAGTGGTGTGACAACCCAAGGTACATCGCCTGGTTCAATGCCAACAACCGTCTCTGAAGAATCTACTGTTTCATTTGCTCAAACAGAACCGACAGTCTCTGAAAAGACAATTCCACCAGCAGGAATACAGACAACTACCCCAAGTTCTGTTACAACCCATGGTACTACTCCTGGTTCAATTCCAACAACTGTCCCATCTGTTCAAACAGAACCCACTGTCTATGAATCTCCAACGACTATTCCACCTGCAGGAATACAGACAACTTCCCCAAGTTCTGTTACAACCCATGGTATTTCTCCTGGTTCAATTCCAACAACTGTTCCATCTGTTCAAACAGAATCCACAGTCTCTGAACCTCCAACGACTATTCCACCTGAACGAATACCGACAACTACCCCAAGTAGTATTACAAAGGAGGGTACTTCTCCTGGTTCAATGCCAACGACCGTCTCTGAAGAATCGACAGTCTTATTTGCTCAAACAGAACCGACAGTCTCTGAGGCTGCAAAGACAATTCCACCTGCAGGACTACAGACAACTACCCTAAGTTCTGTTACAACCCAGGGTACTTCTCCTGGTTCAATTCCAACAACTGTCCCATCTGTTCAAACAGAACCCACAGTCTATGAAACCCGAACAACTGTTTCACCAGCAGGAATACCGACAACTACTCCAAGTGGTGTGACAACCCAAGGTACTTCTCCTGGTTCAATGCCAACGACCGTCTCTGAAGAATCTACAGTCTCATTTGCTCAAACAGAACCCACAGTCTATGAGTCTCCAACGACTATTCCACCTGTACAAATACCGACAACTACCCCAAGTTCTGTTACAACCCATGGTACTACTCCTGGTTCAATGCCAACCACTGTCTCTGATGAATCTACAGTCTCATTTGCTCAAACAGAACCCACAGTCTCTGCAAAAACAATTCCACCTGCAGAAATACACACGACTTCCCCAAGTTCTGTTACAACCCATGGTACTACTCCTGGTTCAATGCCAACCACTGTCTCTGATGAATCTACAGTCTCATTTGCTCAAACAGAACCCACAGTCTATGAATCTCCAACGACTATTCCACCTGCTGGAATACAGACAACTACCCTAAGTTCTGTTACAACCCATGGTACTACTCCTGGTTCAATGCCAACCACTGTCTCTGATGAATCTACAGTCTCATTTGCTCAAACAGAACCCACAGTCTCTGCAAAAACAATTCCACCTGCAGAAATACACACGACTTCCCCAAGTTCTGTTACAACCCATGGTACTACTCCTGGTTCAATGCCAACCACTGTCTCTGAAGAATCTACAGTCTCATTTGCTCAAACAGAACCCACAGTCTATGAGTCTCCAACGACTATTCCACCTGTACAAATACCGACAACTTCCCCAAGTTCTGTTACAACCCATGGTATTTCTCCTGGTTCAATTCCAACAACTGTTCCATCTGTTCAAACAGAATCCATAGTCTCTGAACCTCCAACGACTATTCCACCTGTACGAATACCGACAACTACCCCAAGTAGTATTACAAAGGAGGGTACTTCTCCTGGTTCAATGCCAACGACCGTCTCTGAAGAATCGACAGTCTTATTTGCTCAAACAGAACCCACAGTCTATGAATCTCCAACGACTATTCCACCTGTACAAATACCGACAACTACCCCAAGTTCTGTTACAACCCATGGTACTACTCCTGGTTCAATGCCAACCACTGTCTCTGATGAATCTACAGTCTCATTTGCTCAAACAGAACCCACAGTTTATGAATCTCCAACGACTATTCCACCTGCTGGAATACAGACAACTACCCTAAGTTCTGTTACAACCCAAGGTACTTCTCCTGGTTCAACGCCAACAACTGTCCCATCTGTTCAAACCGAATTCACAGTCTATGAATCTCCAACGACTATTCCACCTGCAGGAATACCGACAACTACTTCGAGCGGTGTAACAACCCAAGGTACTTCTCCTGGTTCAATGCCAACAACTGTCCCATCTGTTCAAACCGAATTCACAGTCTATGAATCTCCAACGACAATTCCACCTGCAGGAATACCGACAACTTCTAAAAGTGGTGTGACAACCCAAGCTACTTCTCCTGGTTCAATTCCAACGACCGTCTCTGAAGAATCTACAGTCTCATTTGCTCAAACAGAACCGACAGTCTCTGCAAAGACAATTCAACCAGCACGAATACAGACAACTACCCCAAGTTCTGTTACACCCCATGGTATTTCTCCTGGTTCAATTCCAACAATTGTCCCATCTGTTCAAACAGAACCCACAGGCTATGAATCTCCAACGACTATTCCACCTGTACGAATACCGACAACTACCCCAAGTAGTATTACAACCCATGGTACTTCTCCTGGTTCAATTCCAACAACTGTCCCATCTGTTCAAACAGAACCCACAGGCTATGAATCTCCAACGACTATTCCACCTGTACGAATACCGACAACTACCCCAAATAGTAGTACAAAGGAGGGTACTTCTCCTGGTTCAATTCCAACAACTGTCCCATCTGTTCAAACAGAACCCACAGTCTATGAAACCCGAACAACTGTTTCACCTGAAGGAATACCGACAACTACCCCAAGTGGTGTGACAACCCAAGGTACTTCTCCTGGTTCAATGCCAACGATTGTCTCTGATGACCCTACTGTTGAGGAATCTCCAAAGACAATTCCAGCTGAAGACTTAACTACAAGTTCCCCAAGTAGTATTACAAAGGAGGGTACTTCTCCTGGTTCAATTCCAACAACTGTCCCATCTGTTCAAACAGAATCCACAGTCTATGAAACCCGAACAACTGTTTCACCAGCAGAAATACCGACAACAACTCCAAGTGGTGTGACAACCGAAGGTACTTCTCCTGGTTCAATACCAACGACCGTCTCTGAAGAATCTACAGTCTCATTTGCTCAAACAGAACCCACAGTCTATGAATCTCCAACGACTATTCCACCTGTACGAATACCGACAACTACCCCAAGTAGTATTACAAAGGAGGGTACTTCTCCTGGTTCAATGCCAACGACCGTCTCTGAAGAATCGACAGTCTTATTTGCTCAAACAGAACCGACAGTCTCTGAGGCTGCAAAGACAATTCCACCTGCAGGACTACAGACAAGTTCTGTTACAACCCAGGGTACTTCTCCTGGTTCAATTCCAACAACTGTCCCATCTGTTCAAACAGAACCCACAGTCTATGAAACCAGAACAACTGTTTCTCCTGAAGGAATACCGACAACTCCAAGTGGTATGACAACCCAAGGTACTTCTCCTGGTTCAATGCCAACGACCGTCTCTGAAGAATCTACAGTCTCATTTGCACAAACAGAACCGACAGTCTCTGCAAAAACAATTCCACCTGCAGGAATACACACGACTTCCCCAAGTTCTGTTACAACCCAGGGTACTACTCCTGGTTCAATTCCAACAACTGTCCCATCTGTTCAAACAGAACCCACAGTCTATGAAACCCGAACAACTGTTTCACCAGCAGGAATAACGATAACTACTCCAAGTGGTGTGACAACCCAAGGTACTTCTCCTGGTTCAATGCCAACGACCGTCTCTGAAGAATCTACAGTCTCGTTTGCTCAAACGGAACCGACAGTCTCTGCAAAAACAATTCCACCTGCAGAAATACACACGACTTCCCCAAGTTCTGTTACAACCCATGGTATTTCTCCTGGTTCAATTCCAACAACTGTCCCATCTGTTCAAACAGAATCCACAGTCTCTGAACCTCTAACGACTATTCCACCTATACGAATACCGACAACTACCCCAAGTAGTATTACAAAGGAGGGTACTTCTCCTGGTTCAATGCCAACGACCGTCTCTGAAGAATCTACAGTCTTATTTGCTCAAACAGAACCGACAGTCTCTGAGGCTGCAAAGACAATTCCACCTGCAGGACTACAGACAACTACCCCAAGTTCTGTTACAACCCATGGTACTTCTCCTGGTTCAATTCCAACAACTGTCCCATCTGTTCAAACAGAATCCACAGTCTATGAATCTCCAACGACTATTCCACCTGCAGGAATACCGACAACTACCCCAAGTAGTATTACAACCCATGGTACTTCTCCTGGTTCAATTCCAACAACTGTCCCATCTGTTCAAACAGAATCCACAGTTTATGAATCTCCAACGACTATTCCACCTGCAGGAATACAGACAACTACCCCAAGTTCTGTTACAACCCATGGTACTTCCCCTGGTTCAATTCCAACAACTGTCCCATCTGTTCAAACAGAGACCACAGTCTATGAACCTCCAACGACTATTCCACCTGTACGAATACCGACAACTACCCCAAGTGGTGTGACATCCCAAGATACTTCTCCTGGTTCAATGCCAACGACCGTCTCTGAAGAATCTACAGTCTCATTTGCTCAAACAGAACCGACAGTCTCTGCAAAGACAATTCCACCAGCAGGAATACAGACAACTACCCCAAGTTCTGTTACAACCCATGGTACTTCCCCTGGTTCAATTCCAACAACTGTCCCATCTGTTCAAACAGAATCCACAGTTTATGAATCTCCAACGACTATTCCACCTGCAGGAATACCGACAACTACCCCAAGTAGTATTACAAAGGAGGGTACTTCTCCTGGTTCAATTCCAACAACTGTCCCATCTGTTCAAACAGAACCCACTGTCTATGAATCTCCAACGACTATTCCACCTGCAGGAATACAGACAACTACCCCAAGTTCTGTTACAACCCATGGTACTTCCCCTGGTTCAATTCCAACAACTGTCACATCTGTTCAAACAGAACCCACTGTCTATGAATCTCTAACGACTATTCCACCTGCAGGAATACAGACAACTACCCCAAGTTCTGTTACAACCCATGGTACTTCCCCTGGTTCAATTCCAACAACTGTCCCAGCTGTTCAAACAGAGACCACAGTCTATGAACCTCCAACGACTATTCCACCTGTACGAATACCGACAACTACCCCAAGTGGTGTGACATCCCAAGATACTTCTCCTGGTTCAATGCCAACCACTGTCTCTGAAGAATCTACTGTCTCATTTGCTCAAACAGAACCGACAGTCTCTGAAAAGACAATTCCACCAGCAGGAATACAGACAACTACCCCAAGTTCTGTTACAACCCATGGTACTTCCCCTGGTTCAATTCCAACAACTGTCCCATCTGTTCAAACAGAATCCACAGTTTATGAATCTCCAACTACTATTCCACCTATAGTAATACCGACAACTACCCCAAGTTCTGTTACAACCCACGGTACTTCTCCTGGTTCAATTCCAACAACTGTCCCATCTATTCAAACAGAAACCACAGTCTATGAATCTCAAACGACTATTCCACCTGCACGAATACCGACAACTACCCCAAGTGGTGTGACAACCCGAGTTACTTTTCCTGGCTCAATGCCATCGACTACGCGAATTTCAAGTGCACTGTTAAATACAACAACCACATCTCCTACTACAGCCCATATAGATTTCCTTGGATCAACAGTACCGACTTCCGAACAAACTACAGTAGTATTTACTGAAAGAGAATCAACTGATAGAACAATGCCTTTCTTTTACACATCCATGGGCTATCCGGGCAGCACATCTACAGAGAGTGCTTTAGGTATGACTATGACAGCCTTAAGTTTAGAAGAAATGACTGCGAGCAGTGAAACTACACCTTATGTTATTGACCGAAATAGAACGGACATGACTCCGACCGATGATAGCACAACAGAAATTTCTCTTTTCTGTGCCATACCAAACGATTGCGCTGACGATGAGACATGTGTGAAAGCAAATTGCATTAGTCCCTGCGAATACTACGAAAACCTTTGTACTGTTCAGAATTATACTGCTTGTCGTACTTTGAACCACACCGCTATGTGCTATTGTGATATCGCCGCAGATGTAAATATACCCGGTTGCTCTATCAATGCAGGTAACTAAAGCTGTGTTTGTAAATGTTAAGTCTAAATATCGATCGATGTGTTCCTTATGAATGGAATGAGATACGAACCACATGGTTGTGGTGGTTTCTTTTGGAATCCGTGGCTCCAACTACTTTAATCGCCAATGCATCTGGCAATACGTAGCAGCCTACTTCAATTTGATGTCATATTGTCTATTTTTTCTCTATGAATTTCTTATCATATCTTCTCCCACTTGTGCCATAACGGACCAGCCGAACTTGTTGGCTGGCACATGCATGTTTTACTTTTCCGTTCGGTTCCTTGCAAGTCAATCTCAGTGTTTATTGTGTGCCGATATGAAGGGCAGCAAGACGCTTAAATCTCTACTGCATTTGTACTTCCCTCAGCTCTTATCACTAGCTCTTCGCTGTTACTCGTATATGTATGTATATGCCTGCACTCACCACAACCACCCATCACCAAATACCACTCGGACTTTCCCTTGAACTCTATGTATGTGTTCACAAATGGAACAATCAATGTATACAAAGTTTGAATGTCAATTAGATGGAGTTCACTCTCTCTAGTAATTGTTTTCGTTCATGTTAGTTGCCTGCTTTGTTTGCCTGCCTGCCTGCTGCAAGTACGTGTATCATCAAGTCCTATATCATACAGCATTGAATGTCTCTCGGATATCCATTCGGAATGTGCTCGAATGTGCATGTTTTATGTCAACATTATGATTTCATCACTTTGTATTATACATCAAATTATGTGTTGATTTTTGTTGTATTTAGTACATATGTTTGTTTGTACATACATATTAATTTATTTTGTCTTAATGTAAACATAATGGCGTACTGTAAGTGTTATTTAATTATAAATAGTGTGTTAACTTAATCGTATTATTCGATAGGTGATTGTACTAATTGGTGTCGGAAGCTCTAAGGCTTTTCTAAAAATGCACTAACCCCCAATAACCATATCCTTATTGCTTGCTTGCTTGCCTGCATGTGTATATGTTGTTTTGTGACAACAACAGCTAAACAAAAACAACTAAACTAAAAAACATTTAATATTATGTACTTATAAGCTTAATATAATTAGATGTGCTAGATGTGCCTTAATTGGCTTTATAAGAATAAATATTCGAAATATAATAATTTACTAACTGTTTTGAAACATGTCAAGAAAAACTGCCTATCAAACGGTTTCTTAAAGAAAACACTGATAATATCAATTGAACATATCTTAACGAATGTTTTAACCCAAAATCATACCTATTATCTTAATTAATTTATACACTTTGCTTACTTTGCAATGCAATTCCAATAACCAACATTAGAAATTGGTTGCGCCTCAAGCGATGAGTGCCCAACACAACAGGCGTGCGTGAATGCCCTTTGTGTGGATCCCTGCGCCAATGAGAATCCCTGCGGTCGCAGTGAGGATTGTCGCGTTATTGCCCATCAGCCAGTTTGTGCCAGCGGTGGGTTTCTCTCAAATTGTGATGACATCAATGAAAATATTTATATTTATTTCCGATTTTTAGTGTGCGAATGCCAGCGTAAATCAGATTGTCGAAATGGCTTCGAGTGTGATGGATGTAATTGTCGCGACAGTAAGTAGCAAGATATTATGGGTATATTATGACACTTTTTCTGATTAACATGAGATATTACAGCAACAGGTCGTACGCCTGGTTGCGAGCACTGTCCGCCAGGCGCCAAGTGCGATCCTACGACGGGGGCCTGTATTAAAGGTATGTACAATTTTGAATAACCAGAGATGTGGTGTATTTAGCTTAAATCATACTAGGCACAGCCTAAACACTAACAAGTGTAAATATAATACTGTGTACATATGTGTATTATAAAATAACCACCCTTTACCCATGTAAATATATCTCTCTCCCTAGCTAATGTAACAATAACAACTAGTACTACCAAGAAAACCACAACGAAACCAACAACAACATCCACAAAAACAACAACAGCTAACCCAACCACTGGCGACACTATGTCGCCAACATTAATCAAGGCTACCACCACTAGCACAACCACCATCACTACTATCACAGAATCAAGCACTTACAAGACTACCTCGAGTAAATCCACGATTGAGACCACAACCACAAAATCTGGTCATACGAAAGGCTATCGGGATGGTGAGAACAACATAACCGATACGACAACGTTGACTAGCAAAGATGGTGACAGGCGATCCACTACGCCGAAAATGAAGACAACTCGACTTGATACCTCAAATGAGATACCGGAGACGACGACTATGACCAGCACAACGCCCTGGCCCACGGAGCTACCGACTAGACCGGGCACAACAACGGAAGTCGATGATCTTTTCACTGTTCACACAACAATCGCTGCCCCACCGGCGAACACCACAGTTACCACAGTTATTAACCCATGTACATTAGATACTAACTGTGCTCCTAATGAGCACTGCAAACTGGGGTATTGCGCAAAGAAAGGTATACAAAATAGGATAGACCATCCAGTCAGTTTCGGTACTCAAAGTATTGTAACAAACGCATTTCAATTCTGTTATATAGAATACTTCTGTAAATAATAATCATAATTTTGAAATATTTTGTTGCATACATTTGTAAGTACCGAAATGACGAGTGAGCACTTCACATTTCCAACATGTACAATATTCACAATAACAACAAAAAAAAATCCCGAAGTTAAATGCCCTTGCAGATACTAAATTTTACTCAATTGGTTGATGATTAGAAAATCTAAATTTAACTTTTACTATGAACCTGCAAGGGTGTGAAGTGCACAATTGCTTTGCAATATGTAAATAATAAAACTAAATAGTCTACATTTGAATCACTTTATTTAATCAGGTTTATTAATCAAAAGCTAACTAACTTATTAATTTCTAACAAGTAGAACCATCAGGCACGCCAAAAACACATGAGCCATGCCAATCGAACAATGACTGTATTGAAACCGAGGCCTGTTACATGGGCCTGTGTCACGATCCTTGCGAATTCGCAAAGATTTGTGCTTCGAGTGCCAAGTGCACAGCCAAGAGTCACCGACCCATTTGCAGCTGTCCCCAAGGTCATGAGGGCAATCCGATGGTCAAGTGTATTCCAACCCGAACGTCAAGTAAGCAACTAATTAATTAATCAACAACGCCATCACATACATCCAATTTAATACAACTAAAAAGCAAAGGCTATTCTTTAATCATTTTCAATTAACTATCAATTTATTATTGTATCCATTTTTTCTTTATCAGTTGAATGTACCCACAACTCGGATTGCGGAATCACTGAGGCCTGCATCAATGAGCGCTGCCAGCATCCGTGTGACGTGCACGATCCTTGTGCCCAGAATGCGGTTTGTATCAACGCCAATCATGCTGCCGATTGCAGCTGTCTGGATGGCTATCAAGGCAACGGCTTAGTCGGCTGCCAGCCAGGTTAGTTCATTGCTATATCCAGCACTTATTGCACATTTGCTATCCTTAAGTTATTCCATGCTAATATAACACAAAATGTTTCGTTTCCCAAAACGTCTTTCTCCCTCTCTTTCATACACTGTACAAATTCCACGTACACCCGTCAACACATGTATAAAATTTGTACCGCCCCGACTCACGTACAACATGAACCGAAATATAAATACACGAATCAAAACGCACCGTAACCGTAACCCAAAACCATAGCACGCACCCACGTCTGCCAATACAACGAGGATTGTCCGCCCAATAAGCTATGCGATCGCCTTAACCGACGGTGCATCAATCCTTGCCAAGAGGATTCCTGTGGTGAGAACGCCGAATGTGTCCCGGTCAACCATGGCATCGACTGTCGCTGCTTACCCGGCTATCTAGGCAATGCGTACGTTCTTTGCCAGCAGTCCCAGGGCTGTCGCTCCAACTCCGAGTGCGATTCCAGTCAGGCCTGCATCAATGGCAAGTGCACATCGCCCTGTCAATGCGGTGCATTTGCCCTCTGCGATGTCGTCAATCATCGTGGCGTATGCAAGTGCCCACCCGGATACAATGGTAATCCCGAAGTGGGTTGCAGTCCACCACAGAACCCGTGCGATCCCAATCCTTGCGGTCTGAACGCCCTCTGTGAGCTGGACAACGGAAATCCTATATGCTTCTGCCCGAAAGGCCTCACTGGTAACCCCTTCAAGAATTGCAGTACGTATTTGTTTATCGTTTAGGTATCGAAAACTGGACTAAGCTTTGTTAAATTACAGTTCCCGAGGGCGATGAATGCACACCCAATCCATGTGGTCCCAACTCCGGCTGTCGACGTGTTAATGGTGCTCCGGTTTGCTTCTGTTTGCCAGAATACGAGGGTCAGCCTCCGCTCATAGCTTGTGAGCTTCCCTCCAATCCCTGCGAACCTTCGCCCTGTGGTCCCAACACGCAGTGCGCGGTGCTGAGCAACGGATTCTCGAAGTGCACCTGTCTGCCAGGATATGTGGAGAGCCCCAACACAATACGGGGCTGCGTTGAACCAATAAATCCATGCGAACCCAATCCCTGTGGCTCTGGCGCTATTTGCGACTCATCCCGTCAGCCCGTCTGCTACTGTCCGGATAACAAGATTGGAAATCCCTTCAAGATTTGCGAGAAGCCATCAGTTTCCATTGAACTATGCCAGCCGGGTCCATGTGGACGCAATGCCGACTGCTACGTGGCTGGCAATCGCGAGGAATGTTACTGCCGTTCAGGCTATGCCGGAGATGCATACCAGGGCTGCATTGAAACAAGTCGCACTGTCTGCGATCCCAATCCTTGCGGACCTAACGCTAACTGCGTCGTTGCTGGCGACGGGCAAACCGCTTGCGTCTGCCCCGAAGGCCTGTCTGGCGATCCAACTTCCCTTTTGGGCTGTCACGGCTATGAGTGTCAAGTGGATACGGACTGTCCTCAGACCAAGGCTTGCATGGGCTTCCGTTGCTACGACCCATGCCCAGGAGCTTGCGGTCACGGAGCCAATTGTCGCGTGGAGCAACATCATCCCGTTTGCTCCTGTAATGCTGGTCTAACCGGTAACCCGGGAGTCCGCTGCTTTGCTCTGGACTTCCCCAAGGCTAACCCCTGTGTGCCCAGTCCATGTGGCCTGAACAGCGAGTGCAAATTGATGAATAACCGCGCTGTCTGCTCATGCCTGGCCGGATATCTCGGCGATCCCCAATCTGGCTGTCAGCCAGAATGCGACATTAACTCCGATTGCGGAGAATCGCTTTCCTGTATCAATCACAAATGCGTGGATCCTTGCGCCGGCACCATCTGCGGCATTAATGCCATCTGCAATGTTCGCCAGCATACACCCGTCTGCCATTGCCTCGATGGATTCGCTGGAGATGCCTTCTTGCAGTGCGTGCCTGTCGGTGTTTTGAAGAACATCTCGCGTGATCCTTGTGCCCCCTCACCTTGTGGACCAAATGATGTGTGCTCCGTGTTCGGCGATGGTGTTGCGCTTTGTGATCCTTGCTTTGGACCCAACGCCCAACAAAATCCCCGCTGCCGACCGGAATGTATTGCCAACTCTGACTGTCCGTTTGACCGCGCTTGTTTAGGACAACGCTGCTTGGATCCCTGCCCTGGCTCCTGTGGACGCAACGCAATTTGCAACGTGTACAAGCACAATCCCATCTGTACATGCCCCACCGGGCTGTTTGGCAATCCCTACGAGCAGTGCGCCCCACCCTCGCCAATTTCACCCACTCCTTCGGCCAGCTGTGCTAAGCTGCAGTGCGGCTCCAATGCCGATTGCAAGCGTCAGAGCGGCGGCTTGGCCTGCGTCTGCCGCAAGGGCTACTTCGGTGATCCGTACATTGGATGTCGACCGGAGTGCGTGCTCAACAGCGACTGTTATGCGGACAAGTCTTGTGTGAATTCCAAGTGCGTGGACGCCTGCGCAGGTGTCTGCGGCATCAACGCCGTCTGTCGAGTCGTCAACCATGCACCAGTTTGTGTGTGCGCCGAGGGCTACAGTGGCGATGCTTTCCTGGCCTGCAATCCATTCTACTTGCCGCCAGTCACGCCACCCACCGACCGCCGTAATCCGTGCGAGCCTTCGCCTTGCGGTCCGAACTCCCGTTGCTTGGCTTCCCCTGAGGGCTACGCCGCTTGCTCCTGTCTGCCCAATTTCAAGGGAGCACCACCGGTGTGCCAGCCAGAGTGCATTGTAAGCTCGGAGTGCGCACCCAACCAGGCCTGCATCAATCAACGCTGTGCAGATCCGTGCCCCGGTACTTGCGGTATCGGTGCTCGCTGTGAAGTCCTGAATCACAATCCAATTTGCTCGTGCGAAACACACTTCGAGGGTGATCCGTTCGTGGCTTGTTCGCGAGTACCGGAACCACCGCCAGATGGCAAATCGCAATCAAATCCATGCGCACCCTCGCCCTGCGGTCCCAACTCCATATGCCAGGTCAAACAGAATCGACCGGTTTGCTCATGCGTTGCCAACTACATAGGCAGTCCTCCATATTGCCGACCCGAATGCACGCTCAGCAGCGAATGTCCCAGCGACAAGGCCTGCATACAGGAGAAATGCCAGAACCCGTGCGCCAACACCTGTGGACACAATGCCCGCTGCACAGTTGTTGCTCATTCGGCTCATTGCAGCTGCGAGACTGGCTACGAAGGCGACGCATTCGTGGGTTGCTCGAAGGTCATTGAACAGAGTAAGTTTCCGACTTGATCAACCATTAAGCTATTCAATTCATTCATTAACATTGCTCAACTACGATAGAACCGCATGATCACATTAATCCGTGCTATCCGAATCCCTGCGCTGAGAACGCGGTTTGCACGCCGCATAACGAGGCAGCTCGATGCAGCTGCATTGAGCCGTACTTCGGAGATCCGTACAGCACAGGCTGTCGCCCCGAATGTATCTATAACTCGGAATGTCCATCCTCACTGGCCTGCATCAAGCAGCACTGCCGCAATCCCTGCACTGGCGCCTGTGGCCCCAATGCCGAGTGCTCGGTGGTCAACCATCTGCCCACCTGCAGTTGCACGCGTGGCTTCGAAGGCGATCCCTTTGTGGGCTGCAAGCGTACCCCTGTGGGACCTGTCAGCGTGTGCGAGCCCAATCCTTGTGGGCCAAACAGCATGTGCCGCACAGTCGAGGGTCACCCCACATGCAGCTGCCAGGTTGGCTATTTCGGTGCCCCGCCCACATGTCGACCGGAGTGCGTGGTTAGCTCGGAATGTGCTCAGCACTTGGCTTGCATCAATCAAAAGTGTACTGATCCATGCCGTGACACATGCGGCTTCAATGCCAAGTGTCAGGTAAACAATCACAATCCCATCTGCACCTGCCCCAAGGACTATGTGGGAGATCCGTTCGAGCAATGTGTGCCCAAACGTAAGTGCCGCAAACTAAGCCAATCGTGAAGTTTATCATCAGCTTTTGCACACTATTGCAGCCCAAGAAAAAATACCCATTGTCAATCCCTGTCTACCCAATCCGTGCGGGCCCAATGCCAAGTGTCGCGACGTGAACAATCGCGCCGAATGCTCCTGCTTGCCGGGCATGTTCGGAGCACCACCCAGCTGCCGACCCGAGTGCGTTATTAACCAGGACTGCCCATCGAATCGCGCCTGCATTCGCCAGCGCTGCGAAGATCCCTGCATTGGCACTTGCGGCTTCAATGCTCTGTGCACCACACAGAGCCACCAGCCCAAGTGCAGTTGCCTCGATGGCTACGAGGGTGATCCGTACACCGGCTGCAATATGCTTCAAAGTGAGTACATCCATTTCGACTATTTGCTATCCTTTCCATGCCGTAAGTCGCATTCGATGCCACTTCTGCCTGTTTTCCACCTTAATGTTAATGTTGAATGTTTTTTTCAGTCGTATTTTCATTTAAGTGGTCTTATGGTATTTTTCATGCATGTTTTTTATGTTGTGTACATATTTCATTACATTGTAATATCTACTTATACCCTGTACCCATGCACATGAGAGGAAGTCCAATATAAAGTTGAGTAGGAAAAAAGATCGCTCTTTAATTACTGAACAGTGAAAATGATGTATAAAAGATAATCTCATGTATCCTACAGATGTGGGTACAGGGTATAATTGGATTATTTCATAGTGGAAAATATTATTTTTCTGTAATTGTTATGCTATGCCTAGTCTATAAGTCTATTCTGTACATTCATCTGTATCTGTTACTTATTGTATACATTATCCACCCGCTTTCCATTTCTGTGCCTATGTCTGTGCATTGCTCATAAAGTTGTGGTGCCCGATGTGCCTGCTGATCCATGTTTCCCATCGCCATGTGGTGCAAATGCCATTTGTCGCGAACGTAACGGTGCCGGCTCATGCAGTTGCATTCAGAACTATTTTGGAGATCCGTATATCAATTGCCGACCCCAATGCGTACAGAACAGCGACTGTCCCGCCAGCAAGGCCTGCATAAATATGAAGTGTCGCGATCCCTGCGCGAATGCCTGCGGCTTCAATGCGATTTGTCGCGTGGCTCATCATCAGCCCGTGTGCAGCTGTGAGCCAGGTTTCACAGGCAATCCGCTGCGAGCCTGTGTGGAGCGACCCACAAGTATGCACACGCAATCGAATAATATAGAGCCCCTCAATAAGCCATGATTCCGTATACCCGATTTTAGATATGTACTTGCCACTGCCCAAAGATCCCTGCCGACCATCGCCCTGCGGCCTCTTTAGCACCTGCCATGTAGTCGGCAGTCGTCCAGTCTGCGCCTGTTTGCCAGACTATTTAGGCAGCCCACCCAACTGCAAGCCAGAGTGCTTGACCAGTGCCGAGTGCGCTTCAGATAGAGCCTGCATCAATCAGAGATGCCGTGATCCCTGCCCCGGCACCTGCGGCTATAATGCGCGCTGTCGCACGACAAACCATTCGCCCATCTGCAGCTGTTTTGATGGCTACACTGGTGATCCCTTCCATCAATGTTTGCCAGAGCAAAGTAGGTCTGCCATAGATTCCGTTAGACGGCACCCATTAATCAGTATCAATCTTGACCTGCTTGTAGCCCCAATACGTATACCTGTTCCCATTAAGCCGGTAAATCCCTGCGTGCCGTCCCCCTGCGGCCCCAACTCCCAGTGCCAAGCCGCAAGCAGCGGCGCTGTCTGCGCCTGCCTCAATAACTACGTTGGCCGTCCGCCGGCTTGCCGACCCGAATGCAGCATTAACTCCGAATGTCCGGCCCGCATGGCCTGCATGAATGCCCGCTGCGCGGATCCATGCATCGGATCCTGTGGCAATAATGCCATCTGTCATGTCAGCTTCCACGCGCCCGTCTGCATGTGCCAGGATGGCTACACTGGAGATCCCTTCTCGGGCTGTTACAAGATTCTAGAAAGTACGTTCCACTCCCTAAGCCAAGTTCCCGCCCCCCCAAACTTTATGTCAATCCACTCAATCACAATTTGTATGTCAACCACACAGCACCCGTAGAAATCACGCAACCCTGTCGACCCAGTCCCTGTGGCCTGAATGCCATATGCGAAGAACGTAATCGCGCCGCAGCCTGTAAATGTTTGCCCGAGTACTTCGGCGATCCGTACATCGAGTGCCGACCCGAGTGCGTCATCAATTCGGATTGCCCCAAAACGCACGCCTGTGTCAATCAGAAGTGCGTCGATCCCTGTCCGGGCATGTGCGGCCACAGTGCCCAATGCGCCGTATTCAATCACGCGCCCAACTGCGAATGCCTGCCGGGCTACACAGGAAATCCGATCGTGGGTTGTCATCTCGTCCCCGAACCGCCGCGCTGTAAGAGTCTAAACTTATATGTAGTAGAAACGCGTTTCAATATACTCTTGACTGTGTCTAGATCCCGATCCCATTGTGCCCGAAAATCCATGCCAGCCCTCACCATGCGGCCTGTATAGCAACTGTCGAGCGCTGCACGGTCATGCAGTCTGCTCCTGTGTGCCAAATTATGTGGGTGCACCGCCCAACTGCCGGCCCGAATGCATGAGCAGCTCGGAGTGCAGCCAGGACAAGTCCTGCATCAATGAGCGCTGCAAAGATCCATGCCCCGGCACATGCGGCAACAATGCCTTGTGCCGTGTCGTCAACCACAATCCCATTTGCTCATGCAGTCCCGGTTACAGTGGAGATCCGTTCGTACGCTGTCTACCTCAAGAGAGTAAGGAAACATCATTGCATCCCTCATTCAAAGAAAAGCTGGCTCTGGCTCGCTTTTTCCCATTTCAAACCATGCACAGAAACACATCTATCAATCACACTATATACTATATCAATCTATATATATCTCTCTTTTTTTATGTGTACACACTATTTTGTTGGCTTTTTATGGTGCATGCTGTTATCATATTTGGTGTATTGGTGAATGTAGAACATCCTATTGTAAGTGATCCCATCAACCCGTGTGTCCCCTCGCCATGCGGACCCAACTCTCAGTGCAAGGTGTCGGCAGCTAATGGGCAGCCCGTGTGCTCATGCTTGCAACATTATGTGGGTAGGGCGCCAAATTGTCGGCCCGAGTGCACATCGAACTCCGAGTGTGCTGGCAATTTGGCCTGCATCAATCTGCGCTGCCAGGACCCCTGCGTGGGCACCTGCGGCGTTCAGACCACCTGCCTTGTAAATAATCATAGACCAATCTGCCGTTGCCTTGATGGTTATGCCGGCGATCCATTCTCTGAGTGTAGTCCACAAAGTAAGCGTTTGACGCTCAGCAGAGTAACCAATTTCCCAATTCAAACCTGTAACATTTTCCCAGTTATTGTGCCGCCCGAAATCGCCGAGCCGTGCAATCCCAGTCCCTGTGGTGCCAACGCCGTCTGCAAGGATCGCAACGGCGTCGGCTCCTGCACATGCCTACCCGAGTACAGTGGTGATCCGTACACCGAGTGCCGACCAGAGTGCGTACTTAATAGCGACTGTTCCAAGAACCGCGCCTGCCTTAACAATAAGTGCCGAGATCCCTGTCCCGGAGTCTGCGGCGTTGCCGCCGAGTGTCACGTCATCAATCACTCGCCCAGTTGCAGTTGTCCATCTGGTTATACGGGCAATCCTTCCCAGTACTGCCGTGAAATACCCAAATGTACAGTACCCACTCAGAAGTCACAACTTGAGACCGCTTTAATAATATTCCACCCCCATTCCGCAGTGGCACCCCCTGTGCAACCCTGCCAACCCTCGCCGTGCGGCCCCTATAGCCAGTGCCGCGAGGTGAATGGTCATGCGGTCTGCTCGTGCATAACCAACTATATTGGTGCTCCGCCAGCCTGTCGGCCCGAGTGCTCGGTTAGCTCTGAGTGCTCGCAAGACAAGGCATGCGTGAATCTGCGCTGCGTAGACCCATGTCCAGGCACCTGCGGCAATGAGGCCGTCTGCAAGGTGACCAATCACAATCCCATCTGCTCGTGCCCAGCTGGCTATAGTGGTGATCCGTTTGTGCGTTGTGCACCCTGGCAGCAGGAGCCCGAGACTCCGAAGTCCAATGAGAATCCTTGCGTGCCCAGTCCCTGCGGTCCCAACTCCCAGTGCCGTGTTGTGGGCGAGACGGGCGTGTGCTCCTGCCTGCCCAACTATGTAGGACGTGCGCCAAATTGCCGCCCAGAATGCACCCAAAACTCGGAATGTCCCGGTAATCTGGCTTGTATTAACGAGCGTTGCAAGGATCCCTGTCCCGGCTCGTGCGGCTTCAATGCCTTCTGCAACGTGGTGAATCACTCACCCGTTTGCACCTGCGATAACGGATACACAGGCGATCCATTTGCCGGCTGTAATCCACAACGTAAGCCTACAACTTTGTCCATTGGTTCTTTCGACCAGACCTAACCACTTGTCCGATATGATCCCATCCCCAGCAATTGTCACACCCGAGGAACGCTTGACACCCTGCGTTCCCTCGCCCTGCGGCCCGAATGCCGAGTGTCGGGAACGCAATGGCGCCGGCTCGTGCACATGCCTGCCCGAATACTTTGGCGATCCGTACAGCGGCTGCCGTCCGGAGTGTGTTGTGAACAGTGACTGCTCACGCGACAAATCGTGCATCAATCAAAAGTGCGTGGACCCCTGTCCAGGCGTTTGCGGCTTGAATGCTGAGTGTCGCGTGTCCAATCACCTGCCCGGCTGCCTCTGCCTGGCCGGCTACACAGGAAACCCATCGAGTGCCTGCCGTGTAATTGTGCAACTGCCTGAACCACGTAGGTGTCTCCAGCAATCGAGCGTCTCACAAACGACTGACCGTTTCACCCTTTACCATTCCATTACTAGCTGTTGTCATTGAGAGCCCGTGTGCTCCCCCCTCGCCCTGCGGCCCCTACAGTCAGTGTCGCGAAATAAACAACCATGCCGTGTGCTCCTGCCAGCTCGGCATGATTGGCTCTGCGCCCAACTGCCGGCCAGAGTGCATTGTTAGCTCCGATTGCCCACAAAATCTAAACTGTCAGAATCAGAAGTGCGAAGATCCATGCCCTGGTATTTGCGGCATTGAGGCGCGCTGCCAGGTCATTAACCACTATCCTGCATGTTCCTGTGCCCCAGGCTATACTGGAGACCCCTTCAGTCGATGCACTCGAATTATATGTAAGCATGAGTAGTCCAAGCAGCTGCCCAAGCCAGTTGGACACGAAGGAAGGTATTGGTTTAGAATTTGATATTTGAAAGTCTGATTCTGTCCAGCTGGCGGTGGCAATCTGTTGAGTTCGTGCATGTGTATAAATCCTTCACTTAAAATATCTTCTTTATTTTTTCTACTTTATATTTTAATTTTATGTACACTCTACCAATTACTCTACACTATCCGATCTTCCCAACTATACTATGTATTTGTATATGTGTAAATGTGTTTGTGTCTACCTACCTACCTACCTACCTACTTCAACTATCTGGCATGTCTGTGGCTGGGCTATGTAGTGGAGGAAACACCCAAAGAATCTGGTAATCCCTGTGTGCCCTCGCCCTGCGGACTCAACTCAAAGTGCGTCGATGTGCGCGGCTCGCCTGCATGCTCTTGCCTGCCCGACTATCTCGGACGGCCGCCCAATTGCCGACCCGAATGCACGACCAGTCCCGATTGTCCAGCCAACTTGGCCTGCGTCAATCAGCGGTGCACAAACCCATGTGTCGGTGCATGCGGCATACACTCTCAGTGTACCGTTACTAAGCATAATCCGAACTGCCAATGCGTGCCTGGTTACACCGGAGATCCATTCTCCGGCTGTTCTGTTATACAACAAAGTAAAACTAAATTCAGTCTCCATCTAACCCGTATATCTAACATATATTTGCATTATTTTTCGTCCACCCACTTGTTCCACTGTAGTGACGCCAACGGAAGCTCCACGTAATCCTTGCAACCCGAGTCCGTGCGGCGCCAACGCCGTCTGCCGTGAACGCAACAATGCCGGCTCCTGCGCCTGCCTGCCGGAATACTTTGGAGATCCGTACAGCGGCTGCCGGCCGGAATGCGTACAAAATTCGGACTGCGATCGTTCGCGCGCCTGCATCAACAACAAGTGCCAGGATCCGTGTCCAGGTGCATGCGGCATCAATGCCGAATGCCGTGTTTTGAACCACGCCCCCAACTGTATGTGCTTCGATAGTTACACCGGCGATCCGCATCGCTCGTGCTCCCTCATCGAAGTCGCCACCCGCCGTCCGGAGAATCCCTGCCAGCCCTCGCCCTGTGGACCGAACAGCCAGTGCCATGACACCAACAGCCATGCGGTGTGCAGCTGCCTCGAAGGCTACATTGGAGCACCACCCAGCTGCAAGCCGGAGTGTGTGGTCAGCTCGGAATGTGCCCAGAATCGTGCCTGCATTAATCAAAAGTGCGCCGATCCTTGCCGCGGCGCCTGCGGAGACAATGCCAAGTGCCAAGTGGTCAACCACAATCCGATTTGCTCCTGCGTGCCAGGCATGACCGGCGATCCCATCTCCGGCTGTGTAACGGACGTGGCTAAAAGCACCGAAAATCCGTGTGTCCCATCGCCGTGTGGCCCGAACTCGATTTGCCGAGAAATTGGCCAGCAAGCTGCCTGCTCCTGCCAGGCCAACTATATTGGACGTCCACCCAGCTGCCGGCCAGAGTGCACCAATAATGATGAGTGCCAGAACCATCTGTCCTGCCAACAAGAGCGCTGCGTCGATCCCTGCCCCGGCTCGTGTGGCAGCAACGCCATTTGTCAGGTGGTCCAACACAATGCTGTTTGCTCCTGCGCCGATGGCTACGAGGGTGATCCGCTATTCGGCTGCCAGCTAATGGCACCGGTGGTGCCCGTGCAGCCGCCTTCGTCACCCTGTGAGCCCTCGCCCTGTGGCCCGCACGCAGAGTGCCGCGAAAGGAATGGCGCCGGCGCATGCTACTGCCATGACGGGTTCGAGGGTAATCCGTACGATGCGCAAAAGGGTTGCCGTCGGGAGTGCGAGACCAATGACGAGTGCAGTCCGGCGCAGGCTTGCGTGCGGTTCAAGTGCATTGACCCATGCGCAAACATGTGCGGCGAATATGCCATCTGCACCGTGGATAACCATGTGCCCACCTGCGTTTGCCCCACGGGCTACAGCGGTGATCCGTTCTTCAGCTGTCGCCCCGTGCCCGTGACGCCGCCACCGCCAATGAATCCCTGCGTGCCGTCGCCCTGCGGCCCGAACAGCAATTGCCGCAGCATCAACAACCAAGCTGTCTGCTCCTGCCAATCGGGCTTCGTCAACCAGCCGCCCAACTGCCGACCCGAGTGCGTGGTCAGCGCCGAGTGTGCCCCGGAACGTGCCTGCGTGAACAACAAGTGCGTCGATCCCTGCCAGCACACATGTGGCATTCGCGCCATCTGCAGCACCAAGAACCACAGCCCCATCTGCACTTGTCCGCGCGGCATGACTGGTGATCCGTTCGTGCAATGCACCAAGATACGTAAGTGCCCAGCTAATCCAAGCCAATCTTTTCAAATTCACACCCACATCCATTTTGTACAGCAATCACACACGATGTCACCACACCCGAGCCGCCGGCACCTTCCTGCGTGCCTTCTCCTTGTGGCCCCAACTCCAAGTGCCAAATAGTTGGCGGCAGTCCGGCGTGCTCTTGCCTGCCGGACTTTATTGGCGCACCGCCTAGCTGCCGACCTCAGTGCGTGTTGAACTCGGAGTGCGGACCCACGGAGGCGTGTATCAATCAGAAGTGCCGCGATCCTTGCCCCGGCTCGTGCGGCTTCGAGGCCAAGTGCCATGTGCTCAACCATCTGCCGATTTGCAACTGCATCGAGGGCTTCACTGGCGATCCGTTCGTGCGGTGCAGTAAGCTGCCAGAAGTGAAGGTGGTGCCTCGACCCGATGATCCATGCAGTCCCAATCCCTGCGGACCGAACGCCGATTGCTTTGCCGGCGAGTGTCGCTGCCAGAACAACTATCAAGGTAATCCCTATGAGGGTTGCCGCCCCGAATGCACGCTCTCCGCCGACTGTTCCAGGGACAAGGCTTGCATGCGCAACAAATGTGTTGATCCCTGCCCCGGAACCTGTGGCAACAACGCGCTCTGCGAGGTCATGAATCACATACCCGTCTGCTCCTGCCAGCAGGGCTATGAGGGAGATCCATTTACGAACTGCCGACCAAAACCGGTTGAGCCTGTGCCAGAGATCAAGGCCTGCTCACCGTCGCCATGCGGCGCCAACAGTCAGTGCCGCGACATTAACGGACATGCGGTCTGCTCTTGCCTGGAAGGATTCATTGGAGCACCGCCTCAATGCCGACCGGAATGTGTCGTCTCCAGCGAGTGCTCAGCATTGCAGGCGTGCGTCAACAGGAAGTGCGTCGATCCCTGCGCTGGTGCATGCGGCATTGAAGCGCGCTGTGAAGTTATCAACCACAGCCCCATTTGCGGCTGTCCGCCAGGTACAACGGGTGATCCCTTCAAGGGCTGCACTGAAATTCCCATGCAAAAGGATGTCGATGAAACACAGCCACCCGCCGATCCGTGCGTCCCATCCCCTTGCGGACCCAACTCCGTGTGCAAGGCCGATGATAAGGGACCTGTGTGCCAATGTCTTCCGGACTACTTTGGAGCGCCGCCCAACTGCCGAGTCGAGTGTATAATTAATCCAGATTGTCCCTCGACCCAGGCGTGCATCAACAACAAGTGTCGCGATCCCTGCCCCGGCTCTTGCGGCACAAATTCCGAGTGCCGCGTTATTGGACACTCCGTTTCCTGCTCCTGCCCGCCCGGATATGCCGGCAACGCCTTCGTCCAGTGTGTGCAGCAGCGCGAGGAACAGCCTAAGCCGTGCGAGCCTTCGCCTTGTGGCGCCAACGCCGAATGCATTGAACGCAATGGCGCTGCCGCTTGCAAGTGTATTGATGAGTACCAGGGTAATCCCTACGAGGGCTGCCGACCGGAGTGTGTGCTAAGCTCGGACTGCCCCACGGACAAGGCGTGCATTAGGAACAAGTGCCAAGATCCCTGCCCGGGCATCTGCGGCTCCAATGCGCAATGTTATGCAATCAATCATGTGCCAAACTGCGTGTGTAACGATGGATACACTGGAGATCCGTTCTCCAATTGTCGTCGATTCGAACCGACTCCACCGCCAACAGTGGCCGATCCATGCAGTCCCTCGCCTTGCGGTCCCAACAGC
Organism: Drosophila pseudotalamancana; assembly: GCA_037075185.1. Classification (NCBI taxonomy): domain Eukaryota; kingdom Metazoa; phylum Arthropoda; class Insecta; order Diptera; family Drosophilidae; genus Drosophila; species Drosophila pseudotalamancana. The sequence goes on along the minus strand of JBAMCK010000996.1, from coordinate 725,984 downwards.
AAGTGCCGCTTGTCTAATGGCCTGGCCGTGTGCTCCTGCCTCGACACCTTTATCGGCGCACCGCCCAATTGTAAACCGGAATGCACAGTGAATGCGGAGTGTCCGCAGAACAAGGCGTGCCACAAGTTCCGTTGCGCAAATCCTTGCGCCGGCACCTGCGGCATCGATGCCAAGTGCGAGGTAATCAACCATAATCCGATCTGCAGCTGCCCATTGGAGATGACCGGCGATCCGTTCTCACGCTGTTATCCAGCACCAGAAGTGGCTCAGCCCAAGGACAGTCCCAAGAATCCCTGCCAGCCTTCACCCTGTGGCCTCTATTCCGAGTGCCGCGTGCGTGACGACCAGGCATCATGCTCCTGCCTGCCGAACTACATTGGAGCTCCACCCAACTGCCGGCCCGAGTGCGTTGTGAACACCGATTGCGCCTCAGACCGTGCCTGCATTGCAGAGAAGTGCCGCAATCCCTGCGAGGGATCCTGCGGTATTAACTCCGAGTGCCGCATACAGAATCATCTGGCCATATGCACGTGTCGCGATAACTTTACCGGCGATCCGTTTGTGCAATGTGTAGAAATTGTCGAGAAGCCCAAGCAGACACCAGCCGAGGAACAGGATCCGTGCGACCTGCAGCCGTGCGGTGCGAATGCTCAATGCAGCAACGGAATCTGCAGCTGCCTACCTGAATATCAGGGTGATCCGTACAGCGGCTGCCGGCCGGAGTGCACGCTCAGCACCGACTGTTCGCCGAACAAGGCTTGCCTGAACAAGAAGTGCGTCGATCCATGCCCCGGCACCTGCGGCCAGAACTCGCAATGCGATGTCTCCAATCACATACCGATCTGCAGTTGCCTGCAGGGCTATACGGGTGATCCGTTTGTCCACTGCCGGCAGGAGACGCCTGTGGCCAAGGATCCGTGCCAGCCCAATCCGTGCGGACCGAACAGCTTGTGCCATGTCTCCGCCCAGGGCGCCGTCTGTGCCTGCCAACCGGGCATGCTGGGCTCTCCACCTGCCTGCAAGCCCGAATGCATTGTCAGCTCCGAGTGCTCACTGCAAACCGCCTGCATACAGAAGAAGTGCGTCGATCCCTGCCCAGGAGCTTGCGGCCAGTTTGCGCGCTGTCAAGTGATTAACCACAATCCATCGTGCTCTTGCAACACGGGCTACACGGGTGATCCGTTCACACGCTGCTACCAGGAGGAGCGCAAGCCCACTCCAGAGGTTCCAAGTCATCCCTGCGTGCCGTCGCCGTGCGGTCCCAATTCAGAGTGCAAAGAGCTGAATGGAAACCCTGCCTGCTCTTGTGCGGCAACGTTCATTGGCACGCCGCCCAACTGCCGACCCGAGTGCACCATCAATCCGGAATGTCCGCCAACTAAGGCATGCATACGGCAGAAATGTGCCGATCCCTGTGTGGGAGCCTGCGGCTTTAATGCTCGCTGCAACGTGGCCAATCACCAACCCATCTGCACATGCGATGTGGGCTACACTGGAGATCCATTCACCGGCTGTCAACAGGAGCAAGGTAGGACCATTTCTCAATAATACACACAATACACCGTTAGTTAGCTCAAGGCGTAAACTTGGTTGAGGTTGCTTAAATATGTGTCCACTGCCCACCTTTATTCACCTGCTTAAAAGCCAAAGCTTTATGAAGAACCACTGCAATTACACGTATTCGCATTTGTTTACGCCTTGATAGGGAAATTGGAATGTGAAACTGATACCCAGTATTACTTGAAAAAAATCATATTTTATTTTTTTTTTTTATAAATCATTATTACAAATTGCCCCTGATCTCAATTTTTATATTTACATCAGTTTCACATTCGCTTAAGGCGCATTAGAATATTGGATAAAGACATTTTTTTATTTAACAAGTAATATATTTATTAAAATATATTATTTATTAAAAATATTGAACAAATGAATAGAAAGCTTTATTTATCAGTATATAATATTTTTTATTTGCTTTTTTTGCAATTTTTTAATAAGAGATAAATTTTAATAATTTATCCATAAAAATTTTTAATTTAACAAGTAATATATTTATTAAATTATATAACTTATTAAAAATATTGATCAAATGAATAGAAAGCTTTATTTATCAGCATATAATACTTTTTATTTGCCTTTTTGCAATTTTTTAATAAGAGATACATTTTAATAATTTATCCACAAAAAATATATAAAAATTAATTTTAACTGTTGAAATCTAGCAAGAATTTTTAAATGTTTTGCACTAAATGTTTGTGTTTCACATCCAACGATCACGAAATCCCATTCTAATGCGCTTAGTTTTTTAGATATTTACACAAGAATTTACATGAATATACATTAAAAATGTTGCTTATCGCACGCACAAGCACAATGCATAGCACAAGTGTTCTTTATATATGTATGTATGTACAACACGATTTGCTTTATTACCAACACACTGAAGCAATATGCAAACCTGAAGCTGCGCGATTCTGTACGAGTTGTCTGAATTGTTGTTGGCTTGGGAAGTGTTTGTGTGCGGCAATAACCAAAATTTTTAATTAATCTAAGATTATATCTTAAATATTATATTATTTGCTTTTAAACGCCTTTAACGCCTAAAAATACAATATGCAAACTTGCCTCGCCTCTCTGCCACCTTATATACTCATATATATAATTACGTAAACTGCCTCAAAACAAACCTTGACCTAATTGACCTAATTGACCTAACCCCTGACTATGTTGTTTTTGATGCTTTGGGAAGTAATCGTTTGCTCCTGTTGTTTGAATTGAAATCGAACCCAAGAAATGCTTCTACTTATACCCATTTGTTTGGCCCGAAAAAGCGTACAAGTTATTATAACCTAACCCTTGAAATTGATACCCTAACCCCCAATTGAAAACCGTTCGAAAAATACCAAAGACAAAATTCCCTCGAAATTGAGTACTGCGTTGTTGTCGCCCAAAATTTGTATCTCTTGTATCTTAATTGTAACATCGGTATAAAGCAAAGGATTATCATCAATTACCAAAAATATTTGAAACTAAACAGCGCTTACTGATTATTATTAATTAGTTATTAGATGTATAAGTATTTAAATTAATAACTTTGTAGTGCTAAATATTTAATTCGTTTAACAAATGCAATAAATCGATTGATATAAGATGCCACGAAACACTTGTTTTAATAATGTCCCGCTACGTATGGTATACACAATCATATATTGCGTATACAACGGTATGCAACACTGCACAAAACACTGCGCACCGCACTTCAACACTTACAACACTGCAACGCACTGCGTTTAACAACACTAAAAACTAAACCAATTGCCCAAAGAGCACCACTAGTGACAATAATAAACAAAATTAATTGGATACAATCAACACCTAATCCGTGCTCTAATCTCACTGCCAAAAACCAATAAGTTCAATTGGATTAATCAACTGCAAATCTGCTAAACAAAAATTAAAGCCAATACCAGGTGTGTTCGTTCGTAGTTAACCCCAAATATAAAAGAACAGTTATTAAAGTTTTCGCCAAATCTCTTCTCTTCTCCCACTCTCTTCCTTTAACTATTTTTTCCCGCGAACAGAAAGGATAGTCAATGAACAGATTACACCTTGCGAACCAAATCCTTGTGGATCGAACGCCGTTTGCCGAGAGCGTAACGGTATTGGTTCTTGCCAATGCCTGCCCGAGTACTTTGGCGATCCCTACCAGTCCTGCCGCCCGGAATGCATACGCAATTCCGATTGTCCATCGAACAAAGCCTGTCAGCAGCAAAAGTGTCGCGATCCCTGCCCCGGCACATGCGGCACAAATGCCGATTGCCGTGTAACGAATCACCTTCCCACATGTACATGTCGCACCGGTTATGTAGGTGATCCATATCGTTACTGCAATGTGGAACCAGTTCAACGTAAGACCCACCCATGTCTCCACCTAGACTACGACTACAACCCACCCTTTACAGCATTGCGCGACACCGAACCCAGTCAACCCTGTCGTCCCTCGCCATGCGGTCCCAATTCTCAGTGCCGCGAGCTAAATGGCCAAGCGGTATGCTCTTGCCTCGAGCTCTACATTGGCCTGCCACCGAATTGTCGACCCGAATGTGTTTTGAGTACCGAATGCCCCACCGACAAGGCGTGCATAAGTCAACGTTGTCAGGATCCTTGTCCGGGCACCTGTGGAATAAATGCCGATTGCCGTGTGCGCAATCACAGCCCACTTTGTCAGTGTCGTCGAGGCTATACGGGCGATGCCTTTACGCGTTGCTATGCTATGCCACGTAAGCCCAGCTGTCCCTTGCAAAGTCCACTATATCAGTGCGATCCTTACTCTATCCACTCTATCCATTTAGCACCCACACCGGCCATTGACCGCGTGCAGCGTGATCCCTGCGTTCCCTCGCCCTGTGGCCTTAACAGCCAATGCCGAAATGTGCAAGGAGTTCCATCCTGCACATGTCTACCGGAGTATATAGGCACGCCGCCTAACTGCCGGCCGGAGTGCACGATCAGCGCCGAGTGTTCCTCAAATATGGCGTGCATTCGCGAAAAGTGCATCGATCCCTGTCCAGGTTCCTGTGGCTATGCCGCGGAATGCAATGTAGTCAATCACACACCAATTTGTACTTGTCCATCCGGCTACACAGGTGATCCGTTCAGCAGTTGCCGTCTGGCACCGCCAGAACCGGTTCTAAGTGAGTTTTCCCAAACCCAAACCCAAACCGAAACCCATAGACCACGTATTCATTACCGCCTACAATTCCTAGACGAATACGTTGACCGTTGTCAACCTTCGCCGTGTGGTCCAAATGCCAAATGCAATGACGGCGTATGCACCTGCTTACCCGAGTTCCATGGTGATCCCTACGCCGGCTGTCGTCCCGAATGTGTCCTCAACTCCGACTGTCCACGGGACAAGGCCTGTCTGCGCAGCAAATGTCTCAATCCCTGCCCGGGCACTTGTGGTGAGAACGCCATTTGTGACGTCATCAATCATGTACCCATGTGTCGCTGCCCCGATGGAACGGCAGGAAGCGCCTTTATACGGTGCACACTCGTACCGAGTACGTCAACGTTGTCGACTACAAGTTGTTCCCTCCTTACTCATGCCCGATGTTTATCTACAGAAATTGTCGACACCAATCCTTGCCAGCCGTCGCCCTGCGGTCCAAATTCACAATGCCGCGAAGTCAACCAGCAGCCAGTGTGCTCTTGTTTGCCCAACTACATTGGCGCACCGCCCACTTGTAGGCCGGAATGTACGTCCAACTCCGAGTGTCCACCAACCGAAGCGTGTCTCAATCAACGTTGTGGTGATCCATGTCCCGGTACTTGTGGGGTGGGCGCCAATTGCGCTGTGGTCAATCACAGCCCCTTCTGCACCTGTCCAGTGAAGTACACCGGCAACCCCTTCATACGTTGTCAACTACAAAGTGAGCGCTTGTGCTTAGAAATCCTCCAATTAGAGTTCTGCAATAATAGTTTATCCCCAGTCGAACCTGTACGCGACGTTCAAACAATTGATCCGTGCCGCCCATCACCCTGTGGTCCCTTCTCCCAATGCCGAGCCATTGGCGAGGCGCCCGCTTGCTCCTGTCTCGAAACCTACATAGGACGTCCACCCAACTGCCGGCCGGAGTGCGTCACCAGTTCCGACTGCAGCAGCCAACTGACCTGCATTAATCAGAAGTGCACCGATCCTTGTCCAGGCCGCTGTGGCGTTAACGCAGACTGTCGCGTCGTCAGCCACGTGGTGCAATGCATCTGTCAGCAAGGCTTCACTGGTGATCCCTTCGTTCAATGCAGCCCAGAGATCGAACGAGACATCGAAGTGCGCACCCCTTGCAATCCCAGTCCCTGTGGTGCAAATGCCATTTGTCGCGAACGCGATGGCGCCGGATCTTGCCAATGCCTGCCGGAATACTTCGGCAATCCCTACGACGGGTGTCGCCCCGAGTGCGTTCTGGACTCCGACTGTCCGTCAAACAGAGCTTGCCAGCAGCAAAAATGTCAGGATCCTTGCCCCGGCACTTGTGGCCAAAACGCCAACTGCCAGGTTGTCAACCATCTGCCATCCTGCAATTGTATACCAGGTTATATAGGCGATCCGTATCGTCTGTGCACACTACCTGTCGAACGTAAGCAATCCCCAAGTAGTCCAACAAAAGACACCTTTAATGAAGCACATCTCCATCCATTTGCTGCAGCCATACGCAATGAGTACGTTAATCCATGTGAGCCCACGCCCTGTGGCCCCAACTCGCAGTGTCGTGTTACCAATGAGCAGGCCGTCTGCTCTTGTCTGCCACTGTTCATTGGTGCTCCGCCTGCCTGCCGGCCCGAGTGCACCATCTCATCGGAATGTGCTGCGGATAAGGCGTGTCTGAATCAGAAATGCGTTGACCCCTGCTCGGCCAACATCTGCGGAAGCAACGCGATTTGCCGCGCACGCAACCACAGTCCCATCTGCAGCTGCATCAGTGGGTTCACTGGTGATGCCTTCACACAATGTTTCCCCATACCACGTAAGCCGAGTTCTCCGCTGCTTGTTAGTCAAGCTCTACACACAATTTATTCGTATCCCTTAGCACTGCCAATCGAAGTACAACAAGAACCCCTTCGTGATCCCTGTGTACCCACACCCTGTGGCCCACACTCCGAGTGCCGTAATATTAATGGAGTTCCAGCATGTTCATGCCTACCCACGTTCATTGGTCAAGCACCCAACTGCCGTCCGGAGTGCATCATTAACTCGGAATGTCCCAGCCAGCAGGCTTGCATTAATCAGAAATGTCGCGATCCGTGCCCCGGAGCCTGTGGCTTAAATGCCGTTTGTAGTGTCATAAACCATACTCCGCTCTGCGCCTGCATCGATGGTTACATTGGCAACCCATTCACGAACTGCAATCCTAAGCCACCAGCACGTATGTGTTCAGCTTTGAGCCGGAAAACCTTTCGAAAATTCTCATTATTTCCACCTTTCGCAGCAACTTCACCCCCCGTTAGGGACGATCCTTGCAACCCATCGCCATGTGGCGTCAGTGCCGAATGCAACGATGGTAAATGCACATGCATAGCCGAATACCACGGTGATCCATATGTTGGCTGTCGCCCGGAGTGCGTGCTCAACACCGACTGTCCGCAGAATCGTGCATGCATTCGCAATAAATGCATCGATCCCTGTCCTGGCACCTGTGGTGTGAATGCCCTGTGTGCGGTGAATAATCACGTGCCCATTTGTAGCTGTCCTGCTCAAATGGTAGGCAATGCATTCTTTGAGTGCCGTCCAGCACCGACACCCCCGCCACAAAATCCGTGCCAGCCCTCCCCTTGTGGATCCAACAGCCAGTGCCGCGTGGTACAAGAGACCGCCGTCTGCTCCTGTCTGCCCGACTATGTCGGTAGTCCACCGCAATGTCGTCCCGAATGTGTAACCAACTCTGACTGCGCGGCCAACCAGGCCTGCCAGAATATGAAGTGTCGCGACCCTTGCCCCGGCACCTGCGGCTTCAGTGCTCTCTGCAATGTGGTTAACCACAGACCGTTCTGTAGTTGTCCCACGGGAATGTCTGGCAATCCGTTTGTTCGTTGCGAACCGATGAGTAAGAGCACTCCAAATGAAAGCACCTTGAGTGGGTTACATTATCGAATCTTTACAGTACTGCCCCAACGTGACAACACGCCACAGAATCCATGTCAACCGTCACCTTGTGGTCCCAATTCTGAATGCCGTGCCTCCGGCGATTCGCCGTCTTGTTCTTGCCTGCCTGAGTTTGTGGGTGCGCCACCGAACTGCCGGCCAGAGTGCATATCCAATTCGGAATGCTCCACCAACCAGGCTTGCGTGAACCAGAAATGCGTGGATCCCTGCCCCGGACTTTGCGGCCTAAATGCAAACTGCCGCGTCTTCAGCCACACGGCCATGTGCCTGTGTGACAGCGGATACACCGGCGATCCGTTTGCCCAGTGCAGCCCGATCAGAGAGGCACCAGTCGAGCGTATTCAGCCCTGCAACCCGAGTCCTTGCGGTGTCAATGCCAAGTGTGAAGAGCGTGGAGGTGCAGGTTCTTGCCAGTGCCTGCCAGAGTACTTCGGCAATCCCTACGAGGGCTGTCGACCTGAGTGCGTGGTCAACTCCGACTGTCCGTCAAACAGAGCCTGCCAGCAGCAAAAGTGTCGCGATCCCTGCCCCGGCACATGCGGCCAAAACGCCGAGTGTCAGGTTATCAACCACTTGGCCACTTGCAATTGTCTCAATGGCTACTCCGGTGATCCATATAGCTTCTGTCGCAGTGTAGAAAACGAACCACGTAAGCCTGCCCTGCTTAACCAGTGTACTGTGAACTCCAATGCCTTAAACACATTTCTTGTAGCCGAACGCATTTATGTGAATCCCTGTCAACCTTCACCGTGCGGGCCAAACTCCCGCTGCCGCGAAGTCAACGAGCAGGCGGTCTGCTCCTGCCTAGCCGAGTTTATTGGTAGTCCACCCGCCTGTCGGCCCGAATGCACCAGCAGCACCGAGTGTCCCGCTGAGAAGGCTTGTGTGAATCGCAAGTGCGTTGACCCTTGTCCCAATGTCTGCGGTCAACAGGCCGAGTGCCGTGTTCGCAACCACAGTCCCATCTGCACCTGCCTGAATGGCTATACAGGCGACGCCTTTACCCGTTGCTATAAATTGCCGCGTAAGACACTGACTAGAAATTCACATCTGGAACCGAACTGAACTTGAATAATATTTTAGCACCACCGGTAGTGGCAATTGAACGAGAACCTCTTGATCCTTGTGTGCCTTCGCCCTGCGGTGCCAACTCGCAATGTCGCGATATTCATGGAACACCGTCCTGCTCCTGCCTTCCGAACTATCTGGGCACGCCGCCCAACTGCCGACCCGAGTGCTCCATCAATGCGGAATGTCCGAGCCATCAGGCGTGCATCAATCAAAAGTGCCGCGATCCTTGTCCCGGCTCCTGTGGCTTGAACACACAGTGCAATGTGATTAACCACACGCCGATTTGTAGTTGTCTAGTGGGCTATATCGGTGATCCATTTGTCGTGTGTAACCCAGAGCCACCTCAAAGAAGTAAGAACTATTACCAAATTGCATTTACTGGCAGGTTGTAATACTTAACTCAAACCTTAGTTGAAGCGCCGCCCGAACCTCAAGACCCTTGCAATCCCTCCCCATGTGGTGCCAATGCCAAGTGTCGCAATGGTCAGTGCACATGTATTCCTGAGTACCAGGGAGATCCCTTCGTCGGCTGCCGTCCAGAATGTGTTCTACACACGGATTGCGCACGAAATCTCGCCTGTGTGCGTCATAAATGCGTCGATCCCTGTCCTGGCACATGTGCGTCCAATGCCATTTGCGAGGTGGTTAATCATATACCCAACTGCCGCTGTCCCGAGCGCTACGAAGGCAATGCCTTTGTTGCATGCAACCCAGTGAAACGTAAGCAATCACCCACAGGCCGTTGTTCAGTTCGCTTGTACAGCGTTTGACCTTTTGCAGAGCTCGATGTCGAAGTTAATCCCTGCCAGCCCTCGCCGTGCGGGCCAAACTCTCAGTGTCGAGTGATGAATCAGCAGGCCATCTGTTCCTGCATAACGAACTTCATTGGCAGCCCACCTTTGTGTCGCCCCGAATGCACATCCAACTCTGAGTGTCCACTGAATTTGGCTTGTCTCAATCAGAAGTGCAGTGATCCATGTCCCGGCGTCTGTGGCCGCAATGCCCAGTGCCATGTGACGAACCACAGTCCATTCTGTCGCTGCCTGGACCGCCATACGGGCAATCCATTCGTCAGCTGCCAACTGATTGTCGAGCCTCAAACCCCACCGCCACGGCAAGCCTGCCGTCCTTCGCCCTGTGGACCCTTCTCTCAATGCCGGGAGATAAATGAAACGCCGTCCTGCACTTGCCTGCCCGACTACATTGGCACCCCGCCCAACTGCCGTCCGGAATGTGTTACCAGCTCAGAGTGTCCAACGCATCAGGCTTGCATACAGCAGAAGTGTCAGGATCCTTGTCCCGGCCTTTGCGGCCAAGCGGCCGTCTGCCGTGTGCTTTCCCACACACCGAGCTGTTATTGTCCCGACGGGCTGGAAGGAGATCCCTTCGTGCAGTGTGTGGAGAAGAGAATTCAGCAGTTGGATCAACTAGACCCATGCAATCCTAGTCCTTGCGGTGTAAATGCGCGATGCACATCCAGACAGGACGCTGGATCGTGCCAATGCCTGAGTGGATATTTCGGTAATCCCTACGAGGGATGCCGACCGGAATGTGTGCTCGACTCCGACTGCCCTTCAAACCGCGCTTGCCAGCAACAGAAGTGTCAAGATCCCTGCCCCGGCACCTGTGGCCCGAATGCAGTCTGCAATGTGCTCAACCATGTGCCCAGTTGTAGCTGCATCAACGGCTTCAGCGGCGATCCGTATCGCCTATGTCAACAGGACCAACAACGTAAGGCTTTTGAAACCCGTAGAATACTGGAACAATGTAGACATCGATATGCTTTCCTTTGTAGCCATCAAGCAGTACGTGAATCCCTGCCAGCCTTCCCCCTGCGGCCCCAATTCCCAATGCCGGGAGAGCAATGATCAGGCTGTTTGCTCGTGCTTGCCTGAGTACGTCGGAGCACCGCCTGCCTGCCGGCCGGAATGCACCATATCGTCGGAGTGCACGGCAACTAAGGCCTGTGTGTCCAAGAAATGTGTTGACCCCTGTCCCGGTACTTGTGGCGAACACGCTCTGTGCCGTGTTATTAATCACAGTCCCATTTGCTCGTGTCGCACCGGTTTCACCGGCGATGCCTTCTATCGATGCGTGCCCATTCCTCGTAAGTGTTCCGCACCCATCTGTCTCCAAACACGCCATTCTAACCAGTCCAATCTTGGTCCAGCTGCGCCGACTACAGTCATTGTGCAAAAGCAGCCGACTGATCCTTGCGTCCCTTCGCCCTGCGGTCCTCACGCCGAGTGCCGACAAAGAGGCGACGCACCATCCTGCTCGTGCCTGCCTGGTTATCTGGGCGTGCCGCCCAACTGCCGACCCGAGTGTCGCATCAACTCAGATTGTCCCAGCAGTCAGGCCTGCATAAACGAGAAGTGTCGCGATCCTTGTCCAGGCTCCTGCGGCTTTGGTGCCATTTGCAATGTCATCAATCATACGCCCAGTTGCACATGCCCAGCAGGCTACACGGGCGATGCATTCAGTCACTGTCAACCGGAACCCCCACCGAAACGTAAGCTAGGTACCCAAAGCAATGCCAACAGTTGCATAATCGTTCGCTCTTATAGCTGTTGAAGCTGATGACCCTTGCAATCCTTCGCCCTGCGGTCCGAATGCTGTATGCAATGCTGGCGTCTGCACCTGCCTGCCCGAGTATCAAGGCGATCCGTACAGTGGCTGTCGGCCGGAATGTCTTACCAGCTTGGATTGCCCCCGAGATCGCGCTTGCGCTCGTCACAAGTGCTTCGATCCCTGTCCAGGCACTTGTGCTCCAAACGCGCTGTGCACCGTCCTCAATCACATACCCATGTGTACCTGTCCCGAAGGTTATGCAGGCAACGCATTCCTGCAGTGTCAGCCCATTCCACGTAAATATGATGCAGACCCCAAGCGACCCACTGGAGCGATCTCTATAAATCTGTCCCTTTGCAGCACCTGCCGTCGTGCAACCCTGCCAGCCTTCACCCTGCGGCCCGAATTCGCAGTGTCGAGAGGCCAATCAGCAGGCCGTCTGTTCCTGTGTGCCTGGCTACTTGGGCACTCCACCACTGTGTCGTCCAGAGTGCACCAGCAACTCAGAGTGTGCCGCCCATCTAGCGTGCGTGAATCAAAAGTGTGTCGATCCCTGTCCCGGTGTTTGTGGCCGCAGTGCCCAGTGCAGTGTTGTAAATCACAATCCGTTCTGCACCTGTGTGCCCCATTACACTGGCAATCCGTTTGTGGGTTGCCAGCTGATTATCGAGCCACCTCAGCGCGATAGCGAGCCCAAAGATCCGTGTCGTCCATCGCCCTGCGGTGCCAACGCCGAGTGTCGCGCCATTGGGGAAACCCCCTCCTGCACGTGCCTTGCTAACTACGTGGGTTCCCCGCCGTACTGCAAGCCGGAATGTGTCGCGAACTCCGAGTGTCCCAGCAATCTGGCCTGTATCAATCAAAAGTGTCGGGATCCTTGCCCAGGCCTATGTGGAACGAATGCCATTTGCCGCGTCATCTCGCACACTCCTTTGTGTGTTTGCGACCCGGGACTAACGGGCGATCCGTTTACACAATGCCAACCGATTGAGAAGGATGTGGAAATTATTAACCCCTGCCAGCCATCGCCGTGCGGATCTAACGCCGAGTGCATACAACGCAATGGAGCCGGAGCCTGTCAATGTCTACCGGACTTCTTTGGTAATCCCTACGAGGGCTGCCGACCGGAATGTGTGCTCAACTCGGACTGCCCATCGAATCGTGCCTGCCAGCAGCAGAAGTGCCGCGAACCCTGCCCCGGCAGCTGTGGACAGAATGCGGAATGTAATGTTGTGAATCATACGCCGATGTGCTCCTGCGTCGCGGGATATGTCGGAGATCCGTATCGGTACTGCAACCAGCCGGCAGAACGTAAGCTAGTTCCAATTTATTTAGTAGAGTCGTCTAACCAACTGTAGTTACTAATTGAAAGCGTATTATCTATTTGCCTAACCCAATCGCTAGCAATTGTTCACGACTATGTAAACCCCTGTCTGCCCTCACCCTGTGGCTCCAATGCCCAATGTCGGGAGGTTCAAGGCCAGGGGGTCTGCTCCTGTCTGCCCGAATTTAAGGGAGCACCGCCAAATTGTCGACCTGAGTGCACGTCAAGCGCCGAGTGCATAGCCACCAAGGCATGCATCAATCGCAAGTGTGTTGACCCCTGTCCAGGTGTTTGCGGTCAACAAGCGGTGTGTGAAGTACGCAACCACAGCCCCATTTGCATCTGTCCAGCAGGTTTAATGGGAGATCCCTTTGTGCGCTGCTTACCCCGACCAACACGTAAGAAAGTGTCTATCATCCATCTCTTAAACAGACGACGTAATGTTTTTGTCGTAATATTAGCTTTACCTCCACCACTGAAAGACGTGGAACCCTATCGCGATCCATGCGCCTCCTCACCCTGCGGCCTCTACGCCACATGCCGTACTCAGCATGACCAAGCCATTTGCTCCTGCCAGCCCAACTATTACGGTACTCCGCCCCATTGTCGACCCGAGTGCACCATCAATGCCGACTGTCCCAGCCACTTGGCATGCATTGGTGAGCGTTGTCGCGATCCCTGTCCTGGAGCTTGCGGTCATCGCACTGAATGTCGTGTTATTAATCATACGCCCAACTGTGTTTGTCTGCACGGCTTTGTCGGCGATGCCTTTGTGGCTTGTCAGCCCGCCCTACGTAAGCAAATGCCGGAAAGTTTCGTACGTTCAGTAGACCAACGCTTACCCTTTCCCCACAGCACCACCAGCTTATGAAGAACCCAGAGATCCGTGCAATCCCAGTCCCTGTGGCAGCAATGCCGTGTGCTCGGGAGACGGGCAATGCACGTGCATTGCTGAATACAAGGGTGATCCCTACATCAGTTGTCGTCCCGAGTGCGTTCTGAGCGCCGAATGTCCTCGAAATCTGGCCTGTGTCCAGCAAAAGTGCATTGATCCCTGCCCCGGTACATGTGGAACTGACGCAATTTGCGAGGTTGTCAACCACATCGCTATGTGCCACTGTCCCGAAGGCATGACTGGTAACGCCTTCACTCGCTGCAGTCCCGTACAGAGTAGGTTTCTAATTGCCACCTTTAAGAAACTCAGAAACTAATCTACCGAAACCATGCTTCAGTTCCGGTCTATCAGAATCCCTGCCAGCCCTCGCCCTGTGGGGCAAACGCCGAGTGCCGCGAACGGCAAGGTCAGGCCATTTGTAGCTGTCTACCAGGCTACTTTGGCGTACCACCTGCTTGCCGGCCGGAGTGCACAACCAACTATGACTGTGCACCCAGCCTTGCCTGCCAGAATCAGCATTGCATCGATCCCTGTCCGGGCGTCTGTGGCGCCTACGCCGAATGCAGGGCCGTCAGCCACAGTCCCTTCTGTAGCTGTCAGCCTGGCTACACGGGTAATCCGTTTATTCAATGCCACCGAATTAGTAAGTTTCCCCTGTCCAGCATAATGATCTAATTCACCCAACTGATGTAAATGTCAAAACTACAGTCGAACCTTTGCGGGATGTTGCACCCCGGGATCCATGCCAGCCATCGCCTTGTGGGCCCAATAGCGAGTGTCGCCGGAATGGAGACACGCCCTCCTGCTCGTGCCTCGAGAACTTCTTCGGAACTCCACCCAATTGCCGGCCCGAGTGCTTGTCCAACTCTGACTGCGCTTCATCGCAGATATGCAAGAACAACCGTTGCACAGATCCTTGTCCAGGCCTGTGCGGCAGCGGTGCTGAATGTCGCGTGGTTAGTCACAGCGCCATGTGCCACTGCCAGCCGGGCCTCAGCGGGGATCCGTACATCCACTGCTCACCCATTCAACAAGAACCGCCTGAGGTTGTGCAGCCCTGCAATCCTAATCCTTGCGGAGCATTTGCCGAGTGCCATCAGCGCAACGGCATCGGCTCCTGCCAGTGCCTGCCCGAGTACTATGGCAATCCCTATGAAGCGTGCCGTCCCGAATGTGTGATTGACTCAGACTGTCCCTCCCAGCGGGCCTGTGTCAATCAGAAGTGCAGAGATCCCTGCCCCGGCAGCTGTGGTCATAACGCCGAGTGCTATGTTAGAAACCACGTGCCCATTTGTAACTGCATCAACAACTACGTGGGCGATCCCTATCAATACTGCAGCCTTGAAGAAAAACGTAAGCACTCCTCGCTATTCCTTAGACCCATCTAGAGTACATTAAGCCCTTTCCAGCCGTTCGCGAGTACGTTAACCCATGCCAACCCTCACCCTGCGGTCCCAACAGTCAGTGCAAAGAGCTCAACGAGCAGGCGGTCTGCTCCTGCTTACCTGAGTATGTGGGCAGCCCACCTGGCTGTCGCCCAGAGTGCACGCTATCATCGGAATGCAGCTTTGATAAGGCTTGCGTACGGCACAAGTGCGTCGATCCCTGTCCAGGCGCATGCGGCACCAATGCTCAGTGTCATGCCACAAATCATGCTCCGCTCTGCTCCTGCCTGTCTGGATACACCGGAGATCCGTTCACCCGTTGCTCTCCCGTACCCCGTAAGTCTCTTTTCATCTGCGTATTGTGCAACGTCTATTGATCAAACTATCCGCTTGCCTCAGCACCAGCCCCCCAACTGCTTCATGAGCCTGTCCGCGATCCCTGCGTGCCGTCGCCGTGTGGAGCCAATGCTCAGTGTCGTAGGTCAAATGATCAGGCCGTGTGCAGCTGCCTGGCTGGCTACTTTGGAGTACCGCCAAGCTGCCGACCCGAGTGCACGCAGAGTTCAGAATGTCTGCCCAGCTTGTCTTGCATAAACCAACATTGCGTTGACCCTTGCCCCGGCTCCTGTGCCTACAATGCGCTCTGTACTGTGCGCAATCACGTGCCCAGCTGCCAGTGTCCCGAGGGCTATGTTGGTGATCCATTCACCTACTGCCAACCTGAAGCACGTAAGAAAAACCCCCCCAAACAAGTTAAGTGCAGCACTTATTCCCTAATCTTGTCCATAGCCAAGCCCAAGCCCATCGTAAACGACGATCCTTGCAATCCATCGCCGTGTGGATCCAATGCCCAATGCCAGAATGGTCAATGCACCTGCATAGCCGAGCATCAAGGTGATCCCTATGTTGGTTGCCGACCGGAGTGCGTGCTGAATACCGACTGTCCACGTGATCGCGCGTGCGTCCGTAACAAGTGCATCAACCCGTGTCCAGGAACGTGTGCACCCAACGCCATATGCGATGTGCTCAATCACATTGCCATGTGTCGCTGTCCCACAGGCATGATTGGGAATGCGTTTATACAGTGCGAAACCCCGCCGATCCAATCCCTGCCGCCTACAAATCCTTGTGCACCCTCGCCCTGTGGCCCCAACAGTCGTTGCCGGGTACTGAATGAAAACGCTGTCTGCTCCTGCATTGAAGATTACGTGGGCAGTCCACCCAACTGCCGACCAGAATGTACGAGGAACTCGGATTGCTTGCCCCGCCTGGCTTGCCAGCAACAACACTGCGTCGATCCCTGCCCGGGCACTTGTGGCTATAACGCTCAATGCCATGTGGTCAATCATGCGCCTATCTGCAGTTGCCCTCCACGAAACACTGGCAATCCCTTCCTCGGCTGCTTCCCCATACCACCGCAGCGGGATGTCATTCCCGTGCAGCAGCCCTGTCAACCGTCTCCCTGTGGCCCTTACTCAGAATGTCGGGCCGTCGGAGATCAAGCTCAATGCAGCTGTCAGCCTTCCTACATTGGAGCACCGCCTAATTGTCGACCGGAGTGTGTCACCAATTCGGAGTGCAACTTCGATAAGGCGTGCGTCAATCAGAAATGCGTGGATCCATGTCCCGGCTCCTGCGGCTCGAATGCCGTCTGCCACGTGCTCAGCCATGTGGCCATGTGCTACTGTGCTCCTGGTTACACAGGTGATCCCTTCACCAGTTGCAGCCAAGCACCAGCCATTCAACGAGAGGAGACGGTACAGCCCTGCTATCCCAATCCCTGTGGTGCCAATGCGAAATGTCTCCAGGAGGGCCACGCGGGGTCCTGTCAATGCCTGCCCGAATACCATGGCAATCCCTACGAGTCTTGTCGACCCGAGTGCGTCTCTGACAGTGACTGTCCCTCGGACAAGTCCTGCCAGCAGCTGAAATGTCGCGATCCCTGCCCCGGTGTGTGCGGCCTAAATGCCGCCTGTCGCACTCTTAACCATCTACCCACTTGTCATTGTCTAGCCAACTTCGTTGGTGATCCGTATCGCTACTGTCAGCTGCCCGAGAAACGTGAGTCAAGAGTTAAACGAGAATCTTGGAGTGGAGACTAAGCGAGTTTTCTTGTCCTTTAGCTATTGTTAAGGAGTATGTTAATCCCTGTCAGCCCTCGCCCTGCGGCCCCAATTCCCAGTGTCTCGAGAAGAACGAACAGGCCATCTGCTCCTGTTTGTCGGAGTATGTGGGTACTCCGCCCAACTGCCGGCCCGAATGCGTGAGCAATGGGGAGTGTCCCTCGGACAAGGCCTGCATCAATCAAAAGTGCCGCGATCCCTGTCCAGGGGTGTGTGGCACCAATGCCGACTGTCGTGTCTATCACCATGCACCGATTTGCAGCTGCCGTCAAGGCTTCCAGGGTGATGCATTCACCCGCTGCTACCCAGTGCCACGTAAGAATCACCCACCGGCCCCTTGTGACCTCTCCCATTTGACATCTTTCACCCTGCTTACAGCGCCAGTTCAGCTGGATACATATAAGAATCCCTGCGTGCCATCGCCTTGCGGTCAGTTTGCCGAGTGCCGCGATAATCACGGCTCGGCGATTTGCAGTTGTTTGTCCAACTATTTCGGCAGCCCGCCAAACTGTCGGCCCGAATGCAGCATCAATGCCGACTGCGACGCTCATCTGGCTTGTCAGCAGCAGCGATGCCGTGACCCATGCCCGGGCGCATGTGGCTTTAATGCTCAGTGTCGGGTGATCAATCACATTCCCATTTGCCAATGCGCACCAGGATTGACTGGCAATCCGTTTGCTTCCTGCCAAGCACCGCCACCACCACCACAATTGCCTCCATTGAATGAAGATCCCTGCTCGCGCGTTCAGTGTGGCGCCAATGCTGTCTGTCGTGAGGGTGAATGCCAATGCCTGCCCGAGTTCCACGGTAACCCAGCCATTGGCTGCCGCCCGGAGTGCATATTGAACACCGAATGCGCGCAGAATCTCGCCTGCGTGCGGCAAAAGTGCGTCGATCCCTGCCCAGGCACATGCGGCGCAAATGCCATCTGCGAGGTGCACAACCATGTGGCCATGTGCCACTGTCCAGCTGGAATGACGGGCAACGCCTTTGCCCAGTGCCTGCCACTGCCGCCGGCACCGCCACGTGTGATTGCCGATCCCTGCCAACCATCACCCTGTGGACCCAACTCACAGTGCCGCAACATCAATGGACAAGCCGTCTGCTCCTGTCAGCCACAATTTGTGGGTGTTCCGCCATCGTGCCGCCCAGAATGCATAAGCAACACCGAATGTCCCCTCCACTTGGCTTGCCTGCAGAAGCGATGCAGAGATCCTTGTCCGGGTGCATGCGGTCAGAACGCTGAATGCCAAGTCCTTAACCACAGTCCAATATGCCGTTGCGTTAAGTCCTACACGGGAAATCCGTTCATTGAATGCCACCCGCAGCCACCGCCACCGCCTATTCAGCACGATGTGGTTGATCCCTGCAATCCGTCGCCCTGTGGACCGAATTCCGAATGCCGCAACGTCGGAAATAATGCTCAATGCAGCTGCCTAGCTGAGTTCATTGGAACCCCGCCCAACTGTCGACCTGAGTGCGTAAGCAATGCCGACTGCCCCACAAATCTGGCCTGCCTCAACCAAAAGTGTCGCGATCCATGTCCGGGCGTCTGTGGCACCAATGCCGAATGCTACGTCATCAATCATACGCCAATGTGTGTCTGCGCCAGCGGACACACTGGCAATCCATTCATCGGCTGCGACGCACAGCGTGATGCGGTTGAGCCACTAACACCCTGTGTTCCAAGTCCCTGCGGCTCAAATGCAATCTGTCGCGAGTCGAATGGCGCTGGAGCCTGTCAGTGTTTGCCGGAGTTCTACGGCGATCCCTATGTCGGTTGCCGGCCGGAATGTGTTCTGAATTCCGATTGTCCCAGCCACTTGGCATGTCTCAATCAGCACTGTCGCGATCCTTGCGCGGGCATTTGCGGTCCCAATGCCATTTGTCATGTGCGCGAACACCTGCCGCAGTGCAACTGCCTCAATGGCTACGAGGGTAATCCGTATAGCTACTGCAGTGTCATACCCGAACGTAAGCGATACAATTATAGCGCATCCTCAACTCAGTCTACTTACCCATCGTCTCCACCATTAGCTTTGCGAGAACCTGCCCCATTGCATCCCTGCCAGCCCTCGCCTTGCGGCTCCAATTCGCAATGCCACGAGGCGAATCAGCAGGCGGTTTGCAGCTGCCTGCCGGACTTTGTGGGCACTCCACCGGCTTGTCGACCTGAGTGCACCATCTCTAGCGAGTGCCCCCTCGACAAGGCCTGTAGTAATCAGCATTGCGTTGACCCCTGCCCCGGAGTCTGTGGCCGCAATGCCGCATGCCGCGCGGTTAATCACAGTCCCCACTGCTCGTGTCTGCCAGGTTTTACGGGTGATGCCTTCAGTGGTTGTCGAGAAATACGTAAGACTGTGTCCCCGATCCCAGCTGCCAGCTATTCTAACCCAGAAACACTTTCAGCACCAGCCATACACTACGACTATCCCAAGGATCCCATCCGCGATCCCTGCGTACCGTCCCCATGTGGCACGTACGGACAGTGTCAGAGTGAGCACGGTCAAGCCGTGTGTCGCTGTCTGCCTAATTACTACGGTGCGCCACCCAACTGTCACCCGGAGTGCGTCATCAACTCCGATTGCGCCTCGCACTTGGCCTGCATGGCTGAAAAGTGTCGCGATCCCTGTCCCGGTTCCTGTGGGGTTTCCGCCGAATGTAGTGTAATCAATCATACACCGATATGCAAGTGTCCCGTTGGATACCAAGGAAATCCCTTCGTGAGCTGCTCGCCCATACCACCGACATATGACCCACCGCCACGCGATGCCTGCAATCCCTCTCCTTGCGGCTCGAATGCGATCTGCAACAATGGAGAATGCACCTGCCTGCCCGAGTTCCATGGCAATGCGTACATAGGCTGTCGACCCGAATGTGTCCTCAACACGGATTGTCCTCGCGACAAGGCCTGCCAGCGCAATAAGTGCGTCGATCCCTGTCCGGGTGCCTGTGGCGTAGGCGCCATCTGCAAGGTTCGCTATCACGTGCCCATGTGTCACTGTCCCACGGGTACAACCGGCAATGCATTTGTGCAGTGTTCGTTGGTTCAACGTAGGTTTTATAACAGCACCTCAAGTCTTGCAGTTTCTAAAAGCATATCCCATAATTTAGCTGATCCCATCGTACCCGTCAATCCATGCCAGCCAACACCCTGCGGAAGCAACTCACAGTGCATTGCCACCAACGAGCAGGCGGTATGCTCCTGTCTGCCAGGCTTCTATGGCACCCCACCACAGTGCCGGCCAGAGTGCAGCATCAACTCGGACTGTGCCCCCCACTTAGCATGCCAGAATCAACACTGCCGCGATCCCTGTCCCGGTGCCTGCGGCCAGAGCGCGCTCTGTCAGGTTATTCGTCACACGCCACATTGCAGCTGTCCAACTGGCTACACGGGCAACGCGTTCGCCTTGTGCCAGCGTCTTCCGCCGCCTCCCATTGAGCAACACGATCCAGTGAATCCTTGCCAGCCCTCGCCGTGCGGCCCCAATGCGCAGTGCACGCCTTCTCCGGATGGCAGCCAAGCCCAGTGCAAGTGCTGGGAGAACTTTATTGGAACTCCGCCCAACTGCCGACCTGAATGCGTCACTTCAACCGAGTGCGCCAACCAATTGGCCTGCATTGGACAAAAGTGCCGCGATCCGTGTCCAGGTGTCTGCGGCGAGGCTGCCACCTGTCAAGTGGTCAGTCATGTGCCATCCTGCATTTGCATAGCCGATTACATTGGAGATCCATTCACGAAATGCTATCCGCGTCCGGCACTCGAACGGGACCAAATTAATCCCTGTGCTCCTAGTCCATGCGGCAGCAATGCCGTCTGCAGGCAACAGGGCATAGTTGGCTCCTGCCAGTGCTTGCCCAACTATTATGGAAATCCCTACGAAGGCTGCCGACCCGAGTGTGTGCTGAACTCCGACTGCTCCAGCCATTTGGCGTGCCTCAACCAACATTGCCGCGATCCCTGTCCTGGCAGCTGTGCGTCCAATGCCCACTGCCAAGTCGTCAACCATGTCCCCATCTGCAGTTGCCATCCCGGTCACATCGGCGATCCCTATCGGCTCTGCCATCTGCGGCAAGCAGAACGTAAGCATTCCCACCAGCCGTTGCCCAACACTTGCACTAACCCACTGAACAACGTATTATTTGCACCCACTTGCACCTCCCCCACAGCCCCAAAATTAGTGTACGTCAATCCCTGTGAGCCCTCGCCCTGTGGTCCCAACGCACAGTGCAAGGAATTGCAGGGTAATGCCATCTGCAATTGCTTGCCCAACTACTTTGGTACGCCACCCGCTTGTCGACCCGAATGCACAACAAATTCTGAGTGTCCCACTGACAAGGCTTGTGTGAATCAGAAGTGTCGCGATCCCTGTCCTGGTGTCTGTGGTCTCAATGCCAACTGTCAGACGCTGCACCATCGGGCCCATTGCTCCTGCATAACGGGCTACACAGGCGATGCCTTTGTGCGTTGTCAGCCAGTACCGCAGCCCGTTGTGGCGCGCGACCCTTACCGCAACCCTTGCCAGCCCTCACCTTGTGGACAGAACTCCAATTGCCGTGTGGTCAATGACCAAGCAATCTGCAGCTGTCTGTCGGAATATTATGGCACGCCCCCTCACTGTCAGCCCGAGTGCACACTCAACTCTGACTGTCCCGCTCATCGTGCGTGCATCAATCAGAAATGCCGGGATCCATGTCCAGGCGCTTGTGGTCTGTACGCCCAGTGCAATGTGCTAAACCACGTGCCCAGCTGCACCTGTCCGAACGGTTACCTTGGCGATCCATTCCATCGCTGTTATCCCGCGCCCCCAACTCCCGCTCCAATCGCCGACGACCCTTGCAATCCATCACCCTGTGGCCCCAATTCCCAATGTGCGGACGGCATTTGCAGCTGCTTGCCACTCTATCACGGAGATCCGTATGTGGGCTGTCGACCGGAGTGTGTGTTGAGCACAGAGTGTCCTTTGGACAAGTCCTGTGTTCGCAATCGCTGCATTGATCCCTGTCCGGGCACCTGTGGCTATGGAGCACAGTGCGAGGTGCACAATCACGTTGCCATGTGCCATTGCCCCAGCGACTGGTACGGCAATCCATTTGTGCTATGCCAACCACCGCAAGTCCAACCACCCGCACCGCCCCTACCCCAGCCCTGCCAGCCCTCGCCTTGCGGTGCGAATGCGATTTGTCGCCCCACCGGCAATCAGGCGGTCTGCAGTTGCCTGCCCGGCTATTACGGCAGTCCGCCAACGTGTCGGCCCGAGTGCACCACGAACTCAGAGTGTTCACTGAGCCTGGCTTGCCTGAAGCAGAAGTGCCGCGATCCTTGTCCAGGTGTCTGCGGCCATCAGGCCGAGTGCCATGTGGTAAATCACAGGCCTCAATGTGTGTGTCCCAGTGGGTACACGGGCAGTCCTTACGTACGCTGTCAGCTGATTCAACCAGCTCCAGTTCAGCGTGAACCACTTGATCCCTGCGTTCCCTCTCCGTGCGGCCCTCATTCCGAATGCAGTGGAGACGGAAGCGTTGCAACTTGTCGTTGTCAACCAGAGCACGTGGGCGTACCGCCCTACTGCCGCCCTGAATGCATTTCCAATAGCGATTGCTCCAGCGATCGCTCGTGCATTAATCGCAAGTGTCAAGATCCATGCCCCGGTCTGTGCGGCTTCAACGCCATTTGCCGCACCAGCAACCATCAGCCGAACTGTGTGTGTGCGCCAGGACTAACTGGAAACCCGTTCACTGCCTGTCAAGCACCGTACCTACCAACACCTCCGCCCATAACGACAGCCGTGCAAACCCCTCAGCATGAGCAGCCTGCGAATAATCCCTGTGAGCCCAATCCCTGCGGTGCCAATGCTCACTGTAGCCAGCATCGCGGTGTTGGCTCTTGCGTCTGCTTGCCCGATTACTTTGGTAATCCTTATGAGGCTTGCCGGCCAGAATGTGTACTCAACAGCGATTGTCCCTCGCACAGGGCTTGTGTGCAGCAGAAGTGTCGCGATCCATGTCCTGGCACTTGTGGTCTCAATGCCGAGTGCCACGTGGTCGACCACCTGCCGCAGTGCACCTGTTTTACCGGTTACACTGGTAACCCGTTGAGCCACTGCGGTCCCATCCCAATTGTGGAGCAATGTAAGCGAACCCTTCCAAAAAATCTCTGTATCTTGAATAATACATTTAAATATATATCTGACACAGCACCAATAGCTAATCCCAAACCCTGTGAGCCATCACCTTGTGGTCCCAATGCACAGTGTCTCGAAAGAAACGAGCAAGCCATTTGCTCGTGTCTCCCTGATTTCTATGGTAGTCCACCCTATTGCCGACCCGAGTGTTCTTTGAACTCTGAATGCCCCTTCGACAAAGCCTGTGTACAGCACAAGTGCATCGATCCGTGTCCCGGAACCTGCGGCATTAGTGCCGAGTGTCGTGTCCACCATCACAATCCCATCTGCTACTGCCAAACATCTTACACTGGAAATCCATTTACCCGTTGCTACAAGACTCAGACACGTAAGATTCAAAACAATTCAACAGTCAACGGCATTTCGTTTAATTATAATAATATTTCGGAAAATGCAGCTCCTCCAATTGTGCGACCTACAATTTATGATACACCAGCACCGCCGTACCCGATTGTCATACCCGGCGTGGTTTATGTTCCCTCTGAACCACAGCCAGGTGTTAACTATGTGCCATCGGCACCAACGCAGCGACCCACAACTGTTGTTAATATCCCTTCAGTGTCTCAACCGATCAATCCGATAAGCCCTACACAGCAAGGGGTTATCAATATACCATCCGTTACAACTCCAACATATTCTGCAACACAACCTACACCAAACACTCCGCCACCAACTCATAAGCCGGAAGTAGTCAACATCCCATCGATCCCACAGCCCGTACCTCCAACTCAACAATCGCCAATATTCGTGCCGTCACATCCAGTGCCTTCAACACCAGCACCACACCCGGAAATTGTCAACATACCATCCGTACAACAACCAAATTATCCCTCACCTCAGCCTCCCATCTACGATGTGAACTACCCAACACCACAACCCACTCAAAAACCAAGCGTTATCAATATTCCCTCTGCTGCACAACCGGCGATACCAACAATACGGCCATCAATACCCACGCCATCACCTCCAATATTGACACCAGCCCCACAACCAGGCATTGTGAATATACCATCATATCCATCACCTCAACCGGTGCCCACCACGCAGCCACCCCAACCAGCTATATATGATGTGTATTATCCGCCACCACCACAAATTCCAGGAGTTGTGAATATTCCTTCATTGCCACGACCAACACATCCGACACCTACACCGCAGCCTCCTGTCTATATTCCGTCACCTACACCGTCCTCACAACCGGGTGTTATTAATATACCATCGGTTTCTCAGCCTACATATCCAACACCTGAATCACCGCTATATGTTGTGACCCATCCAACACTCCCACCCACACAGAAGCCAGAAGTTGTGAATATTCCCTCAGTCCAACATCCGCTTCCTGCATCGACGCAGCCTCCAATAAACGTCCCATCTTATACAACTTCGACGCCTGCACCACAACCAGTTGTTGTTAATATACCATCCATACCAGAAGCAATAACTCCAAGACCTCAGCCACCAGTATATGATGTGAACCAACCTACTCAAAGGCCAGCTCCACCAGCTACTGTCGTGAATATTCCGTCAATACCAGAATCGAAACCTCCCATATACGTTTCATCTCCAGTAACGTATCCTGTAACACCACCAACACCTCCGCAACAACCGGAAGTCGTCAATATACCATCTGTATTGCAACCGACATATCCAACACCTCAAGCCCCCGTCTACGACACCGTACCTCCTAAGGCACAACCATCTCAGAAACCTGGAGTTGTGAATATTCCTTCCGCTCCAATAATACCAGAATCGAAACCTCCAATATACGTTTCATCTCCTGTAACACCACCAACACCTCCGCAACAACCGGAAGTTGTCAATATACCATCGGTATTGCAACCGACATATCCAACACCTCAAGCCCCCTTCTACGACGCCGTACCTACTAAGGCACAACCACCTCAGAAACCTGGAGTTGTGAATATTCCTTCCGCTCCACAACCAGTGCCTGCAACACCGCAACCTCCTATATTCGTGCCATCTATCGTAGCCTCAGCACCTACACCCACGACTTATGATGTTGCAACACCAAGTGTAGAAATAAATCCATGCTATCCATCGCCTTGTGGCTTATACTCGCAGTGCCACAATCGGTTTGGTGTGGCCGTTTGTATGTGTCTACCCAACTACAGTGGAACACCGCCCAATTGTCGGCCCGAATGTGTCGTACACTCCGATTGTCCTGCCCATCTGGCCTGTGTAAATGAAAAGTGCCGCGACCCATGTGCGGGCTCGTGTGCCTACAACGCTCTATGCCGGGTGCACAATCATGTGCCGAACTGTTTCTGCCCCGTGGGTTACACCGGCGATCCCTTCATTTCCTGTCAACGAGTGCTGCAGCAGGTGACCGTGGAACGGGAACCAATTGCAGAGAAGGACAACTGCTATCCGTCGCCGTGTGGCGCAAATGCCGTTTGCAACAATGGTATCTGCAGCTGTCTGAGTGAATATCATGGAAATCCGTATGTGGGCTGTCGACCGGAATGCGTGCTGAACACGGACTGTCCCAAGGATAAGGCGTGTAGACGCCAAAAGTGCGAGGATCCCTGTCCAGGCACTTGTGGAGAAAACGCTCTGTGCAGTGCTTACAATCACATAGCCTCCTGCTCGTGTCCAGCTCAAATGCACGGCGACGCCCTTGTACGCTGTGATCCCATTCCATACGTAGCACCGAAACCACAGACCACAACATCAACTCCATCCCCCACCACACTGCCTGCCGTTCAACCAGCACGCCCACGAATTAATCCCTGCCAACCCTCTCCGTGCGGACCAAATGCTGAGTGTCGCGCTCATCGGGAGCAAGCGATTTGCTACTGCCTGCCTGGCTATCTAGGCACGCCGCCCTCTTGTCGACCGGAGTGCAGCAGCAACTCAGATTGCGCTCTCGACAAGTATTGCTTGAATCTCAGATGTCAAGATCCCTGCCCGGGCGCCTGTGGCTTACGGGCTGTGTGCCACGTTAACCGCCACAGTCCCATTTGCGTCTGTCCTCCCCCGCTGACGGGTAACCCGCTAGTAGCCTGTCAACCCATAGGTATGCCGTAACAACTGCGATCCACAACAATCTCTAATCGAACTCTTTCAGTATCACCTCCAGTGCCGGCTAAGGATACCATTGAAGTGAATCCCTGCCAGCCCTCACCTTGCGGTCCCCACTCAGAGTGCGAGGCTACCCCACAGGGTGTCGAATGCAAGTGTCTAACAGAGTTTATAGGCACACCCCCGCACTGCAGACCCGAGTGTCTCAGCAGTGCCGATTGCGCAGATGATAAAACTTGCCATAATCACAAATGCATCGACCCCTGCCCCGGCAGCTGTGGTCAGCAGGCCTTGTGCCGTGTCATAACCCACAGTCCGCACTGCTACTGCCCGGAGGGTTACGTGGGCGATGCGTACAGCGTGTGCGTGCGACCCACGCCACCTCCTGCACCTCCTGCACCGGCCTTACCCAAGCCCAAGCCCAAACCCATTCCATGTAATCCAAGTCCTTGCGGTGTTAACGCCATTTGTAGGCCGCAACATGAGCAGAGCGTCTGCCAGTGCCTGCCGGACTATTATGGCAATCCCTACGAGATCTGCCGGCCCGAATGCACGCGTAACTCGGACTGCAGTAGCGATCGCGCCTGCGTGAACGAGAAGTGCCGCGATCCCTGTCCGGGTATCTGTGGCATCAATGCCTACTGTCAGGTTGTCAATCATGTGCCCATCTGCGAGTGCCAGCCCAACCATATGGGCAATCCCTATCACAGCTGTCAGTTCATACAGCAAGAACGTAAGAGAAACCCTTAGAGCTAAAAAACTAAACTCAATGCCACTAAAAAAACAATTTCTCTGCTAAACCGTGTTTGCTTTTCGATCTACATTGCAGTACTCAATTTATTCGATTGTCTTTGTGTCTTTCCTTAAAGTCTTGCCCTAACAACTATTTAAGAACTTTCCAATAGAACGACGAAGTCTTCCTTTTGGCCTTTCCTTTGCGTTTGTCCCTCCTGCTCAGAATTTACTTCTAAAGCCTGAATACTCTGCAATTTATCTCTTCTCCTAACCCTCTTATCTTAAGCTCTACAATTTTTATGCTTTCTTCTGTGTTCACATCTGAAGTTTGTCTTTTAAATGTCTATAATATATTATTATATTATTATAGCCACCTTTAACCTCCACTTGACCCACTTTTACGCTTTTAAGTTGCTTTTGCTTTGCTTTTAATTTGCTTTCGGCTTCTAGACAACGCTTTGCTTAACCATTGCCCTTCAACACGTTACCAAGCTAATGCCAACTCTCTATCCCGTGCAGCCAAGCAACCCGTTTACGTAAATCCCTGCGAGCCAACGCCCTGCGGCGCCAATTCTCAGTGCCGCGAATCGCAGGGTCAAGCGATTTGCAGCTGCCTGCCACAGTTTATTGGCACTCCGCCGGCCTGCCGACCGGAGTGTGTGATCAGTGCCGAGTGTGCCTCAGATAAGGCTTGCATCAATCAGAAGTGTGCAGATCCCTGTCCGGGCGCCTGTGGACTGAATGCTGAATGCCATGTGCGCAACCATAGTCCGCTCTGCTCCTGCCAGTCCGGCTTTACGGGCGACGCCTTCGTGCGCTGCTTGCCGATACCGCCAAAGCAGGCGGAGCCACCTGTGCAGCCAGTAATGCCGTGCGTGCCGTCGCCATGTGGACCCAATTCGCAGTGTCGCGAGGAGAATGGCGGCGCCAGCTGCAGCTGCTTGCCCAGCTTTATTGGAGCGCCGCCCAACTGCCGGCCGGAGTGCACGATCAATGCCGAGTGCGCCAGCAATCTGGCGTGCATCAACGAGAAATGCCGCGATCCCTGTCCGGGCTCCTGCGGCTTTGCAGCTCAGTGCAATGTCATCAATCATACGCCCAGTTGCTCGTGCCCCGCTGGCTACACAGGCGATCCCTTCACCAGCTGCCGCCTGCTGCCACCCACCCCGCCGGCCCCACCAGCCAGTATGTCTGCCCCATTGCATAACGCGTTTCTCTCTCCTAACGAAGGCCCCGACTTCTTTACAGCGCCCGCCGATCCCTGCAATCCTTCGCCATGTGGCAGCAACACGCAGTGCGACAATGGCAAATGCTCTTGCCTGCCGGAATATCAGGGCGATCCCTCGATTGGATGTCGTCCGGAGTGCGTGCTGAACTCCGAGTGTCCCAGGAATCGGGCATGTGTGCGCAACAAGTGCGTTGATCCCTGTCCGGGAACGTGTGCCCAAAATGCGCTCTGCGATGCCATCAATCACATCGCGATGTGCCGCTGTCCGGATCGGATGACCGGCAACGCCTTTGTGCAGTGTACTCCAATGCGGGATGAGCCCGTTGTCAATCCCTGCCAGCCATCGCCGTGCGGCGCCAATGCGCAGTGCATCGAACGTAATGGAAATGCGATCTGCTCCTGTGTGACCGGCTATCTGGGTCAGCCGCCGAACTGCAGGCTGGAGTGCTACACCAGCTCCGACTGCGCCCAGCAGCACGCTTGCATCAGCAACAAGTGCGTCGATCCCTGTCCAGGACAGTGCGGCCTGAACGCCGTCTGCCAGGCGGTGCAGCATCGTGCTCACTGCGAGTGCATCGCTGGCTACACCGGCAACGCCTACAGACTCTGCAATCTCATTGTGGTGGAGCGCAAGCCGGAGACGGCCCGCGATCCCTGCCGCCCATCGCCGTGCGGTCCGAATGCCCAGTGCAGCAACGAGAACGGTCGGGCGCGCTGCACGTGCCTGGCTGAGTTCCAGGGCACGCCGCCCAATTGCCGGCCGGAGTGCTCGTACAATGATGAGTGCGCCAATCACCTGGCGTGCATCAATCAGAAGTGTCGCGATCCCTGCCCCGGCAGCTGTGGCCAGAATGCCCAGTGCCAGGTTACCCTGCACACGCCCAACTGTCATTGTCCAGCGGGCATGACGGGCGATCCATTCCGACTCTGCCAGCAGGTCCAACAACGTAAGAACCAATCGTCCAACCCATTCAGTTTGCATATTGTATTTAGGCAGGGCGACCCCAATCCCCCCTCCAGCCAGCTCAACGCTAAGGATTAACCCTAATATTTGATTTTCATTTGCAGCTTTGCCAACTCCTGTGCCCACGCCCAAGAATCCTTGTGCCCCGTCGCCGTGTGGCAGCAACACGGAGTGCCGCCTGCGTGGCGAGAGCTTCGTCTGCGAATGCATCCAGGAGTACATTGGCAATCCCTACGAGGGCTGCCGACCCGAATGCGTCGGCAACTCGGAGTGTCCCGCCAACCGGGCCTGCATACGGAACAAGTGCGCCGATCCCTGCCCCGGCACCTGCGGCCTGGAGGCCCTGTGCAACGTCAACAACCACATACCCATCTGCTCCTGCCAGGCGGGCTACACCGGCAACGCCTTTGTGCAGTGCACGCGACAGGTGACGCCGCCGCCGACCAAGGCGGATCCGTGCTACCCGTCGCCCTGCGGCCTCAACTCCGTGTGCCGGGTGCAGCGGGATCAGGCCGTCTGCGAATGCCTGCCCGGCTTCTTTGGCAATCCATTGGGCCAGGGCTGCCGACCGGAGTGCACCCTCAGCTCGGACTGCGCCAAGGATCGTGCTTGTGTGAACAGCAAGTGCGTGGACGCCTGTGCCGGAGTCTGCGGCTACGGCGCCGTCTGCCAGACGATCAACCACAGTCCCATCTGCTCGTGTCCCGATAACATGGTTGGCAATCCATTCGTGCAGTGCGAAGCACCACGCACCGTCGACATCGATCCCTGCCAGCCATCGCCCTGTCGCAGCAACGGCATCTGCCGGGTCCACAACGGAGCTGCCACCTGCACCTATCCCGAGTGCGTGACCAATGAGGACTGCTTCCGGGATCGTGCCTGCGTCAGCCAGAAGTGCGGCGATCCTTGCCAGCAGGCTTGCGGCCTGAACGCCATTTGCCGTGTGATCAACCACAAGGCCCTTTGCAGCTGTCCGCCCGACTTTTACGGTTCGCCGTACGCTCAATGTGTGCGCCAAGTGCCGCAGCTGGATCCACCGAAGCCCGAGTGCAGCAGCGACAGCGAGTGCAGCAACGACAAGGCGTGCATCAACCAGGTCTGCCGCAATCCCTGCGAGCAGTCCAATCTCTGCGCCCAGCAGGCTCGCTGCCACGTCCAGCTCCATCGTCCACTCTGCGTCTGCAACGAAGGCTACACCGGAAACGCTCTGCAGCACTGCTACCTACTGGGCTGTCGCTCCGACGGCGAGTGCGCGCCCACCGAGGCGTGCATCAATGAGCAGTGCGTCGATCCCTGCAGCTTCACCCAGTGCGGAGCTGGAGCTACTTGTCGCGCCGACTTCAATCATCGTGCCCGCTGCCACTGCCCCGAAGGCTATCGCGGTGATCCTCTCCAGCGCTGCGAGCGTCCCGAGTGCCGCAGCGATGAGGAGTGCGCCTTCCACTTGGCCTGCCGCAACGAACGCTGCGAGAATCCATGCAACTGCGGCTTGGGCGCCCAATGCCGCGTCGACAATCATCGTGCCCAATGCCGTTGCCCGGCCGGTTACAGCGGCAATCCTTCAGTCAGCTGTGCGCTGGTGCCCGTCAAGCCCGAGGGCTGCACCATGGACGCCGAGTGCCCCAGCAGGCTGGCCTGCTTCGACGGCGAGTGCAAGAACCCCTGCGAGGTCACCCATCCGTGCGGCGCCAATGCCATCTGCGACGTCGTCGATACCCTGCCGCTGCGCACAATGATCTGCCGCTGCGAGCCTGGATACGTGGGTGACGCCGACATCGGATGTCGCAAAGGTGAGTCCGCCAGCCCACCCACCCACCTGTGCCTTACATCGACTTTGCTTATATCATTGCAGCCAAGCCATACATAATTACTTTCTTACATAAATATTTCCCTCGATACCCATTTGCAGCGTTGCACATATTATAAAGTTATACACTGTATGCACTGTATTTTATATACACGCACTCTATAACCCCTATAAATATGCAGCACGCACACTCTACACCGTAACTTCATTTAATCCGTAACTAATGCGTGTTGTCTTCCATTCGAATAGAACCCGTGCGTGATCAGGGCTGCGTGTCGCACGATCAGTGCCAGGAGACGGAGGCGTGCCGCGCTGGCAACTGCGTCAATCCTTGCCTGGATGCATCGCCCTGTGCGCGCACAGCTCAGTGCTTGGCGCAGCAGCACCGCGCCATCTGCAGCTGTCCGCAGGGCACCCAAGGAGATCCCTTCACCAATTGCTATCAACCAAGTAGGTCACCCTTAAGCCCATTCCCTGGTGCTCCTTTCTAAGTGGCAATGTTTCTATTCGTTCTATTCCGAGCAGCACAAGTCACAGCGGGATGTGCGCACGACTCGGAGTGTACTCCAACGACGGCGTGCATCAACAAGCGCTGCCAGGATCCGTGCGCCGAGGCCAATCCTTGCGCCGGCAATGCCGAGTGTCGCGTGCAGAACTCCCGACCCATCTGCTACTGTCCGGCTGGCTGGGGCGGAGATCCACAAGTGCAATGCTTCAAGCGTAAGTCCCACCTTTTATAAACCTGTCACAAATTGTAATCCTGCCCGTAATTCAACAGCCGAGTGCAAGATCAACGCCGATTGCCCCTATGACAAGGCCTGCCTGAACGAGAACTGCGTCAATCCGTGCACCCACGGCCAGGTGCGCTGCGGCAGCGGCGCCGAATGCCTGCCACAGAATCATCAAGCCGTCTGCCGCTGCCCGGAGGGCACGCAGGGCAGTCCATTTGTGGCATGCATCACCGGACACTGTCAGTACAACGATGATTGCGCCGATGACGAGGCCTGCGATCGCCTGAACCGCGTCTGCCGGCCCGTCTGTGAGTCGGACACCTGCGCCCTGAACGCCCTCTGTGTGGGTCGTCGCCACCAGCCGCAGTGCGAGTGCCGCACCGGCTACCAGGGCAATCCGTTCGTGCTGTGCGAGCAGCCCAAGCACGATCCCAAGCCCCAGTGCACCCAGGACTCCGACTGCCCCTCGCAGCTGGCTTGCATCAATCAGCGCTGCGGCAATCCGTGTGCCACGCCCCATGTTTGTACCCCGCAGCAGAGTTGCGTGGTACTGGACACCCTGCCACTGCGCACCATGATCTGCAAGTGTCCCAGCGACACTGTCTCGGACAACTCCGGCAACTGTGTGCCCATTAAGTCGGTGATCGTCTCCGACGGCTGTCAGCATAATGCGGAGTGCGCCAGCTCCGAGATCTGTCTGCATGGCAGCTGCCTGGATGCCTGCCACCTGGAGCGCTGCGGCGTCAATGCCCAATGCAGTGCCCGGGATCATTACGGCCAATGCAACTGCCCGGCTGGCTACCAGGGCAATCCCCGCATTGAATGCTACACCACGGACATCGCCATGCCCAAGATCCCGAGCGTCGAATGCACGCGCAACGATGACTGTCCCAGGGACAAGAACTGCCAGAACGAACGGTGTGTGAATCCCTGCATGGCTGACGCCTGCGGCCAGGGCGCCTACTGCCACGTGCAGAATCGGGCTGCCATCTGCCGCTGCCCGCCGGGCTACACCGGGGATGCACGCACTCGCTGCCTGCCACGTAAGTTGATGCCGCAGCTGTTGCATGCAGCATAATGCAATTTGTGATTCATTTCAGCCTCCGATGTCATCACTGTCGGCTGCAAGTCGAGCTCCGACTGCCCCGCTTCAGAGGCGTGCATCAATGCGCAGTGCATCACGCCGTGCAATTGCGGCCCCAATGCCGAGTGCACGGTGAAGAATCATCATCCGATCTGCTACTGCAAGCCCGGATTCTCGGGCAACGCGCAGTTCGGCTGCGCGGCCATTGGCTGTCAATCGGACGACGAGTGCTCGAGCGACAAGCAGTGCACGAATCATGAATGCCTCAATCCCTGCCTGGTCTCGGATCCCTGTGCTCTGAATGCGGAGTGCTATGGTCGCAATCATCGCGCCAGCTGCCGTTGCCCCGCGGGCCTGGAGGGCGATCCATTTGTGCGCTGTGTGCGCCTCGAATGCCACTCCGACCACGACTGCGCCTCCAATCTGGCCTGCGTGGCCAACCAGTGTGTGAATCCCTGCGGCCAGAGTCCCTGCGCCCAGAACGCCATCTGCCAGGCGCTGCAGCATCGCGCCGTCTGCCGCTGTCCGGAGCAAATGCCCCTGGGCAATCCGTATGCCTTCTGTGAGCGCCGGCCCGTGGAGCCCGTCTGCCGCGACGACGGCGACTGCCCCAGCGGCTTGGCCTGCATCGATGCCAAGTGCAAGAATCCGTGCACCGAACTGTCGCCCTGCTCCCGCAGCGCCCACTGCAGCGTGCTGGACAGCGTGCCCGTCCGCACGATGGTTTGCGAGTGTCCCGAATCCCAGGTGCCAGACGCCAGTGGCGAGTGTCGCCAGCTGGTGCTGCAGAGTCCGCCCGGCTGCGAAAGCGATTCGGACTGCAGCGATCAGGAGGCCTGCGTGAATCGCCAGTGCCGCAATCCGTGCAACTGCGGCACCAACGCCATCTGCCAGGTGCAACAGCATCGCGCCGTGTGCAGCTGCCAGGACGGGTTCGAAGGCAATCCGTATGCGGCTTGCCGCTCCATTGGCTGTCGCGTTGATGGCGAATGCGACTCCGGCAAGGCCTGCATCAATGGCAACTGCATCAATCCCTGCCTGTTCAACGATCCGTGCGGCCCCAACGCCGAGTGCTTTGTCCAGTCTAGTCGCGCCCAATGCCGCTGCCGCAGCGGCTATCGCGGCAATCCCTACGATCGCTGCCGGGTGATCGGCTGCAACAGCAACAACGACTGCCCCACGGACAAGACCTGCCAGAACGAGCAGTGCGTCAATCCCTGCGTCTATCACAACATCTGTGCGCCCCGTGCCGAATGCCGTCCACAGAACCATATGGCCGTCTGCCGCTGTCCCTCCGATTTCCTGGGCAATCCCTACGTGGACTGTCGCCCGGAGCCGCAGCCCGTTTGCAAATTGGACACAGACTGTCCCGCCCGACTGGCCTGCATCAATGAGCAGTGCGTCGATCCATGTCTGGCACTGGAGCCCTGTCAACGACCAGCCCAATGCCAGGTGACGCCAACCGCACCTGTGCGCACGATGACCTGCATTTGCCCCGATGGATACATCAGCAGCGGCAGCGGCAGTTGCAAGCCCACAACCAGCGTTGTGAAGGTCGGCGGCTGCATCGCCGACAGCGACTGTGCGGCCGACAAGTCCTGCCTCAACGGCATTTGCCGAGATCCGTGCAACTGTGGCGTGAATGCCGAGTGCCGCATCAAGGATCACAAGCCGGTGTGCACCTGTCGCCAGGGCTACGAGGGCAATCCCGAGTTCGAGTGCGCCAAGATCGAGTGCACCATCAATTCGGAGTGCCCGGCCACGCACGCCTGCCGCAACCAGCTCTGCGTGCCCGCCTGCCAGGGCGAGCTCTGCGGACCCAACGCCGAGTGCCTGGCCATCAATCATCGGGCCGTCTGCGAGTGCGCGCCCGGACACGGCGGCAACGCCCGCCTGGGCTGCACGCCACTCGGCTGTCGCAACGACGACGAGTGTCCGTCGAACAAGGCCTGCGTTAACGGTAAATGCGCCAATCCCTGCGAGACAACCGCCATCTGCGGCAGCGACGAGCTCTGCAAGGTCTACCAGCATAAGCCCCAATGTGCCTGCCCGCCGGGCACCGTGCCCACCCGCAATGGCTGTGAGCAGGAGCGAGTGGCGCCAATTTGCATCAGCGACGCGGATTGCCCCACCCAACGGGCCTGTCTGCGCGGCGAGTGCGTCAATCCCTGCAATTCAACGCAGCCGTGCGGCGTGAATGCCGAATGCCGCGTCCTGGACACCCTGCCCGTGCGCACCATGATCTGCGAGTGCCTGGAGGGCTACACCGGCAATGCGGCGGTGCAGTGCGACAAGCGTTCGCTGTGCGTCATCGAGAAGGGCTTCGTGCGCGACCTCGATGGCCAATGCGTCTGCCCGCCCGGCAGTGCACTCGACGTCTACGAGTATTGCACGCCATGCCTCGTGGAGCAAGGCTATCGCATCGACGAGACCGGACACTGTGTGTGCGCCCTGGAGCGCGGCATGGTGATCGATGAGCGCGGCCGCTGCACCTGTCCCATTGAGCTGGGCTACCGTCTGACCCCGCTGGGCGAGTGCCAGCCGGTGGAGCAGCCCGAGTGCGTCAGCAACGAGCAGTGTGCCGACAATCGGTTCTGCAATCCGGAAACAAAGACCTGCGAGGATCCGTGCCTAACCAAAACGTGCGGCGTGAACGCCTTCTGCAATGCTGTCAATCATCGTGCCCAGTGCCAATGCATCACTGGCTACACGGGCAATCCGGAGCTGCATTGCAATCACACCAACTTCCGTACCGACTTCCCACGACCCGATATGGTTGTCAGCTGCTTGGCGGACGGTGTTCAGGTGGAAATCCACATCACCGAGCCGGGCTTCAATGGTGTCCTCTATGTGAAGGGACACAGCAAGGACGAAGAATGCCGTCGCGTTGTCAACTTGGCCGGCGAAACGGTGCCGCGCACCGAAATCTTCCGCGTGCACTTCGGCAGCTGCGGCATGCAGGCCGTCAAGGATGTGGCCAGCTTCGTATTGGTCATACAGAAGCATCCCAAGCTGGTTACGTACAAGGCACAGGCCTACAACATCAAGTGCGTCTATCAAACCGGCGAGAAGAATGTTACACTCGGCTTCAACGTATCCATGCTGACCACAGCCGGCACAATCGCCAATACTGGACCGCCACCGATCTGTCAAATGCGCATCATTACCAATGAGGGCGAGGAAATCAACTCCGCCGAGATTGGTGACAATCTGCGCCTGCAGGTGGACGTGGAGCCAGCCAGTAAGTACCTAAATGCTTCCTTCCTTTCAAACTCAATTCTCAATTTTATTAATTCTCTCGCAACACTCGTTTTACAGCTATTTATGGCGGCTTTGCGCGCTCCTGCATTGCCAAGACGATGGAGGATAATGTGCAGAACGAGTATTTGGTAACCGATGAAAACGGCTGTGCCACCGACACAAGCATATTTGGCAACTGGGAATACAATCCGGACACCAACAGCCTGCTGGCCAGCTTCAATGCCTTCAAATTCCCCTCCAGCGACAACATACGCTTCCAGTGTAACATACGCGTGTGCTTCGGCAAATGCCAGCCGGTCAATTGCGGTGGCTACAATGCCTTCGGACGCAGACGTCGCTCCATCGCGGACAACTCCAGCGACACGACGGCCATTGCCACCAGCACAGGAGTGGAGGGTCAGCTGCGTGAGGAGATCACCATCTCATCCAATGCCATACTGACATTCGAGAAACGCAGTGGTCCTGGCCTCAATGATGCCAATAGTGAGTACCCATAATCTCGAATCTAGTCTCTGACATGGTTTCTAATGTCCCTCATTGTTGTTTTTTTTAATGCAGTTAAACCGGCGGCTCAACGCGTTGAGGACATTTGCGTCTCAATGGTGGGCTTGATCATAGCTCTGGTTATCACGGCCCTGTTGGCGCTCGTCGCCGTCGCCGTGGCCGTCTCCTGCTGGCTGATGGCCTACAGAAGGAGGCCCAAGACATTGGCGCCACTGCCACATCCTCCAGAGTTCCCCAACCCGCTGTTTGCCAACCCAGACGCTGCGCCCGAACCAACACCCGATTATATCTCCTAAACCGTAAAGTAACTAAAAAACAAAAAGAAAAAAAAACATAAACCCAGACAATACAACAAACACACCTAGCTTTAAATTAGTTTGTAAGCAAAGGAAAGAATTGAGAAGAAATTTAATCATATAGAAAGATATTTGAGAAGCACGTGCAAAAAGCTAGAACCGAAATTAAATTTCGCGCCACAAATGCAATGAAATGAAAGAAAAAACAAAAGTACAGTTGTGAGCAGAAAATGTAGTCGTCGGCGTTTATGAAACACTGACGAAAGAAAAAACGATATAGTAAAAAAGAAACTGTAAAAAGCAAAACGATATAAAAGAAATGCCACAAAAGCGCATTGCAAACATTTATTTAATAACTTAAGAAAATATTTTTATTATTTTGTATTAACATTTTAGTATTTTTTCCTTACTAATATGAGAATCTTGCGTAGTTGCCTAACAAATAGAAATTTTTTCGAAGGATACAATAGAGTTTTACTAACGGAACTGCCAAAAGCTTTTATACGTAGTGAATGAGTGAATATTTAGAATAAATGTGCAGCTACAAACGAATTCTCGTCCTCTAACGACAACTTCTTCATTAGTCGATTATAATTACATATTGATATTTTGTTATATACATACATATAAATATCTATCTATATAT
Source organism: Drosophila pseudotalamancana (assembly GCA_037075185.1). Classification (NCBI taxonomy): domain Eukaryota; kingdom Metazoa; phylum Arthropoda; class Insecta; order Diptera; family Drosophilidae; genus Drosophila; species Drosophila pseudotalamancana. The sequence continues at coordinate 688,472 of JBAMCK010000996.1, read as the reverse complement.
ATATATATATAACTAAAGATTTCCTATACATGTTTAGGGTGTGGGTAGTAGCAACAACACTTTGTATTATAGCACAACAACAGCAACACACACACACATACACACACACTACTAGTTCAAGTGTTATTTAGGACCTGCCTTTAAAATTGAAAACTGCCTTACTTTTCCACCACACGTAACGAACAATGCACACAAAAAAAGAAGAAGAATAAGAAGAAAAATATACAAGAAATACTCTCTAGCAGTACGTAAATGTAAAATGCAGCTTCGATTTTCCACAGCACACAAATATAAACACAGGGCAATATCTTAACGATTGTCTCTCATGGATTATATTCAAATTAAAAAGGGTAACACACACACACACACACACAGACTACAGACGAATTAAATAGAATATTGTGCATGTGGTAAATAAAAGCTGCTCAAAAAAAAATAAAAAATATGTACACAAAAATGCAACAAAAAAAAAACAAAAACTGCCACTGAGGCGTCTACAGCGCACAAAAGATTATTGCATAGGAGAAATATATAAGGTTTGTTTTAATTTTAAATGCAACAACGACTAATGGAGGATTTGAACTATTTGACTATGACTATAACTCTACTACACACTACTATGATTAACCAATTATTTTTGTAGTTTTTTAGTCAATTAATATTAAATTGTTGTGATTGTTTTAAAATGCAAATGAAATACTTCCACTAACTAACTAATAGCGCGAAAAGTACAGCAAGTACTTAAAAAAAAAAAAAAAAAACAAAAACAAAAAAATGGCAACGAACCGGCGAGTTTTCTTCCCCCGCATCCTTCCAAGACGCAGGACGCAGTTGTTAACGCGCCTGAAACTATGCAGCGAAATTTTTAGTTTCTCGCGCCTGTTCACAACGCGCTTCTGTTGCTTGTCGGTAACGGGATCGCGCCGCTATATTTATATTATTCAAAATGAAGTTTTAAATTAATATTATTAAACATAAACAAAATGTATAGTCACTACTTTAAGCCGAACCTGAAAACACTTTTTTGAATAGAAAAGAGAACTCGCACACACTCACACATACACACAGATACATACATACCAATTGTAAATAATACAAAGCACAGGCAAACAAATAATCAACAATATGTTTTCTGTATAGTTTTCTAAACGTCCAGCAATAGAACAGAATGCCAGGAATAAATTTATTTTCTGATTTCAAGTAAATGTAAAACTAATAACGAACAAGTTTTGACAACATTTTGCTCACAATTAACAATAAAACTCTTATTTTTTCTTTTTTATAAAAACCGTTTAATTAAAAATTCCGTTAAATCAACTAGAATTAAGTTGAATAAACTTTTTGCACTGGCAGCAAATATTGATAAACAATAAAGAATTGTAAAAAGACGACAATAGTTAAATTGTAATTATAATAAATTGTATTTAAAACGAAAAACAAAAAAAAAAACAAAAAAAAAAAACAACAAAAACACATAATTGTAATCGCTTATTGTAAACTAATAAATATTAAATGAATATAAATAAAGTAAAAAAGTAAAAAAATATTGATTTTTATTATTATTATAATTAATATTGGAACCAAACCTGGCCAGATTTAACTTGAAAATTATAGTCCATAAAATTTTCAATCGTTTCATATATCTACAACATTTATAACTGTATTACATCTATGCAAACAAAGCGAACCCTAAACCCAGTCAGAGTCAGTCCATAAATATTCATTAAAATCCAGTTTATATTTGAAACAGTCGATGTGATTTGCATTCAAACATTAATATTTTATTTGATAGTCGAATAAAAATTGTCTTGCAAATTGTCGCTTACCTTGACACACGGTTTTGCAAATCTGTTCCCGTCGTTATTATTAATCAGCTTATCGCAACGTCTGTCGCTAAGTGATAAAAAAAAATGCAATCATTTAAAAGCGATCACAAAACCAAAAACAACAACAAACACAATAAATAGGCTGTTTAAATTTTATAGCTTCTTCTTTTTTGTCGTATAATAAAAAATAATATGAAAGCATTTGGAGGATAAGCCGCATATAAGCTGCATTTAAGTCGAGTTCTAGCATACCCTGTTCAACAGCTGAGAGGGCATATCTCATTTACAAGAAGAAGAAAAACAAAACAAAATCTAAAAAACTTGTTAAATGGATTTCAATGTTAATCTATGAAAATGTATTTCAAGCAGAGTAAAATAAGTGAAGAGCTACAAATTTTATACCAGATATGTAGTCAGAAGAAACAACAGTTAAAACCTAATTATCCAGCTATAGATTCAAATTTATGCTGTTGTAGGGTATATCGCAGTCTGTCAGACTGGCACACATGCGTGATTGTTGCGGCCTACTATCAGATGCCGTGCCGGAAAGCCCAAACGAGCGCACGACCAAACCAAAACCAGCAAATGCTCGCAACGAGCGACGCTGCGCTGCGGTGAGCGAGAGAGGGAGATAGAGAGAGTGAGCGAGAACAAGCGGGCGAGTGGACAAGCGGACGTACGGACAAGCAAGCCGTGAGCCACAGGCGTCCAAGCCCCCAAACCCCAAAGCGACGTCAAGTGTAAACGATATTCGCGAACGTGGATCAGTTGACATTTGACAGCGCGCGCGTTTGCACGTTTCTCAGTTTCTCAGTTTCTCTGGGGACTCTACGGCCCAATATAGTCCGACGGTTCGGATAAACGTGTAGAGACACTGTCGAGCATAAGTCGTGCATGTGAAGCGTTTGACACACAGTTGTGTGTTTCAAGAAGTGCTTCAAAGTTTTCATTCGATTCGCCGCATACGCATCGCGTATACGCAGCGTTATCTGATCGTTCGGGTAATTGATATAACAAATTCGTGCCAAGTGCTGATTATGTTATTACGATTATGAGTTATGATTAAAATTGAAATAAATCTTTGCCAATTGTTGCTTGAATGGAATTGAGTGAAGCCAATTGCGAATAAAATCTAATTGAGAGAAACAAAGTAAAGTGACAAACAAAAATCGCTGCAAATTGTTTATTATATTAACAATAACAAAAAATGATTTTAATAATTAATATTCTTAGTGTCATCTATTATTGACATTCATTATTGTTGTTTGTTTTGTGCACGTGAAAGTTTTTTTGGCTGTCAGCCCGTGCAATCAATGTCGAAAAGTGCAACAAAATGTCCAATAAATTTAATTTTTTATTTCATTGTTTTGTTTGTACCTGCCGCTGATAAACAACAACTGAGAAAACACACACAAAACGTTTATATGACATGCATTTAACGTTGTATAATGCCAGATTTTTATTTTACTTTTTGCTTCCCCTGAATATCTGCTAAGTATGGACACTCGCTTCATTAACACGAGACTCGTTTGTCTAAAATTGTGCATTTAATATATAGATTCGTCCTTTTACGTTGATCTAGAGCAGTTATAAATACAGTCAGCTTTCAATTGAACGATTTCTTCATACTTTTTTAAATATAAATTCCGCTTATAAGGCATGTCTAGCCATTAAGTGGCATATAATTTAACTGCTTATGGCATTAGTTGTTGGGAATGCATTTCTTACATTCTTATCATACAGTGAGGCCAAATACCAAGAGAAAAGAACCGAAGTTTGGATACTCTTACAAGCCTTTTGATACAGTGAACATATTTTAATAATCAAAATAGTATAGAGTATACAAATAATATTTAATCAACGTTCAAATTGGGTATACGAAGTTTGGTATAGAGTATTACAAAGCTGCTCTCAATCGGTAAATCGTAGAGAAATTTACATATCACATGGTCGAGCAATGGGTCTGTTCTATTACAATGAAGCCCCATAAAGTGAGATGTGCAATGCATACGAGTTACTCGTTGGCCGTAGTATATCGTTATAAGATGCGTAATTAATAATTTTGAACCCATTTCAATGACCTTTGCACCCGCCCAAAGAGTCACTGGAGCATAACGGCACGGGCATTGATCATCGCATGGATTATGACGTACTGGCGGAGTCTATGAAAAGCCATCAAAGAATTTCTAGTGGAGTAGGACGGTGGAATTCTTAGCGCAAACAATCACAAGACACTCGCAGGCCATAAAAAATGAAAGCTAACAATGCATTGCGAGGGGGTGGAAGGTGGAGGGTGGAAGGGAAGTGTGGGATGGTAACCTTTAAAGTGTGGCCCGATAAGATAGAATTATGTAAGTTAAGTGCGAATGACTTTGATGGGATCTGTGAGTGTGAGAGCCAGTCAGATAGCAATGTTTATCTCTATGTCACGATGATAAAATATAAAAGAAAAATGGAACATTCAACACGGCACATGTGCTTGTTTATTTATATAAATAATCAAAAGTAAATAGCACGAGAAAAGTTTATTAATTGTTAATATGACAAAACAAAACGAAGCTCAAGATTAATTATGAGTTGTGCAGGTGTTCATCACAAATAGAGAATCAAAAAATAACCTTATGTTAAATACAAATACAAATACAATAAAAAAAAAAGGAAAAAAATGGGGTATATTATGATCCTATTTGTTACCTGAGTATATCCAAAATTAAAATTAGAAAATGAAAGGATTTCATTTATTAGAATATTGGTAAATACTTTGCATTGTTCAATTTAATTATATGGTAAATACTTGGTTCACAGAAAAATGTTATTAAAACAAGTTTTTTATAGGGGAATCTCCGGAATATTAACTGCCGGAATATTGAATGTGAGTCTTGACTTTGGACAAGACAAAAAATGATTTTAAATTATTAAAAACTTAGGAAGATTAAAGAAGATATTGAAAAGCTCGAATCGAACAAGACTTCTCTAATGGGAAATATAAAGTTAAAAGTACAGGGTATTTTTAATATTGAAAGCAAAGTGCCATTTAAATAAATTAGCTAGAGTATATGAAGTACAATGATAATAAGCAAAAAGAAACAGCATCTCTTAGTTTTCTCTTTATTATGTTTTATTATGATTTAAAAGCTTTTAACGCACACACACACGCACACAATAATAATGGCATTGTGTTGTTCAAGGTTTTAAAGTGATTTTAAAATATGACAACCGCAACAGCAGCAACAACAACAACGAACTTTATCAACCACAAGCTGAGCGGCACCAGCAGCAAATTATGAGCATTAAAAAAGCAGCATCCACAGCAACAACAACACCAACAACAGCGGCAACTCGAACAACCACAAGTGAAAACAACAAGTGGCAGAAGAGAACACGATGTTATGAGTGAAACAAGAAGAGGAAGAAGAGCACGAGCAGCACGAGCAACACAATAGAAGCAGCAGGAACAACATTAGCCCAGAATGGCAGATCAAGATGCAAGCAAAGCCCCAAAGGGCGAGGTGCATCCCTTGGCCAAGACAGCCTCCTCGCCCACCGCCCTCAATGTGGTGACGAGACGCACCACGCCCACAGCCTTGGCGCCGGCGCCGGCGCGGCTCAGCCAGCTGTCGGACAGCGGCGCCGAGAGCTGCTGCGATGGCGATGAGACGCGACTCATACGCGGCCCATCCGTGCGCGCACCCAAGTACATCATCATACCGGCCACGCCCGGCTCGCCGGTGAGCTCGACAGCCGGAGCGCCGCAGATGCCATTCCGGCAGACGAGCTCCACGACATCGCTGGCGGCCATGGCGGCGGCCATGCACAAGCAGCCGCCGCGCCCGCCCTCGATCAAGTCGCGACCCAGCTCGGATGTGATACAGCCGGCCCAACTGCAGCAGCAGTTGCAGTTGCAGCTGCAACAGCCAACGACTTCCACATCAACGGTGACCTTCACCATCGATGACTACGACACGGCAGCGGCTGCACCCGCTCCACTCGTCCAGTATCCACCCGCAACGCTGACCAGCACCACCACCACCACCATGGCTGGCCTGGATGCGTTGCCCGTCTCCCCCCTCAACTACGATCTGCGCTCGCGCCTCGGCAGCCATCACAGCAGCATGCGATCCGTGGTGTCAGGTGCGTAATTGATCGACCAATGCATAAGTTAAGTACTGTTATTTGAAGTGCCACGCCCACAGCCTACCTGCCCGGTCTGAGCGACAGCAGTTGCAATCTCGCCAGCAGCTCGGCCGCAGCCGCCGCTCTGCAGCCCCCCAATCCCCTCTACATGCAGCCGCAGTCCTCGCTCAGCGGCAGTTCCTATCACTTCCACGACCTGGCCGGCAACCAGATCTACTCGGACGTAACATCGGTCCGTTCGCTGGCCTCCATTGGCATCGGTTCCACAGACGGCCGAAAGCTGGTCATCCGTCGCGTGCCGACGACAGCGAATGAGCTGTTCGACATGGTCAATCCACAAACGCCGCCGTAAGTTTAACTTATGAATACAATTACAGGGTATACATAAATTAAATGCATACCTGGAAATTAAAAACAATAAGCTCTTAAATAATTTTCTTTTGAAAATTATAGATAACAGATAGAAGAGTCTGAAATTGAGCTCTATATCAGTCTCCTATAAATCCTATAAATGCATACCTGGAAATTTAAAAAAAAAAAAAAACATCTTAAATAATTTTCTTTTGAAAGTTATAAATAACAGATAGAACAGTCTGAAATTGAGCTCTATATCAGTCTCTTATAAATACATAAATTAAATGAATAGCTGGAAATTAAAAAAAAAAAAAACAAAACATCTTAAATAATTTTCTTTTGAAAATTATAGATAACAGATAGAAGAGTCTGAAATTGAGCTCTATATCAGTCTCCTATAAATCCTATAAATGCACACCTGGAAATTTAAAAAAAAAAAAACATCTTAAATAATTTTCTTTTGAAAGTTATAAATAACAGATAGAACAGTTGAGTTATATATAAGTCTCCTATAAATACATAAATTAAATGCATACCTGGAAATTTAAAAAAAAAAAACATCTTAAATAATTTTCTTTTGAAAACTATAAATAACAGATAGAACAGTCTGAAGTTGAGCTCTATATCACTCTCTTAACTATTCCTTATTAATAAACCATCATTTAAATGGGGATTACAAAAATTATCTACTTTGTCAACTGTGACGCCAATAGCAGAGATTTATTTATGCCTGCCCTCCAATATCTATAGCTGGCAATTAGTACATTTACTTTTTCACATTCTATATAATTTATATGCCTCAAACATTAGCATTTGAATAACGTGCCTCTTGTCAAAGCAATTGACGCCCGCATAAAACGCTTTAAAATTCATCGCAAATTTTGGCACCATTTCACGCCGAAGCATAAAAGGCAAATGTTATCACGCCCGAGCACAAACACAAACACACACACACACTTACACACACACATACGTACATGTACAGACCCGTGTTGGTAAATATGGAATTTTAACACCATCTGCGAGTGGAGCACATGATGCCTCTGGCATGAAACGTGAACATGTTCGGCTGGATGGGAGCTATTTATAAGCGACGTTCCTTAACGCGATCAATAGATCCACATAAGTGGATAAGTATAACTAGCTAAGCTATTGGCTGAAGCAATTAACGCTTATCGCAGTGCACAAATAGTTCGATTCGCAAGATTAGTCCCAAGCTTCCAGCTCCAGGCGGCTGTCAGTTAGGTGGCGACCCACGATCGGTGCAGTTGATCCACAGAAACGAATTCAAGCTGTTCAGGATAGTGAAAATCATCAATGGACACATGGATAACGTGTCTCAAGTGTAAATCATTATCTCACATATAGCCGACTATATCCTGAGAGTACAGTTATATAAGGCAGCGACGAGATGCCGTACCGCAACGATCTGGACGCGCAGTCCTCGAAGCACTCCGAACAGTCCTTCTTTCGCTTCAATCGCGTGGCCAAAGTGTAAGCCCCGTCTTTCTGGCTCTTATGTAACAGCCAAATCGTGCCATTTTATTCCGAACAAGTGCTTAATGGCTTTCAATTCAAAGCTGGACGACCCATTATGATTGTCGTGTTTGTTTTGGTCATTAGCGAAATGCCGCTGATTGAATATTAACGTTAATTTAATGGATAAGTGGCCTGTTTAGACCTATAATTTATACAATTTATTTATGTTCCCTCTATATATATATATATATATATATCAAGCTATTCTAGTTTGTTAAAGAGGCCACGTGCCAACGTTTTTTTTTTTATATACCCATTTATGAGTCAAGCTTGAGATTAAAGGAAAATTTACATATAAAATAAGTAGATCGTGCGTGATATTACTTGGAAATCCAATCGATTCATTAACTTTTTAGAAACATTTATATATTTAAGATCTACTCTCTCTGGCTTAGAGTTCAAATTCATACAAAACTTGAATACGAATTCTTTGTTAATCAAACCACAAATATTAAAATAAAATTTATAAATTGTTGGATAAGATCGGTCAAAAATTTGTATGACTATTTGTATCTGAAACACATACAAATTTTATTATTCAATAATTTTTAAGCGAAGTTTGCTTTGGAAGAAGCTAATTAAATATAATAATAAAAAAAACCTATATAACTAGAAATAGTAGATTATAATAGTATTAATGCTGACTTACAAGCTATATTATCCAGCTTAAAAAATAACACCGGGCACAGATTTTTATTTTTTATTTGGATAATTTAAGTGTTTAACTTTGATCAAGCGAGTAGCTTAAACACCAGCAGTAATCACTGCAGCTTACATAACTCATAAAATTCAATTTGCACAACCTCACACCTCATCAAGCGAACCCTCCCCCATATATAAACAAACACGCCCCCCAATCTCTGATCGTGCAACAACAATGAACTGGCATTTGGCACCTCGGCTGGAACTATTGTTGCATTTGGCATGTGATTACTACAATTAAACCATTTGAGGCAGCAGAAATGTTTGTTGGGGTCGTGTCGGGGCGACGTTCATATAATCAGTGGGATTCCGATTGTCCGGCTGCCCCAGACAATGCCCCAGTGTGGAGGGCGAGTGTTGACAACAATTAGATGCGCCTGGCTGGCCATAATGCAAATGACTATGAATAGCGAATAACGTACATACACAAATACATGTGTATATATGTATGCTTATGTGCTTATGTATGCACTTACCAATGTGTTCGCTTTCTATTCGCAGGCCGCTGGGCATCGATGACGATGACAGCTTCATGGACATGTCCGACGAGGCGGCCCATTTGAAGCCACGCCAACAGCATTGGGCCAACAAAATGCAGTTTGTCTTGGCATGCATCGGCTACTCGGTGGGCCTGGGCAATGTCTGGCGCTTTCCGTACATGTGCTACAAAAGTGGAGGAGGTAAGTGCAATCCCCATAAAGAGTTCCAAAAAATCTTCCTTAAAAGTTATAATCATAAGAAAGATTTTGGCTTAAGTCTTGGTTAACTGTCATTAAATCATAATTGATTCCAAATTTATTTCTCTATAACTCTATTAATTAAATAATATTGATTATTCTGACCCAATTTTAATTTACTTAATTAGAAAATGTTTGCCTTAACAATAGACTTGTTTTAAAAAATGGAACCAGTTCGTCAGCAATCATTTAATATTTTATATTATTTAAATAACTGTAAATCTTTTAAGTGGTTGTTGAACTTCGAAATTCACACTTTATTAAACCCGCTCAGATCAATGGAAAGGTTTGCTTGATACTCCAACTGTTATCGGCTGGCATTATAAATATTTGACTTGGTTGATAAAGACTCGAGAAAATTCTGAAGTAACGAAAATAAGTGTGGCATGTGGAACGTTTCGGCACAAACTTTGATTCCATGCGACATCTTTCGAGGCATTTTTTATGTTTGAAAATTTCGCGCTTTATGCGACATTTCCGCTGTAAGCGCTACAAAGTCATAAATTAAAATTTGTTTAAGCTCAGCGCAAAAGTATGAAAACCCGACGAAAAATAAAGCGGTCACTCTCATCTGTACAGTATTTGGACGTTCCCCCTTCCGTGCCCCCCGATCCCCACCCTTCAGTAAACAACACGCAAGCCACTTGCCGGGGTCTGCGTCCATCTTCATTTACACGCTCTCACTCTCAGAAGGCAGAGGCCCCATTTACATTTCTCAGGCGCATTACACATGCCTACATACATACATAAGTATAATGAGATAGCCGACATCCATCTGACAACTGGAGATGATCCGACAATGTACATATATATATATATATATATATATATGTGTGTGTGTGTCTATATATGTGTCTGCTGTTTGTTTTATACAATTTGCAATTGTTGATCTCAAATATTTATAATTAATTTAATTTGCTTACTTAGCTGTTCCCATTTGTAGTCTTCATTTCCTTGATATTCTGTTCGTAATTGCAGGTGTGTTTCTAGTACCTTATTGCATAATACTCTTCATATGCAGCATACCCCTGCTGTTTATGGAGCTATCTGTGGGCCAATACACGGGTCGGGGCCCCATCGGAGCACTGGGCCAGCTGTGTCCCCTATTTAAGGGTAAGTTCTAAAGAGCATACATCTATATCTCATATTATAGTCTGGCGAATAGTCAATCATAATCTACGAATTTTTTTTTGCAAAGCCACAAATCATCAAAATAGAGATCGAATTAAAATAGTTTAAGATTGCAAAACCAAACACTGTTTCGAACTTTTTTTCGATTCGATATGTTTTATCGTCTAGTTACAATAAAAATAAAAAAGTAGCTGATAAGATAGTATTTGATAGTATATTCCAGTTAACCAAAATGACTCGAACATTTAATATCATCGAGCATATAAAAGAAGGCGCCACCAAATATTTTTCGTTCGTTGCACAACATGGCGTATGAGTAACAGTTGTCATAGACATCAGTTAACTGTCCCTTTTGCGACATTCTGTCAAAGTACGGGAAGACGCACGCCAATCAAATGGATTTATGTCATAAATTACAAATCCGTTTAACAATTCGTGTGAAGCTCGATCCCAGCCATTGCGTCATTTAGTTGAGATATTTACACGCTTTATAGGTCAGTGCGAATGCGTCACGCCGACAAGCTTGGAGTTACTAAATTTAGAAATGTTCTTTCCGCCTAGTTAATTAGAAACGAACAAAAGAAACACAACAAAAAATTGAATATAATGAGCAGTACAACACAAAACGCTAAATGAGGCTTACCCGTGTGTCCATGACAAGCAAATATGGGCGCTGCTTGGCAAAGTTCATTGCCAATGTCTGAATAGACGTAGTTAAAAGTGGACAAACAGTTGGTCAACAGCGCGTTGAAGTTTCAGCTTACAAAAGAGCACAAAGACGACAAAAAACTAAATAAAAAAAGTTAAAATGAGGGAGGCTCATTACAAAGATACCCTGTATCCAGATGCAATAATAAAAGTGAGGATTTGCATATCGGTTAATATTTAATATTTGTAAATGAAATATTTAAGCGTATTATTATTTTTATTTTTATATACTTTTATTACTATTTTACAGATATATTTTTAAGATTTATCAACTTAATCAAATATTATTATTATTATTATTCTTACTTATTATTATTATTATTATTATTTTTTCATATTATTATTATTATTATTATTATTATTATTATTATTATTATTATTATTATTATTATTATTTTTTTTATTTTTATAATTATTATTATTATTATTATTATTATTATATTACTATTAGAATTTATTTCATGTATTTTCAATTAATCAATAAGAAAAGTTTTATGCCAGCTGATAGTTTTTGTTTTTTTTTTTGCTTTTATCAGATATAGCTTTCCATTAACCCAATGATATCCCTTTATCTTATTCTTTCGGCTCAATTCTCTATATGCAGGGTATACAAAAACCTAACTACTTGTCTATAAAAAATTAAATAAATTTCCAGCGAAACTGAAGCAGTTGCGTTTTTGCATCTATTGTGGAAGATCAAATAGACATTCGTACGAGCAGCGGCACTTGCTAATTAGTTAGTATCATTTTTGTGGGGATAGCGTGAAAAGGTGAAGTGTAACTCGAAACCGTAACGGAAATGTTTCGAGCGATTTACGTACGCGTATTGCGAGCAAGTGTGAGAGTCGAGAACCCGACACCCGACACCCGACACCCGCACCTCGGCCCACGGTCAGAGGCCACAGTAATAAATCTTAAGCAAATAAACAATATTATTTTGACATATCCGCCAAGCAGTTGAATACTTACCGTAATTTACAATATTTTGCCAATAGAACAGCCTTGGCACACCCACGCGTAGTCGTCAATGCCCCAATCAGAGGCGAAATAATAATAATAAATATTAATAGACAACATTTTTTTAGCCAACATTCAAGCAAATGGCTTTAATTGGCTTCAGCGGCACGCGGCCAATTACAATTATGCAGATGAGCACCGGTCTAGACATGTGATTCCATGAACCGGTCTAAATTACAACACACCCGACCCAAATCTGCACGCATTCATTTTTCGCATCCTTAGAATATATGAAAATTAAGGTTACATGTCAGAGAAAACGATTGTGATTTATAAATTACTTGTTTCCTGGACTAAGATTTAATTTGGTCATTCTTTTATAGAGCCCATTTAAATTAATGGTGTAATAGAATAGATTGATGCAATACGAAATTATGAGAATAAAAAAATAATTTTATGCTCGTAAGCTAATATTATAATGGGGTTTCAATAACTAAAAGTTTTATTAGAAAAACAACTTTTTACTCATCAACTGTTTACAAGCATTTCTGATTGTATCTAAAAATTCTAGGAAGGCAATAAACTATAAGTTTCAGGGTATTAAATAGTCTTTCTATAAAACTAAACTAAAAATGCACTTATGTGTTATATAGACATATAAGTATTGCTGGGTTGTAAGTAACTAGTTTTATCAAGATAGTTACATGTACGTAATTTAATTTAATTTAGCTTGTTTGCATAGAACCCAATGACTAACTGAGTTCGTTATAAGGTATTGGACTATTTCTAAATATAATATATTTGCATCACTTACAAACTTAATCTTTATCCGAATTAAAAACAAAATTTACATTTTATTAGAACAAAGAGATTGAAGGAATATGTTGGACTCTTTAAATAAACTTAAATGTTAAGTAGAAATCGATAATTCATTTCAAACACATTCTTCAGATTGATTTTACATTATAAAATGTATATAAATGTGTACCAGTTGTTAATATATAAATTTTGTTGTTTGCAGGGGCTGGTCTGGCCAGTGTCGTGGTCTCGTTTCTCATGTCCACCTACTATAGCGTTATAATAGGTTATACAATTTACTACTTTTTCACATCGTTCAAAACGGAAATGCCGTGGATCGACTGCAGCAACAGGTGAGTATGCAAAGCAGCATTAAGATTGAATCTTTAATGGATTCATGGTATTCATGGCATTCATTTGTATTAGATGGAACACACCTGACTGCTGGGTGCCACAGCGCAAGGAGTTGAACACCACTGCGCCGGACACATCGCGCACGCCCTCCGAGGAGTTCTTCGAGTAGGTCACAAGAAGATGACGTAAATATTAAATTCGAATTAAATTCAAATTCCTTTTGCAGAAATAAAGTGCTGCAGATTAGCGCGGGCCTGGAGTATCCGGGCATGATGCGCTGGGAGCTGTTCGCCTGCCTCGTCTGTGCCTGGCTAATGGTGTACTTCGCCACCTGGAAGTCGATCAAGTCGTCGGCCAAGGTGCGCTACTTCACGGCCACATTTCCCTTTGTGCTCATCATTATTCTCATGTTCCGGGCGGTGACACTGGATGGCGCTGCCGAGGGCTTGCGCTTCTTCTTCCGGCCGAACTGGTCGGAGCTGAAGAATGCGAATGTGTGGATCAACGCTGCCTCACAGAACTTCAACTCACTGGGCATCACCTTCGGATCGATGATCTCGTTCGCCAGCTACAACAAGTACAACAACAACATACTGCGAGACACAATCTCAGTGAGTCTGGTGAACATGGTGACCAGCCTATTGGTGGGCATATTCGCCTTCTCCACTCTGGGGAATCTCGCACTGGAGCAGAATACCAATGTGCGGGATGTCATCGGCGATGGGCCCGGCATGATATTTGTGGTCTATCCGCAGGCCATGGCCAAGATGCCGTACGCACAGCTGTGGGCAGTCATGTTCTTCTTCATGCTGCTGTGCCTGGGCCTCAATTCACAGTTTGCCATAGTCGAAGTGGTGGTCACATCCATACAGGACGGCTTTCCGCGTTGGATCAAGCGACATCTGGGCTACCATGAGATCGTGGTGCTCTTTGTGTGCGTCATCTCCTGCCTGTTCGGACTGCCGAACATCATACAGGGCGGCATCTACTACTTCCAGCTAATGGATCACTATGCTGCCTCCGTGACGATTATGTTTCTGGCCTTCTGCCAGATGATTGCCATAGCCTGGTTCTACGGCACCGGGCGACTCTCAAAGAATGTTAAACAAATGACGGGCAAAGCGCCGTCTTTCTATTTAAGGTCCTGCTGGCTAGTGCTGGGACCCTGTTTGCTCTTCGTAAGTTTAAACTCAATGGATTGGTTTGAAAATTATGCTTAGTATCTATTAATTGCTTGCCTTGCAGGCCATTTGGGTGCTGAGTTTGATTAACTATAAGGAGCCTACGTATCACAATGGACGCTATACATATCCGGACTGGGCCTACGGCATTGGCTGGATGTTTGCCTCCTTCTCACTGATCTGCATACCGGGCTACGCAATCATCAACTTTATGCGCACCAGCGGCGACAATTTCTGGGAGGTAAGTTTTGAAATGGATTCAAAAGTGTTTCATTCATTCAATAATTCCACACTCATAGCGTATTAAAATTACGCTGCGTCCCAACATCTACGAGTGCAAGATCTGTGGAGAACACCACTGCGAACACGACTATCCCGAGCAGGAACAATATATGCTGGCGCAGGAACTGGGTAACGTCTACAAGCCAACTACGCAGCCAAGTTTTCCTCATAGCCAGAAGGCGGCTTACAATGCGATGCATGCGTCCAATACAGCGCCTCATGGCATTCACACCGAATACACGTATCAGTCCAAGGAGGAGCAAGCGACGCATCCAGCGACAGATCAACAGAGTGTCAAGTAGGCCTGCCAATCGAAAAGGTATCGTTTCCTGTTCAATTGTTAACAATTTCTCTGAGTATTTTTAATACATAGTTTGTTTTAATTTGCAAGCAATAAACGCAATAATATTAATTTAAATCATGCTCAACTCTTTCTTTAAGATAAAAATAGATGCTTACTAACAATTGTGGGAAATGCTTTAATAGTACTTGCTCCTAATGGTCCCTGTTTTAGACCTATTGTAATACATCGAGATTGCAATTACAAATTTGTCGGTTTTACATATAAACATTGTATATTGCATAGCCATCAGATTTTGGAACGTTATATAACACTATATATGTATATGTGCCAATGGATATCTCTTATTGAATAACATATCTACATAATTCGTAAACTCCTTCAAATTATATTATGATTTGTAACGTTTACGAGGCTTCATCTTCAATCTTTAGAGTTGCTGAACGTAACGAATTAGCACTTCAAATTCTTCAAATTTGGGCACCGCATTAAAGTTTCGCGGCGTTTTGCAGTATTCCGCATAAATGAGTTGACTCTCGGCGGGCACAGTTGGTGGCCGTACGCTCAGGTATGAATCAGTGCCGTAGTCTCCAAGCGGACGCAGTGTGATGCCACGCATCTTCTTGGCCTGCTCCTGCTCGCGTTGAGCCACTGCCGTTTGGGTGGGCTGGGCGCCACCGCTGGACAGTTTGCCCATTTGAACATACTTCTTGTAAATGGCCATGCTCTGTTTAGATGGTGAGCTGATGTTGCAGCCGTAAACCTGTTCCATAGAAGGCAGCATTGAGGCCAGCGTAAACGGAGCTGGCTCTGCTGTTTCCGATTGCTTTGACTCCTTTTCGGCAAAGCTGGCACTCAGCTCCTCATCGCTGGAGGTATCCTCGCCCTCACTCGAACTGGAGGAGTTGCTGTTGGTCGAACCTGTAGAGCTTTGACCGGTCATAGATGGGTTCTGCCGCACCTTACGGGATGGCTGTATTTGGCGCTGGAAGGGACTGTAGTTAGTGCGGAATGTGGGCATATATCGGGTGGCTAGTTGGCTGATCTCAAATTCTATATGCTCGCTCAAATCTGTCCACTTAAAGGACTGATGGTAGTTGGAGTAGGCATCAATCATCTCTAATCCATTGCTATGCACACGGAACAGCTCTTTGACCAACTTGTTCTTGTCGGCGCAGGGATAGGGCAAGCACTCGCGCACCTTGTGCCGCACCCAATCCGTTATAGAAGCGCTCGAAGTGCTCGGCACAAATGCATTGTGCATATCGTAATCCGTTTGCAGCTCCCAAATGGGTTGGTTTACTGCAAACATAAAGTTCATAAGTGACAGTGAATTACTCAAGACAGATTATTTCTTACGTTTAGTAAAGCTTGGCTTGTAGAGACCCAGAAACAAATTAATACTCTGCTGTTTCTCCGTATCACTGAATGTATTGCTGTAGTATCGACTCAGCGTCTGCATCACGTCGTTGCCCTGCGACGCCCAGGCAGCCGTCTTTCGATAGGTCTTGATGCGATGCACAAGCTGTGAGCCGCCATACTGCAGAGCCAAGGTATCGCCATGCTCCTCGTACAGATGCTCCAGCATAGTCACGCAGTCGGAGTCAAACTCCAATTTGGCTGATTTCACAAAACCCAATCGCTCCAGCTGATGCCCCAGAGCGCATTTGCCAATGGCAAACTGCGCCGAGTTAGTGCGATCCAAGCAGTCAACGCAATTTGTACGGACGATGCCCGTCTGGAAGCTGAGTTCACTGCCTCGATGCGCCTTATAGAACATACCCGTCATCTGTATGATACTTTCCGCATGGTCGGCCAACTGTTCCATGACATTGCCTCCGCTGAGACGACTCTGCCTTGCCATATCAAAATGGATGTGCTTCATACGATGCTGCGGCGGCAAGAACTGGTTCAGATACTTAATGCTGTTTTGAAGTTCCTTCGAAATGATGGACTCGTGCTTACGCCGTTCACGTTTCTTCACCAAATTTAACATTATGAGCGGAGAACCATAATGGAAGAGTAGGCGCTCAAAATGCCGAGACGGCGTTTGAGCATAGGGGTCAGAGATGTCCAGCTGTATAGGCGGCTTTGGCACCATCTTGCTGATGTCTTGAGACCAATGGGATGGGATGGATCCGCGCATTTGGGTGAACGCGCATAATCGCTGCTTGTCGCTCACAATCTGCTCCGTTTCAACTTCATTAGCCACATCGCCCTGCAAATAAGGTTCTGTTAACATCAGATACGTATCTTAAACTCATCTGGAACATACCTTGAAATTGGCTCCCCGTTTTAGAAAACGCGTGCCTGCAAAGCGAGAACTGCGACGTGCTATGAGACACACATTCACATGCCTGCCAAAGATGCTAATGCACGATTGGCTAACATAGCCATGTGTGACCTCCAACAACCAGTCCTTGAGCATGATCCCCTCCATTGGCTGCAGAAGATAAGCGTTCCACACAAAACGCTTGCGTGAATCACTGCGAAACGCGTAGTCGACACGCTCGTGTGCTTGGGCAACATTATTAGTCAGCTTGTTCCAATCGGGCAGTGGCTCATCTCGGTCCAGATTTACTTTGGCACCCACATAGCGGGGCGCTGACTCGTTGTACTGCAAAGTGCGAGTCAAGTCGTACGAGTAGGAAAAGTAAAAGTTGCTCCGAAGATCAATATTTTGGAATATCTTTTTATAGCGCTCCTCATGTGGATGTGGAGGTCGCTGAGAGGTCACCTCGTTAACTCGCACCATCACCGTATCCTTGATTGTATAAACTAAATGCATTCCAATGTGGGCGCAACATTTTCGCTTGGTAACCAGTATCAAGTAATAGCCTTCAAGGAAGCGCACAAAGCCCAACACACCATAGGCGGAGGTTACTTTGGGAGAGCCTGTCAACGAGGACACAAATCTGCGAATTTCCAAGCTGTTGAACTCGTTCGCATTCTCCTCAATGCTCAAGCGATTAAGCGCCAACCGATCGATGGTGAGCAACCGAAATCGGGTCTCGCGATTGTTGCTGCCCACCAAATACAAGCGCTGGAAAGAGACGAAAGCTATTAGATTCAATATAAATAAATGTAAAAAATGCACACAGCTTACCGAACGAGTTTCATAAAGTACCACCTTCTGTATGGAACTTATAAGTGGATTAAATATAATATTTGGATTGTCATTATTCATTTCTACGCACAGTTGCCGATGCCCCAAACAAAGTAAAAAAAAACTATCGAGTCATCGATAAATCGAAATGTTTAGTATAAAAAGCTTATGTTATCTGTATTCTAAAAGTACTAACAAACACACATGAGATAAGTTTTACTCTGAGCATTGAGTAACGGATTCTTTGTATGCCCCCCATTTCTCGATAGTGGCGCCAAAAGATGGCAGACAAGCCAAATACCGACATTTTGAATTGGTCACGAATCGGTATTTAAATACCATCAATTTGCACTGAAGACAGAATTGGCAGACATTTTGGCAGCATAAAACAGCTGATTAAGTTAATTTCATTTTTCTCAATAGAGATACACTTGCTATTTTTTGTATACTCTTGTTTTGTTTAGTCTAGCAGTAATTGGCTTCGATATTGAGAAAATACATTTTAATATAAAAGACTATGACGAAGTGGGGAAATATTTGCCGCATATGTAGCAGTCCCGCAGACTACAATATATTTGCCAAAATTCCAACATATTTACACGGTTCAACGAACGAATTTCTAAATTTTCAGAAGCCAATTAATATATTGCTTGAAGAGACATCAGGACTAAAGGTAAATCAATTCTAAAAATTTGCATGACATTCGTAATTGAAGAGCTTTTTTGTGTACTCTGGGTTTATATAGAACTCTCCAGACGATGGACTGCCATCGGTCATTTGCGCATTATGCATATCGTATTTAAAACACGCCGTAACATTCCGCGAACAGTGCATTAAAAATGCACTCAGCCTAAAGCTTATCGAACTATACCAACAGAAGTCCACTAAAAATAAGGGAGACAAAGAGACTGCACTATTTACAGCTGAACAGCTGACCTATGTGGAACAACGACCGGTGCACAATCTCCTTCTGAACAACAACAGTGCCAAACAGGAAATCAATGACAAAGTGCACAAACAACTTATTAATCACACTGTACCCCAGCAAGGCGGCAATAACGAACGACGTATACGCTACTTAAACGACTTATTCGATAAGCATAGAAATGCTGCAGAGGTACGGATGGTTGATGATTATTTTGAACAGCATTAGTAAATTGTTTTCCACAGGCCAAGACGGAGATGCCGTCGACCAGCGCTGGCAGCGGCAGTGGCAATGGGACAGGCGAGGAAGAAGACTACGCAATCATCACCTCCAGCGATGATAATGAGGAAAATGCTTTGTCGCGCAAACATAAGAATTGCTACAACTATAGCGAAACAAATTTCGAGGAGGACGATCCCATGGAACAGGCTCAGCTTAGGGACATCAAAGTCAATATACCCGAGCCTATGTGGAAGGAGCGCAAGTGCCCGGCCTGCTTCAAGCGATATATGCACGAGGATACACACCAATTGCATCTTGACAATTGTGTGGAATTCCAGTTTGTCAACTTTGTGGCTGAAGCGAATAAACTGCTGGAGATAAGACGTCAAAAGATGGTCTCACCCCACGAATTTATCAGACGTATGATATTTGCGTTGCACAAGACATGCACCTGGTTGCAAGAACATTCCATTGACACTGATTTGGCTGATAAAATCAATCATGTTAAAATATGTAATGGTAGCATTGACAAAACCGACAAAAATGAGTCGATCAAGGAGACCCCGGTAAAGCCTCCGGTTAGCTGGGATAATTTTGCGTCTTCATCAAATGATAATGCACTTTTAGGCAACACTTTTCTTAAATTTAAGAGCGGTTCAACCACTCCGATAACAGCTGAGAACAATGTATTATACGCAATTGAGCGTTCCGAGAGTCGCAACTCGCAAAACACACCCAATACAGTAGTGAAGAAACCCGTGCCCATTAGATGCACAGGTTCGGCTGCATCTACTGCTGCTGCACCTCAGCTACATGAGCAGCGTGCACGTGCCACATTTTTGGAGAAGTTGCAACGTGCGACTGTCACACCACAGCATCAGTCGCCGGTGGCAGCATTGATGCCGCTCTCAGCGGCACGTTGCAATCAATGCAACTTGCTTTTCGATTCGGTAAGCGAACTGGAAACCCATAACATTAAGCATCATAATGGACAGTGCAATGCTGGCAATCCTACTGACGAAGACGCCCAACGACGTCGAATTATTGCCCTATTCGAAGATGATATCTAATTTAATGTAGTTTAGTTTAGTTTAGTTAGTATTTATTTTATTCCGTAACATCTTTAAGTCTGAAAAGTCTCCCCACAACTTATTGTATTCAAATGTGCATTGTTTTATTTTTAATTTGTAGTTTTTATTATTTATGTGACAATTGTCGACTATGTGTATACCAACATTCAATGTATTCAACTACTTCCCTAGGGCAACGCGAATATTTAAGTATTTATAAATCAATTTATATGTATGTATATAAGCCAAAAAACTTCATCAAAATTATTCAAATAGGGGATATTAACACTCCTAAAATATAACAAATAAAGTTGATGTTGCTTCATTACTTAGCCATGACACTCAAGAGAATGTTTCCTGCTTTAAATGTACAGTTCTAAATGTTAAGTGTGAATATTTTTCCTGCTGCAGGAACTCAAATAAATACAAAATTTTCAAAAATTAATTATAAACGTGAAACTGGGAGCTTCCAAATAATATTGTATTAATTAATTAGCTTTAATATAAACACATTTGAATGGGGATTGGCTAAGCAAAGACTCGAACGTGTTCCATTAGGAGTTCGTTATCCAACAATTTGGCTTCTACTAAATTTTTTAACAGCTGCATCAAATCAATTGTTAAACTCCTGTCCCGTAGGGCAAACAATTTATTTAAATCATTCACTAGCTGCTCCGCCTGCAATTCCAATTGGCCAATAGATGGTCGTGCAGCAAAAATGTTGGCAACCACGCGGACGCCAAAGGCCGTGCGCAACTTGTCGCGGGGTTTGGTGAAACCAAAATTAATATTGGCCATGAAAAAGTGTAACAAATGTTGAAAATGCGGGGCGGCCAAGTCTCGCTCCCGGCTTATGATTTCCAAATGAAACACAATACACATGTAATAATCGGCAGCGGGTTCCCCCGGCTGCTTTCTGTGCAGATTCTCGGCAATGTGTCGCCGATCCTCGTCGGTAATGGCAGATGCTGCTCGAGTGGCTATCAAATACAAACAAATGCCAGCATCCTCGTGGTAACTGTTGACATCGGTCGGCGGCGATGTGTAAATTTTCCACAGCTTGGTCGCCAACTGCATCTGCAACAAAATGCTGGCGGACTTGCCGCATGTGGCCAAAATGTTGGCCAATGTCCAGAGACAGTTTCGCTTCAAGCGCGGCTCCTTACTATTTAATAGTGTAACCAAATAGCTGCCAGCCATCGTTGTTATTTTCTCACAAACATGCGCATCTCCCAGGGAATAGTTGCACAGGCATTCGGAAGCTTCAATTTGCCGCTGCATTTGGGTACCTAGTGGGAAGCAAACCATTATACATATATTCAATACTTTTGTGGACTATCAAACCAACCTGTAAATTCTTTAATTATAACTTGAGTTGCGCCCTGAACTTCAGCAAAGGCGGTTATATTTTCGTTTCCTTGCAAAAAGGCATGACTGAGGCGATACATGTCCTCACCAGTAGCATGCTTACGGCGCTTTATGCGACTCGCCATTCCTTGCACATCCTTTATACTCAGATTTTCCAATTCGCTAATTTTATCCTTGATCTGCCCCAAGCCAAACCGTAAAGCATCTGTTGAATTTATGCGCAAATCTTTTCGCTGCTGTCGGGCGTACTCTCGTGTTCTGAGTCGCAGAGCAGTGTCAGCTATCTGCCCAGTTGCTGGTTGTGACGCTTGCGCAGTTATTTCCATATTTTTTTAATGAACCAAACCGGCAAATTTACATTTATTTACATCGTCAGCTGTTGCTGGATGATATCCGCATACACCTTAATAGAGCAACACTGGCAATTGTTTTGGTATACTGCGGTATTTATTGTGTAGTATTTCCAATAACGTTTGAATACGTATTTTTTAGGTGATAGTCGCTTGCGGTCATATTGCTGTTCAGTTGCATAAACACACTCGGCAAAACTCAAAACAAATAAAATGTCGTTTACTATAATGCAAAAACTGTCATTACAATGCCTAAAGGCTGATCAACCGCTTCTAAGTAAGTACATTTAAATTAAATGAAAAGCAATTCGCTTGACGTCGCTTACACCCCACACAGCAACAATTCGAAATGCGAGCAAGAAGACCGGTGGCAGCACACGAAACAAGAAGGGACACCCACGTCCAAAACATCGTGGATGGCGAGTACTAGACGGTCACTATGTTTCCCATGGAACCATATTGGCCACACAGTTGACAACTCGTTTTCATCCCGGCTTGAATGTGAGTCAATATGGCAGATGCTGAAATTCATTTATGTCAACATTTTTCCATTTTCTATTAGGTTGGATTGGGGCGAAATGGCACATTGTATGCCATAGAACACGGCAGGGTCGTAATTAGTTGCGAGGCAATTGATCCAAACTGGGACCACTCCTGGGTTCAACGCAATTATGCTGGTCGACAAGACCAAACTATCTATAAGAAATTTTTCAATGTAATTCCTGAGACGCAGCACCAGCGGTTTCGTCTTGTTGAGGAAATTTGAATAGTCTAAAATAAAAATTTGATAAAAATTGTTAACATATGTAAACGATATATTATTGAAGGAAAGTATATCGATATTTGGCTACATCCGTTAATTAGTGCTGCATAAGATCGATGTTTTATTTTTTTACTTATCGATTTGTTTTTATCCGATGCTCGATAAATTGATTAATTTGTATTTTCAAATATTGCGCGAAAGGTTATAAATACATTCTTAAATAAAAAAAAAAAAACTAACATAAAATTCATATATATAAGTTTTTGGATCGAAATTTTGTTGGTAGTGTTTAAAAATTGAAATTTTGTTATATATAAATGGCACGAGTGATATCATGTTGTAGTCCAACTTTACATTCGGTTCCTTTTTCCACATATGTCTGATTGTAATATTTATTTTATAAGTAACTTTCATATGAATAATTAAATACATTTTAACTTAACGTTAATTAAAGTTATTAAAGGCATGAATTTAAATTTTAAAAATTCTGCAGCTGTAGAGCCGATGTATCGTTCAGCATTAATTCGTACATCGATTATACGTCGATGTTAATAGATCAAAAACATCGAAACTTCGTTGCCAGGGACGCTGCTGTTTTCATTAGTTATTTAAATAGGCTCATAAGTAATTATTACTGTATTTAAACAATATTTACGTGCTTACATAAAAAATTAAAGAAATGTCATAAATGTCGTGCGATAAATGGCATATTTAAGCAGCAGCTCAATAAGCCAGTACTTTTACTTCACGATAGCCAGAGGCCAGTCTGGCTCGAAGGCTATCAAACTAATAAAAAGGAAGGCAAAACAAGCAAAAACTGTAACCGGACACATTGCCTGACCATGCCGAAGCGACCTGTACAATCAACACAACAGAACGGATTCCGCAGAAAGTGGACAACCGAGGAGGTGGACAAGATTTTACATTTCATGAAATGTAATCCCTTTGAGAAGCCCAATGGCACACTCTACTATAAGAAGATGAAACGAGATCTGGGACTGAATTGTTGTCATAGTTTGGTGCGGGCCAAAGTTAACAACTTGCTGATCTCTTACAAAAGGGCAAAACGTTTGGCAGCTGGCAAAGGCGAGTTTCCCATAAATAGAGTTTTAAAAGCCTGCCCCTGCTACCGAGAGCTGCACGAACTGTTCAAGAATTCGTTGATGGCCAGGAGGGAGACCATAGACGGCGTTGTACGGTTACCTGTGGGTAGACCACCGCATGTTCACCGCGTTCAAGTAATAGATGCACAGATTGGCGTAAATAATAACACGTCTACAGACTCTGGAGCATCCAACAACTGCTTTGTGCAACTGCCTTCCGTAGCTAACAGCGCAGCTGCTCCTGCTCAACCACTAAGACCGATTGTTATCAAAGTGGAACCAATTACGAACTCGACAGCTATTTCCAAGCCAACGGAAATGGCAACCGATCAGGAACGACGCGATCGATCCATTCTTCCAGAGAGGGCTAATCCAATGCTGCCTACTTCCGAGGAAGCAAGCGAACAACCCGCTGATCTTCCAATGATGACTGATTCTGTGCATTTGCAAGAGCAAGCCGCTCCGCCGGATGCTGTTCGTCCGATTATGGTGGAGTTGGAAGAAGTTCGAGCGGCAAGCGAGCAACCCGTTCCGTTGGAGTGCACGCCAGCACAGCCGGAAGGACCGGAAGGACCAACCAGTTGCAGTGACTACGCCGAAAGGGTGAATGAGGAGGTTGATGTTTCATCCACGGAGACAGAACGTGCCAATGAAGCCGTAACATTTCCTAGATCAATAATTAATATTCAGCAAGGAAGCAAACCCGACGACATTGACTTAAGAGTAATGGAGCTTCGCCTCCGAGAAAAGGAATTGGATATAAAATTATTTGAAATCCAGTCAAAGGAGCGATTGGCGCGTATGAAGATGGAATCAAGGGAACGCATTCTCATGCATAAACGGAACCAAAAATATGCAAAGAAATAATATTTAATTACATTATTTTGTAAGACTTTTTTTTTTAATATACACATACATATATTTAAAGCCAGTTAAACTTTTTAAATTTTTATAATAGTGTGGAAAGGCATTTACAGCTCACACACAAATACATTTGATTAGCATTCGCTGCAGTGTTATTTAACATTGTTATACTTGATTTTAACAGTCAAAATATATCGATTAGTTTGTTGGTGTACTGTAGTTAATCGATAGCGACATCGGTCTGACAGCTCTATTGCCGCCTACCGCACACGTGTTTGCATCGCAGCACATTTCTCATTTTATTTTCTTGAAAATAATTTAATAAAAAGTAGAAAATATAATGGCAGAAGAGAATACAAATGCTGAAGTCAACGCTGACGTGAAGCAGGTAGAAAAAGAGGATAAAGTTGTTGACTCTGAGGCCGGCAAAAACGGAGATGTGAAGAAAGATGAACCAGCGGCTCCCGCTGCGGAAGAGTTCAGCAAGCAAGAGCGCGCGATTATTCGGCAAGTTGAATACTATTTTGGTGATGCTAATCTGCATCGTGACAAGTTCCTTAGCGAACAAATAACGAAGAACGAGGGCGGCTGGGTTCCTCTCTCAGTGTTGATCACATTCAAACGTTTGGCATCGCTCACGACAGACCTCGAGGAAATAGTAAATGCACTCAACAAATCCGACGAGGGCCTGCTGGAGATTAGCGAGGATAAGCAGAGCTTGCGCCGTCACCCTGAGCGACCAATCCCAGAGCACAACGAAGAGCGCCGCAAAGAGATTCAAGAGCGCACCGCCTACGCTAAGGGCTTCCCATTGGAATCCCAAATGAGTGAGATTCTCGATTTTGTCAGCGCATACGAAAAGGTCGTCAATGTGACAATGCGTAAACATTACGACAAGCCCACAAAGTCATACAAGTTCAAGGGCAGCATCTTCATCACATTCGAGAAGAAGGAGCAGGCCAAGGAGTTCATTGAGAAGGATAAGATCGTTTACAAAGAGCGTGAGCTTCTGCGTAAGTGGCAGATTGATTACCTGAAGGAGAAGCAGGAGGAATATCAAAAGAAGAATGAGAAACGCAAGAACAAGAAGGAGGCTAAGGCTGAACCAGAGATTGAATTGCCAAAAAATGCGATTGTTGTATTCGAGGGCGCTCCAGACACCGTCACACGCGAGGAAATACGCGAAGCCTTTGAGAAAGTCAAGGACTTCGATATTGCCTACATTGAGTTCAACAAGGGTGACACCAAGGGATCTGTGCGTCTCACTGAGGCGGATGCGGCCGAGAAATACATTGCCAAAGTGGAGGATGCCAAGGTGAAAATCCATAATAATTGAATCTTTCTTCGAATACTTATTTTATTTGCATTTACAGCTCAAATTCAACGATGAAGTTTCCCTCACCCTGCGCAAGGCCAACGAAGATGAGGAAAAAGAGTTCCTCGACAAGGCAGTTGAGTTCATGAAAAAACGGCGCGATTTCTCACGTGGCAAGAACAACAAGCGTTTCGGCCGCAAGCGTCACGGCGGCAACGACAACAGAAGCCACAACAAGAAGCATCGCTCAGAGTAACGTCTCACTTAACTTTGATCGACTCCACATGCAAATGAAAAATGTTAGTTCTAGTTGTTAGCTTTAAGCAGCCCAATTTTGTGACATCCAATTGCTACTATTACTAGTTTTCCAATAACATTAAGCGTGCGTAACTCTGAGATGTGAATATCTGAGAAATATGTATAGTTTACATAAAATGAGAAGAACTCTAATTTATTTTAATTACTGAACATGTTTTGTGTTTTTATTTGCTGAAAGAACATTTAAAATAAATATCAGTTTGTAATCTATCTTGTATATACTCGTAGTTGTTGTTTTTTTTTTCTTTTTGCTTAACAGCAAACTTCCAGAGAATTTACGATAAAGCTGGGTAATGGAAGTCAACTTTATATCGATCACACTAAATGTTTCAACATTTTTCCATTTATTCTCTAGTGAAGTAAGATTGGATTTCCGTTGGATAAGTCGAAGTATTTTTATACTTAAAGATTAAAAATTGGGCAGTAAGGAATTATTAAAGATACGAACCCAAAATAATATAAGGAAATGAAAATTATCTTTTAGTAGTTTTTTATTTTTATTACTGTTTTGTGTATTTTCGTTCTGTTTTTGTGTGTTCTGTGTGTGTTTCTTGTTAAACAATAGCAATATCAATATACATACAAATGAATGAACTTAAAAACAATAAAAAATTAATATAACTTCATAAATTACAAATATTAAATGCATTTATAAATTACAATACGCAAAAAAATAAACATAAAATTTTCAAAATTTGTTTTTTTTTTTCTCATCTTGTAGTTAAACTATGCTATAATGCAATTAGGTGTAAAATTATATTTAGCTTTAAACTAGTCACAATTGAAATTTATTTAGAGTTTTATATAGAATATGAGAATAGCGAAAATCAGCTTGAAAGCAGTTGGGTGGGGGGTACTTAAATGAAAAAAACAAAACGATATTTTTCTTTTCCAATAGGGAAAATAAACAAAAAAAGATCTGTTCAAGCACATAATTTACAACAGTATTTCCTCAACTTTGTCTTTTTAGCAGCTTAAGGATTCAATCTTTAAGGCTCATGCATACTCGAAGGCATAAGCTGTGGAGTGCTTTGGATCTGATAATAATGGTAACCTATATATAGACTTTAATATCTGTTAAAGTGGTATAGTAATATGTTAAATATATATAATGTATTGTTCGGGTGTTTTGTTAGGGTATGTGCATTTGTCATACGTATGTAGATACGAGTTATACGAGACTTAACCAACATTTATACATAAATTAAACAATTACAAACAACGTCATCGTATCATATATCGCACAGTTTTACAGTTTTTCATTATCTACATATATGTATACATATATATATAATTATATGTTTAGGTTATATATCAATAGAGTATGTACGAATTTATATATATGGTGGGGTGCGCACTCAAGCAAGTCCCTAGTCGGAAGAAGAAATATACAGCGTTGCTTTTTTCTTTTGCTAGGGGTTATACACTTAATACTAGGCTAACACGATCTAACGATTTACAACGATATCCAGGCGCTTGCTCCAACTCAAGCACACTCTCTCTCTCTCTCCGTCTATCCTTCTTTGTCTATCTCTCAATCTTATGTATACAACAGTCCATCCAAAATATGCATATGTTAATTTATATATTTATATAATGTGTATTATGTAGCTAATAGTGCTGCAGGCTGCCTTCATCTGGATAATGCGTTCTATTTCCAGACAGGCGTTAGATCCAGCGTGAGATTCTGTATCGTCCGATTGCGTGCCGAGCTGCGTTTTTGCTTCACGGAGCTGGTGATCTCATTGACCAGACCTTGGCAATCGTTGCAAACGGTTACCTGCTCACCGCGCAGGTTCTCCTTCTGATCCTGTTGCGTCTGTGCCAAATGGCTGCCCGAGGAGAAGAGCGCAAAGCCGCGCGAGAAGCGGGATCTACAATTAAAATATGTTAAGATAAGTACTGATACTATTTTTTTCGATCCGATAAAGTCTTACTTGCGCTCCAGTGTGCTGCTGTTGGAGAGCGGCCGATGCGCCGGACTGTGCACGGGCAGACTTCGTGGTCCCTCCATGCTGCGGGACATGGCGTTGTTGTAGTGCTGCTGCTTCTGATGGTATTGATGGACGCCCGACGGCCGCATTGCGCCCGAGTAGGAGGCGGACATGGATGCCTGATCGTGCAGTGCCTCCACAGCCTGGCCAGTGGCAGCGGCTGCAGCGGCGGCGGCAGAGCCAGGGCCAACACTGATGCCCGGCGTGCTCATGTTTGATCTTTGGTGCTTGGGCGATGACGGTGCACTCCCTACCGTGCTGCGAGTCTGCAAGAATTAGATGCAATAGTTAATATACATGCTATTCGTTGGCTGTGGAGAATTTGGTGCTTACCTTGCGATCTGACTCGGAACGCAGCAGGCGCTCGATCAGAGATTTGGGAAACTGATCGTCCATGATGTTGCCGGTCGATGAGGAGTGCGCATGGTGGGCTGCATGATGTGATGGCGATGGCGTGTTCGAGCTGGCCGGACTGGACAGCAGCGAGGGTGAGATCAGCACCAGCGGCACGTTGCGGAAATGCTCCGAGGGAATGCGCATCTTGGTGTAACATTTGGCGCAGACTGTGCGCTGGCACAGCTTGCACTGGATGCCCCACGGGCCGAAGAAGGAGAAGCGCGTGCGCAGGCAGAGAAAGCAGACACGACGCTTTTCAACATCCTCCTTGACGCGCACGTCCATGGGCAGGCCCTCCAGCTCCGCTTTGGTCATGACGGAACGTATGTGAACGATCTCCGCTAGCGTGACAGACAGACGATCATCCCCACGTTCCATCCAGGTCTGTTTGTCCATAAAGGACTTGTTCCATGGGCCAAGCGAGGATGTTGAATGCGACGCGGTCTCGTCAGCCCCACTTCCAGCCTGCTGCTGCTGCTGGTGCTGCTGCTGCTGCTGTTCCAGCGAATGCGACGCCTCAGGTGTTTGCTTCAACAGCTGCGTAAGAGGGACAGTTAAGGAAGGTCATAAATGCGTCATCAGATTAATGGCACTCATCAATTTCAACTCACCTCTTTGGAGGAGCCGCTGACGTCATCCGATTGACGCGACTCGGGACGTGTCGGTGGCATCGAGTGCGTCTCATCCAGATTGCTTTGGCAGCCAACGATGGTGTGGCGGCGGGCATTGCCGCGTCTCGACTCGCATTGAGTGGCCAGGTCGTAGGCTGTGGAGAGGCAAAGAGGGAGATGGGGAGATGGGGAGCAGTTGCCATTAGTTGTGATGCCAGTTTGAAGGTCGGTCAACATTGCGTATGCGTTATTTGTGTGTGGTTAAGTATAAAAAGTAGAGCAAACGATAACGAAAACGAGAACAAGGCATTCACAGGGTTTTACAGCAAGCAGAAGAGGGCATAAGGACAGAGCGGCGAAGGGGTGGGGAAGGCGTGTTATATGTATGTATGTGTGATATGTGTGTGTTACCTATAGATGTACGAGCATATATGAATGTCTATGTAATTGTGAGCCGCTTAAAGGAAAGTTTGAAAGCAACTTTCAATGGATGAATCAATATGAAATCAATTTTTATCTACTTTTAAAAACTTATATTATCATATCTTATAAAGATCGGGACAAATTTAATGTTGATTAATGCTGAATTGTCAGAATAATGTTTAATTATCGTTAATGAATATTGGATTCAATGTTAAGCAAACGGATTTAATTTTGAAATGAATGCAATCAATCAATTTATTGATGAAAACAGTCAATACTTGTCTTCAAGCAATTCGAAATGTATCTCTAAAAAGTTGGGGATATGAACGATAAATGCAAATTTGATTGGTTTTAAATTGAAATGAATGGAATATGTGTGAACAATGCAAGCAGAAGAAGCTTAGATCGAAGTAGATCTTTAGATATTCTTGCATATTTACATTCCAAGGCATTATCGAAGAATCTGCGATATTCGTCCTGCTGTTGCTGCGGCTGCTCCTCTGCCCAACGCGCAAAAAAAGTGTTGCATAGTTTAAGGCAATAGTAGCAAAATTTTCAGATTTTGTTCGTGACTTTTAATTTAATAAATTATTTTCATAAGCGTTTTTATTTTGTGCATTTGCAAATCAAAACTTCTATATTGTAAACAAAATTATAATTTTAATTTTAAACCAAAAATGTTAGTTTGTCCATTCCTTTTATATTTATTTTTTATTTTTATTGTAAACTTCTGAAAGTTTTTTCTTTGCTTTTTACAAATATTTCGAGATTATTCTTTCTTTTTTTTTGTGTTTTGTGTGTGTTGTGTAGCTGTGTGCCTGTGTGTGTGTGTGTGTGCATTTCCATAACCGGCATCAATTGTCTTCAGCCTGCGCCCACACCAACTGCCTTCCAACCAATTATTTATATATTTTTTTTTCTATATATATTGTTTTTCATAGGTCGGTTCTCATTTGTTCTTAGTGCGTTTTTGCAAAATATAATACATTTGATTTTGTTATCAAAATCATAAAACAAAGGTTAATAGCGGTATTTGTGTTCATTTCAATAAATATTCAATAATTAAACAAACGATCAAATACCTTTGCAAAAGAACGATTTTTGTTTTGTTTTTTTGGGGAAGGTTGAAAAAAGTAAGAAATAAAAATTGTAAATTAAAATTGAAATAAAGAAATGCCGCGTCATATAAAAGCATAAATTAATTATTATTATTAATAAGTGTTGCACAAAATATGAAGTAGAAGTTTTATAATAAAACATATAAAAAATTTAATTTAATTGGTAACAAAATTTTCATAGATGTGTTTTTTTTAAAGTCGAATATTTTCTATGAATAGCATAAGATATTTAAAAAAATTTATTGTATTTATTTTATTTAAAAAATTTAATCAACTGATTGTGTTAACCAGCCATGTAACTGATTTTATTAAATTAATGAAGACCTTCAACAAAATTAAAGAGGTTGAAGCTTAAGTATTACGGAATGAAAAAAAAAGAAACAAAAAAAACTATTTTCAAGGTATCACAATAAAATCAAATGACAAGCAATATACGAAATGTCCAAACATAATTAAAATAACTATAAAAAAGATATAAAAAAAAATGTTAACAAATGTTCAAACGGGGTTTACATTTAATTGTAATCGAAAAAGGAATTCGGTTTGCCTTTAAATTATATATATAAAGAAAATGGAAAATTATATATAGAATATAGAAAATTCATGATTAGGCGAGGCAACTATTGTAAGCATTAACAGATATAACAACGATAGTTGATAGCTCGCCTAGTTCTTAATTTCAAAGCTCGTTCTAGCCTAGAATCTAAAGCTTGTTGTAATCGAAGTAAGCCAAGTTAAGAGCTGCTCAGATGTCAGATGTCAGAGAACTTGTTCCTTCATACTTTGTGCACAATTCATTTAACATCTATATAGTATATATTGCAGATATCGAATGACAGCGCATCAGCCGTACTTACTTGTGCGTCTCGGCCGCATTAACATTGCCGGAGAGTCGTGTCGCATCTGGGATCCTAGGATATAGCCTCCGATGGGATATGGCGGCATCTTGGGCTGTGTGTAACGGTGCGGCTCGGCAGCTGCGGTGGAGGCGTTGCTGCTGCTGATGCTGGATTCATCAAAGATCAGCTCGTCGTCCTGGCCGCATTGCAATTGGTTTATTGTATAATCGGATGTGATATTTCGCACCTGAATGACACTTACCTGCAACTTTGAGAAATCCACTTTGATGAGCCGCTGCCGGGAACGCGACAGCGTCGAGTTTGTCGAATTTGGAAGCACTGCAAAGACAATGGAAGAAGAAGAGTTGTAACTCTTGGCGTCAAAGCGAAAGTAAAGTTAACTAAATTAAAGCCATGGGAAAATAGATGCATATATCACATTGTAAGTGTGTCTGTGTGTGTGTGTGTGTGTGCAGTCACAACTACTTTGATTAGATTACAAGCCCAGCAAGTTGCGCAAGTTGTGACTGACCCCCCACTCCATGCCACAGTGGGGAAGGGGGGATCTTGAGCGTAACCAGCTCCATGGAGTCGCCCTTTAGTTGAAGCAATTAGACAACCTCTCGAGCTCCTCTTTTACTTTGTCATTCAACTGTCGGCTTGTTGTTGTTTTTTTAGTTAGTTTTGTTTTTGTTGTTGTTGTTTTTTAGTGCTTTGTCTGGGCATTCAGGTAACCGTTAAGTTAACGCATTTAATAGTTCTACGCTTACAAGTTTTTTGTTTCGCTTGTGAAATGTGCTCGTAAAACTGCTTGGGAAACAAGCTTGAAGAAGAAGAAGCAGAGTGTTCTTTATTTGTCTAAATTATTTTTATTGTAAAACTTTTTATTTTATGCTAAAAATTAAGCCTTCGAACATGGAAATATTTGCTTGACAACAAGAACTTTCCATAGAAAACTCCTTCAAAGTAAAAAAGTTGACGAAATGGTTTTAATAATTATTTAAGGGAGTTGAAAATTATTTAAATTATTTAAGTTTTGATTGTTGGAAGAGAGCAATTAAATTCTATTCCAGAACATATTTAAATAATATTGTGCGTAAAAATAGCGGTAAAAACTGGAAGTCAAACATTTAAATGGAATTTGGGATGATTTTTGACAAAACATATGTTATGAAATCAAACCTGGAATGCCTAATAAGCCGTTACGTTATTGAGAGCTACAGTAAGCTCCATGAATATTCTGGCAAGAATAATGTAAAATAAGTCTAATAAAAAAAACTTTCTCTTTGCTATGTCTTTATCAATCGTTCCACATTCAGTTTATAAGTCTGCGGCTTTGTTTCAAAGATGGCCAATAGAACCTAGCCAAGAGTTGAAACCGGGTCAACGCCAAATGCGGCAACTGTAAGAAGTTGGCTGCTACCTTTTGATGTCCTGACAGCCTGACGTGGCTTTGGTGTTGGCGGATTAACGGCATTCGGAGCAGGAGAAGCGCGCGGCGCAGCACGTGGCGTTGGCTGCGGCTGCGACTGCGACTGCGACTGCGATTGGGATTGTGATTGCAGCTGCAAATGGGTGGCAAGAACTGCCTCGGTTTCCGTTTCGGTGCCGCAATAGAGCGACGCATCGCTTGCAACATCAACGACATCCGCGTTGCGTACGATGTGATGCGATTTGAACACTGCGGCGGCTGATGAGCGCTTGGCACTGGGCGTCGTTTGTTGTTTGGCATCCATTTGTGCGCAGCGAGCGGTTTCGTGTTTTTGGCTAAGAAAGTTGGCTTAAACTTTGCGCATTGCATGTGCAAATTTACCCCACCCACTGTCTGTCAGAGAGCTGTTGCTCCACTTTCAGGGCACTTCACTTCGCACAACACTTGGGAATCGCTTTTGTTGTTTTCTCCTGATTGTTTTTTTTCACTCTTGCACGGTTGCATTCGGGCTATCGATCCGACAGGCAACCACCCCACTACATTAGGCCTAACAGTTGTTGTTCCATTTTTAAGGGTGTGTGTGTGTGTGTGTCGGCTGAAGACACGCTGTCTGATGATTAATTGACTAAATGATTGACCGACAGGCTGACAACGTCGCGCTTTTGCTTTTTTTCTTTCTTTATTTAATACTTTTATTTCAAGTATTTTTCATTCGAAGCGATTAATCAGGTCGTTTTCATTTTCACCCGCGCCACGCGTCGCCTGCGGCCAGCCACAACAACACGTAGCGACACCGCCGAAGCTTAACACGAAACTGTCGACTGTCACGCTTATGCTGGAGCTCGAAAAGCTTATTCTGCTAAGCGCATGCGTCGCCCAAAGAGAGCCACAGATTAAGAGAGTCAGAGAGAGAGCGAGAGAGTGAGAGAGCGAACGAGCGCACGCTTTGTTTTGTTTTGACATTTAACATTTTAAAGGCGCCGCATTGTTGTTTGTCTCTGTTACGTCATTAATTGTGTTGAGCGGCAGCTTTTGATGACGTCGCTTGGCAAGAGAACAATAGAAGATGCGATGAAGTGCGTAGTAAAGCTCTCTGCGTTAGATTATTGCAAAACTTTTGAGCTAATGAAAGTGAATGGGCACGCTTAAGCTGGTTTAAAACCGTTTAAACGGTAATTGAAATTTGTTTTTGATGGCTCGCTTTAAACTTTATTAACAGTACTTAATAGTTTCTGTTGCTTAAGCATGAGAATTATGGTAATTGTTTTTGTTGGTTAAATAAGAGCAAAATTTGTCATTTAATTACCAAATTGCATTCGCTTGGGTTAACGAGCTCTTCATTAGTGCTAGCCAAAGTTCTTTCACCCTATTCACAGCTGTGCACACACCCTAACCAATATAAACAAAAACAGCTGCATACTTTTGGGCTGACTCATTAACAGCGCCATTTTGCAGGCAGCGCACATGGATATGCAGCATATATTTTTTTTCAACGTTTGTATCTGCTGTGCTGTCTCTGTCGCACGTGTGCAGCGACTGCAGCTGAGGCAAACAAACAAAAGTTCACAGCAGACAAACAAACATAGCGCCGGTGCCGGTGCCGCAGCCGCAGTCACAGTTGTCATCATCGTCTTCATCGTCATTGTTGCCGTTGTTGTTGCTGTTGTTATTGTAGTTGTCGTCGTCGTCGTCGTCTTTGAGGTTGTCGTGTTGTAGCATTTGCTGTTGTTGCTGCAAGCGGTGCAACGTTGTCGCTATCTTTGTGTGTCACAATTTTGCACGCTTCCTTCAGCAGAGGCGATTGGAAATTGTTGCCGTTTTTGATCTATGCTGGCATGCGCATGCCAGCAACGGCAATTGGCCAAGCAAACACAAACATAGACAGACAGGCAGACTGAGAGACAGTCAGGCGGACAGAGAGAGAGGTGGCTGGAGGGCGGCAATTGCAAGTTAGACAGGGGCGTACAATGGGGCACCGACAAGTGCAGTGAAAACTTTTCGTAGCTAACAAGTTTTTCTCTTATTTCTTTTTCCATTTTGGTTTTTTTTTTTTTTTGTTTTGTTTGCCCAGAAGGCAGCGAAAGAAGCGACTGACAGTCCACAGCATGTGTATGACAACAATTTATGAACGGTTAAGCGTTGAAAATATTTTGGAAAAGTTGATGACAACACTAGGCGGGGATTATTGTCAATACACCCACCAAATATGCATAAGAGGCGGGCAATTTCTCAGCAGAGATGTTATATGCAACGTTTCCTCTTTCTCTTCGACTTTAATGGCAAAGGTTAGCGACATCGCAAAGAGCCAACAACCATTAAGAACTTCAAAATGACAAAGTAAATATTTGATTATTAATAATCTTTATCTTTAACCAACTGCATATTGTAAGGCGGCAAGTTTTTCATCTTTTTTTTCCGAATTTGTTAAGAAATTTATTTATTTATACCAATAACCAAATGACTACAAATATATGAGTGTATGAACAATAAAAAATGTTACCATATTTTATAGCCATTTCTTGATTTGTATACTTTTTTTTATCCAAGTTGAATTCTTGCAGTTTATTATTTGCATAACAGACTCTTAAGCCTTTGGGTGCCATTCCGCACTCTATTATGGGCTTTTTTTGAATAGGTAACTTTAGTAATAATGAAATGGCAGTTGGACTTACATTTCTTTAATGTTGGAGCTGGTGGCGGGGTTATTTGCTTGAGCTCCTTGCCCTGGCGTATCGACTCCATCAGCTGCTCCCGGGGTGAAGGCGTGCACTTTAATGGGGGTCCCAATTGACGTTCGGAGGCCTTGAACGAGAGCAATGGGTATTACTTGTTAACATTTGAGAAATAGTTAAGTGTGTAAGCTAGAATCCATAATGCAGAATGTAAGAAGTAAGCCAATGGGTTTGTTTAAGAAAATATATTAATTATATATATATATATATACACAACAACAAAGAAGTTCACAAATAGAGAGAGGGTTTGAAAGAGACAATGAATATAAATAGTTCAACATGGAGCAATGGACGATTGTATCAGGCATTTGTTGAGGTATTTGAAATGGAAATTGGGAACGCAACACACACCTTCTTTAATGGAGGCCGTGACCTGATGAACTCCAAGATCATCGCATGGGCATCCTTCTTAACGCGCGGCGGTACATCACCATTGACCATCACCTTGCGCAATTGGTACTTTCTGTGGTTAACAAGAAAGAAAGAGAGAAAGAGAAATTGTTATTATATTTGATTAGTTGTTTGTCTTGCGGTTAGGTCTGATACTCTACGAAAGAAAGTATACTAATAATTGTGTTTGGTTTGTTTATTGTTATTTTATATTAGAGGTTCTTTTCTAAATATTGTATGAAGATCAATAGAGATCTACTCAACAGAACACAATGTATCGTACAGCTGAGATAATTTTTTTTTATAGGCATTTTTTCATAAATCCCCTTTTGAGAAGCTTAAAATGGGGTTACAGGTTAAAAGTAATTTTTGTAATTTAAAAGAGGGGATCTCTTAGAATGAGAACAGTGTATCGCGCAATAGGGATGATTCATTTCAATAAGTATTTATAAATGTGAAAAGTACTTTTGAAATTAATGATAATTTCCTTAATAATGATAATTTCCTTATTTGAACAGAGTATTAAGCAATCAGGTTGATTACATTTAATATGAATATATATATATAGAAAACTCAAAAGCTAATTTGATTTGAATAATAATCAACATGGATATAAAGTTACTAGAACAGATACTCCTCCTAAAACATAATCTACTATGTTGTTAAAACAGAGTATTGTTTAACCGGGTTGATGAAAATCTATACAGGTGCTGAATAGAAACTTCTCTAGATTGATAAATTTGTTATTTTGCTTGTCATATGATAAAGCTACACTTGGAACAGAGTATCATGCAACCGTGTTGATTAATGTGAATGAGTTGTTTACTCACTTGGCGCGTATATCGCCCATCAGTATCTCATAGGGCGTCAGCTCGTATTCGATGGGCGTGCGCTCGTAGTTGCGCTTCTTCAGGCGAACGCCGCGTCGCAGTTCGTCGATAACCTGCACCCAGAAGCGTGCCTGGAGAGAAAAGAGAAAGAGAGATCAATAAAGAGAATCACTAGTTGGTAAAAGTTTCTTGCATACACACACACACATATATATACATATATATATATAAACATAGGTATAGATATTGATATGTTGAGAGACATGCACTAGACATAGGATTCATGCATTTTGGACATACTTGCAGCGTTCTCCACAGTTCCAGTTCGTGCTGGTTTGGGGCAGAAAGCAAGACACAGGTGGGAAAAAAAAGAGAGGGTTTGGGTTAGGAAATTGCAATCGCCGCTCACTTTAATCAGCGGCGCGCAGCGGGTAGGAGCAGCTACTTAAGTTGGTTGGCTTTTCACTTTTTCCGCCGCGGCGTTGCACAAATAAATATATTTTAATTAATTTAACCATAATTTAGACCCGCTGTGTGATCGAGTCAGGCGCCTCAAAGCCAATCGCTGCTCATTACGTGCAACACGTACGACACTTCAAATGGAAGTTGTGCCTCTTGGCGGGTTAACAGTGCGTATGAGTAATGTGTGTGATGGCAGGAAGCGTATTTAGCACACAATGGAGGAGAGACAGGGAGACAGAGAGAGAGAGGGAAGAGATTAAACTAGATGTAACATTGATTCGCATTTTCACTTTTCATGGTGGTCGTCGTCGCTTTTCCTGTTCCTGTCAACCATTGCGTCAATTTGTGGCAATACTCGTACAGCTTGTGGCAGCTCATTAAACATGCAAAATAGTGCGGCAGGCGAGAGGGCTGCCAATTTGCACCCACAAAAGCTGGGAGGCACACGTAAGTTTTTTTTTCTCTTTTCTCATTTATTTGGACACAATCGAAAGACAGAGCAATAGAAAAAAGTCGACAAGTGTTGCATTCAACGCTATGTTGTAGCTGCTGCGCTTCAATAAATGCAACAACAATGGCAATAACAACAAAAACAACAACAACAACAACAATAACAAAAACAAGAAGAAGAGCAACATCACCGCATCATGTGGCAGCTTCCGGAAGCGTTTGCAACAGTTTGTTGTTTGTTGTTAAGCTGCCGTGTTGCATGAAACATCGCACATGTGCGTAGCGCTTGCAAAATTCAAATTTGTTGTTGTTGTTTTTTTTTTTGGGGAGTTTTTTTTTTAGCAGACTCATCAACGAATATTAGCATGAAAACAGCAGCTACACAATGCTGCTCACCATCATCATCATCATTATCAAAGCCAGATCATTAGCATGTTAGGCAGCAAAGCGAAACACATGTAGGACCGTGTCTAGGAAAATGCAGTTTATGTTGATATGCTCGATAGCATCGCCTAAAAGGTGAAAGAGATTCCCCCTAAATAAGAAACGATACGCACCTGAAATGGGGCGAATGTTTAGTGTTGGGTCAGAAAGCTGTCAAACTGTTGTAGAAAATGATTTATGTAAGTATCATAAAGCTTACCATCAGGCTAACAGCATTATAATTCTTATAAAACGTTCTTATTCCTAATAACCAAAATATCTTAAGTT
Source organism: Drosophila pseudotalamancana (assembly GCA_037075185.1). NCBI lineage: Eukaryota > Metazoa > Arthropoda > Insecta > Diptera > Drosophilidae > Drosophila > Drosophila pseudotalamancana. Next base: position 649,676 of record JBAMCK010000996.1, on the reverse strand, counting down.
GGAATCAAGTAAGTTCATTATTAACAAAGCTTACGAAGTGTTGCCAGCTTTTATGCGCTTTGGGCTCTAAAGCTCGCTTATCCATTACATTAAAGCTTTAACGAGCTTCGAGAATGCTTTACACAAAGTAGAAAAGATAAACATACTCTCAAAAACTAACGGCTAACTCTTTTATTTAAGCGTCCTGCTATATACGGATAAAAGCTTTAAAAATGTAATGAATTCAAAAGCTTTAATGAGCTTTAAGTAATATAATCATGTGTACACAAAGTAGAAAAGATAAACATACTCACAAAAACTAACGGCTAACTGTTTTATTTAAGCGTCCTGCTATATACGGATTAAAGCTTTAAAAATGTAATTAATTCAAAAGCTTTAATGAGCTTTAAGTAATACAATCATAGTGTGGCTCTCAAATGCTTCTAGCACTTACGTAACTGTACAGTTGCAGTGTTATAAACAATCTTTCAACATATCTCTCAAACATATTTAATGCTTCAAATCAGTATGATGCAATCCCAGTTAACTTAAAGCGGGAGTGCAAAGCAACTGCATTCCTCTTCCAACATCACGTACACCCGAAAAAAAAAAAACAATGCCAACTAGCTAGAACTGAGCAACAGACAATTCCCCAGTTGGAAGCAACTGTTTCAGACACAAGAAGTTCACCAAAGCATGAAGCACAAAGAAATACATAGAAATATTCATGTAAAAAAAACTATACACTAAAGAATTTAAGCAATTCCAACGTAAAACTCCATTCAAAATCAGGGCAACAATCAAAAAAATTAAAAAAAAAAAAAAAACAAGAAAAAAAAAATGCGAAGCCAGATCCGAAACCATTTCAAAAAGTCTGCATATCGCGTGGGCTGGTCGTTCCGGTCTGAACAATCTGAGAAGAGGTCTACGAGGGTTACGACGGGGGTACGAACTACTATTTGTGTGACATTCTGAAGGCTGTTCGACTTCTGAGAAATTGATAAAGCGCTGACTATTAAAAGTTTGTTGAGTTTCGGTTCTACTAAAAATACACAAATACGAACATAAAGAAAATCAGCTGACATATAAACACTAGACAATAGGTAGACAAACGGAGAGTCGACGAACGAAGAGTGGGTGGAAAACCTTATCAATTTGAATGGGTATATCGCTTTTTCTGATAACATACACACTTTTAATCAAACTCTCCAGTTGTTAGGCATTACACAAATTTCTATCGACAGTCACTGCAAAAGAACTGTATTTTTCCTGCAATTGGGAGCTTAACTTTATGGCGGCTATATGAATGCATTGTATGGTCTTTAAACAACCAGACATGGGTATTAATTGCTCGATTGGACTGCGCCTCATTTCACAGTTTCATATTATTTGTATTTATTTTTTCTGGTTTTTAATCAACGCCTCTCAACGCAATGCAAATTTTTTGTTGATTTAATTATGAATATGGCGTTGATACGGGCATGAGTTAGGATGGGTTATATTTATGATATATGATACCGATATATATATATATATATATATATATATGTATATGTGAGCACGCGAAGCTATTTCTTGCGGTTTTTCTTTCCTGCTTTATCAACATGCAAATTGATGTGTGGGGCGTGTGCCCAAGGTAACTTACACAAATGGGGCATATCAGGATATTGGATACGCTTTACGGTTTACTAACAAATCATACAAATCAAGTGCAAGTTTCGTAACTTTTTAAACTGATTATTACAGCTGGGATACTTGAAACTTAAGTGGGATGTGGTTAGCAGTTCGATGTATCAAAAGAATAATAATATAAAATATATTATATTATATATTTATTATAAAATATTCAAATTGCTATAGCTCGGTTAAATATAGACCGATTTCAAAAAGTTATACCTTTTAGAGCTCAGAAAACTTACTAAAAGAGAATTAAATCATCAATTGTTGATTCTAGAAACAAGCCTATTTTGGAAAAAATTGCAGTGCTACCCCTTGTCATTTTTTCAAAAATCGAAAAAAATTTTTTTTTCGGGTTTGCAGACTTTTTGAATGCCAATCGATAGTGCTGCTCCATAAGACCTCTAAAATATGTAGCTTTTGAAAATCAAACATAATTTGTCCAAGTTAGAGTCACTTAAGCCACGAAAATAAGGAAATAAAAGTGAAATAAATACATTATTTATGGATATTTGGAAAATGGAAGAATATATTTATACAAAATATTTTGCATACTCGTTATAAAATGTTCTAGAATAAATGTTTAAAATTTCAAGTCTGCAGCTCTTTTAGTTTTCGAGATCGACCCATTAATACAGCCTGACAAGCAGACGGATCGACAAAATGTGGTTATTTATCAATTTCAAATTGATATAACTCAGTTAAATATACACCGGTTTTAAAAAGTTATATCTTTTAGAACTCAACAAAAATTACTAGAATAGAATAAAATAATTAATTGTCGATTCTAGAACAAAGCCACTTTTGGCAAAAATTGTGATGTCACCCCTTGTAATTTTTTCAAAATCGAAAAAATTTTATTTTCGAGTTTATAGACTTTATGTTTTCTAATCGTCTATTAGAGTTTAAAAATATGTAGTTTTTGAAAATCGAACATAATTTGACCAAGTTAGAGTCAGTTTAGCCACGAAAGTAGGCTAATAAAAGTGAGAAATAATATATTTATAGTTTTATATATATATATAGAATATATTAATATTTCATTTAGTAAAACTAATTTTTGCGACTAAAAGATATAAAGGAACAAATATTTAAAGAAATGTTGCTTAATATAAAAGTAAAAGCACAAACTTTTGAAATGAAATTAACAAACTTTTACTTTCAAGATCGAAACCCTGTAAGTTGTATCAAAAAATTTAAAAGCCTTCCGCTGTAAATCCACAATGTCCAATTTTTTGTTTTTGTTATTTTTTTTTTGGCCATTTTTGAAGGCTTGCGTGTTTGGCCAATTTGCGTGCGAGTCTCAATGAATTTTGGAGGTCCAACAGAAAACCACAAGCGAATTCCCAAGCCGGCCCCCAACTTTTATTATTCAAAGGTCACAACTATATGTATATATGTATGTGTGTTTATGTGAATCGAAAATATTTGGCACTAATGTGTCGCACATTAAATGTAACGCACATAGTCGAATTCATTAGGATAATGGGAGCTGTGAAACCACTGCGAGTCGATTAATAGAATTAAAAGTGAATTTTGTTTTTGGTTTTTGGTTTTTGCTTTTGCTTTTAGGTTAAGACAAGTGATAACTCTCCCACCCCTTTCATCTGCTATAAAATATTTTAAAAAAGAAAAAAACAAATCCGAATGATAATGTTAATGATAATGATGATGGTTTGTAAGATTGGAAGAGGTGCGCCAAATAGTCGTGATTCGCTGGGTAGCCCACTTTAAAGACCATTAGTGGCTTTTCGTCAAACATTGCATAACACATCGAGTGTAAGAGAGGTATTTTTTTTCTTTTTTTTTTTATTGTTTACAAGCATTGTAAGGTGACTCACCCAGTCGTTGAAGCCCAGCTTCGCCAGTTCGTATTGCGTGCTCTGAGATGATTCTGATGCCTTTATTAACTTATCGGTATCTGCAATGAAATATAGATATATATAAGTACATTTATCATATGCAAAGTTCAGACTCGAGTAGCTTTTGTTTTTCTTCGAACTTACCTTTGTTTAGGATTTGCTGCAGAAATATTCGCAGCTCTATTGTTTCCGTTACCAAGGCGCGGCACACGGCTTTGTAATGGTTCTCTGGTAATGCGGGCTTTATATGGTTTCTGCAGGTCTGCAAAGCAAATAAATTGGAGTTTAACAAACAGTTGAACGTAATCAAGTTATAGTATGATTTGTATTCTACGAAACTTTAGCTTTAACTTGAAATTTATAGTAAATCATTTTCAATTTCAATTAAATTTTTATAACTTTTTACGCATATTTTAATGGTATTATAAATCGAGACATGAAATTTTCATTTATAGCTACAACTTCCCTATTTGCTTCTTGCTTTTAATACTTATGTACCTATATAAATATTTATTTATCTATTTGAAACTACTTCTAAGCCTTTTATTTGTCTATAAACTTAACACAAAAATCCGTTGCAAACTTTCAACAGCTGCAGCTTCATTTCTAATTAGCTCTCCAGCTGGGCCAACAACGCGACTAACTGGGCCATAACCCATGCTGTACAATCGATAAACCCAGAGCTGTTGTTTTGTTTTTCCTTTTGCAGATGCTTCATTTGCATTTGGCGCAAATGTGTCAGAAAAGTCAGGCAAGTGGAAAATATTGCAAGCCATCGAGTGGATCGACTGAGCAACCAGTGCTCAATGTTGCTTGACAGTAATGTGTCAATTCTATAAAGTGGCTCATTAGAGAGGCTAGAACGCGCCGACAGGTGGCGCTGCTGCTGCTGCTGCTGCAATCCGATGCATGTGATGAGCAAATGCGCATTGAGCTGGAAAGCTGGGTCGGGGGGAGGGTCTGGGCCCATTATGTTAGCTATTATGGCCAGCGGCTCAATCAGCAATGCAATGCTGTTTATCACACGCCTCAATGCCAAATTACCAAATGATCGTGATCTTTTGGTTATGGATTGGCTTGGAACTCCAACTTGGATGCGGATGCAGTGCGAAACGTGAATTCCTACAACGCATTTAGCTGTGAAATCAAGTGCAGAGCGATTTCCTATTACGAAATGGCTGCAACTTGATGGCTATTTGGTTATTCAATATCTGAGCCACTGGAGATGCGGTCTGGTCTGGTCTGGTCTGGTCGGGCTGGATTGGATTGGGTTGGGTTGGGCTGGGTCTGGTCTGGTTAGTGTAATCTAGAACCCGGGCAATTGAGCTGGACAACTGAGCGCTCGTTGTTTTGCGGTTAGCCGCGTTATAGATACACCAACAGATACTGATGCATAGATACTGCTAACAAGTATCTGGAGAGTGCGCCTCACTCGGCTTGGTTAACTGTAAGTGCAACTGCTCTTGCGTCCATGCAACGTGCGCTAAACTAGTTTTCCCACACTGCCTCCGACTGCATATCCATAACTCTTATATCAGCCTTACATACAGATAAATATATACATATACATATACATATACGAGCCAAATGGAGCAGTCAAAGCCTGGTCAAAAGGTTACCCAAACGACGGCGCACCTTCAAAGACAGACCTAGAATGCTTGATAACGTGTACGTAAATACCCTGTAAATCGTGGATAGATTAATCGTGGATTAATTAAGAATTAAAATAATAATAAATAATAAAATAAATAAAAATATATAGGAGGTCACGATTTCTTTTTAAGTATTCAATGAATTTTATTATTTTCCTCCTTTGACAACATTTTCTTGTATAGGGTATCCCAAAATGCAACTGACTCATGATGCCAAAAGTTCAGTTGAACTGGCAAAACTTTGATTTGATTCAATTTGCATTCGCGTTTGGGCAATTTATCAGCTGCCGACTGACAAAGAAAAATATGTCGAAATGTCAAGAGTGGTTTTTCTTACCTCGATTATATGCTCCAATTCTTTGGTATTGTTGCGCTCCTCCTCCGTTTCGTCGTCCCAGCGTTTGTCGCCCTCCTCAATGCCCTCATCAATGCAGTCATCGTCGTTTTCTATAGTATTAAAAACATATATATAGATACATTTATATACAAAATGTAAAACAACATTAAGATATATGGAAAATCGTTTAACGAGTTATTCATAGTGTGACGAATTTTGTAATCTAAACACAAACCCTGAATTTCACAATATTTTGTTATTGTTTACATTCAAAGTAAATTACATTTGAATATATATTCAAGTAGGTTCCATTATTTTATTATTTTTTTCGGATGCTCAAGTGATTCATTTGACAACCTTGCAGCTGATTGTGGCACCCCGTAGCCTATAGAAGAGATTACTCTTGTTCATTTGCCTCAACCTTATTGTTGTAATGCTTTTCTATATATATCTATATAATATATATATTATTTATGACTCAATTCTTAAGCTTGGATGTATTCCAAGTTTATTCGCATTTTAAATGGGCTATAAGTTTATTTTATAAGTACTGTATCAGAAGGTTCAACTGTTTCTTGGCCTTGAAGAATGTTTATTATTGTTTGCTTTAAATCAATTTACACAAAAATATAAACTCTTTTTGATTTAGAAATGGTTTCTGCATATTTTTTTAAATTTTCTCGAATAACTTTTCTATGTATTCAATAAAATAAAAATGCACAATTAAATAAATTTTCAGTGCTTGGAACTCATAATCTAGATAGTTCATATTCTTTAAAAATGAAGCTGTTTTAGTATTTTTCTTAACTAATTTTAAATTATATTATCAAATCTTACCATCTGCTGTCATGAAGTGGAACAAATTTTCAAGCTCCTGCGACATTTGGCACTCCTCGTCCTCTGGAAAATTATAATCCAAAGCGGCATAAACAACTTCCGCTAATTCGCTTATAATCTGTAAAATAGAAGAGGAAGAACAAAATGTTAAAGAATTAAAAAAATAATTTAAAAAATAATATAGTTATATAAAAGAATATGCTAAGTGAGTAAAAATCACCGACACACAAAATTTGTAATTCCCAATCTATTATTTATGGAAATTAGATATCGAAATATAATGTCATACGAGTTGTGCATATGTTATACATTAATAAATATTTCAAACTGAAAGTCTTCAGCTTTTGTAAATCCCGATATCGGTGCATTCGCACACACACACACACACACACACACACAAACACAATCAGCTGGGATTCACATTGTAGGCCATTAAAATATTGAAATATTTTGTATTAATTACAACAATTAGTGAACATAGGTTAAGGACATTAGAGCAGACATTAAATTGACAACGTTTTACGCATTGCCATGCCATCTACTCTCTAGCCCTTTCTATGGCAAGGGTTACTCTGTTCAGGCATTCGATTTGGCTGCAGGCCTGGCCCAGAGTTAGTTTCGCTGTCAGTTCATTAAACTGGCACTTTAATTGGAGTTGAAGTTGACGCTTCGTAGAAACTGAAACAACGACGCGCAAATAAACACTAATTGTTTGTTTTTGTTGCTGCCGTTGTTGTTGTTTTTGTTATTGTTGTTGTTGTTGCTGCTGCTGCTTGGGCGCTACAATTTTTTGCCTGCTGAAGTTCGAGTTCAGGTGCAACAGTAACAGCAGCAGGCGTCAGCTTCAACTTCAACTTCAACTTCAACTTGAGCCAACAAGACACAACAAACAACAACGATGACAACATCAAACGCCCAAGTGCAACACATTGTTGTTGTTGTTGTGTGTTTGCTTCAGTTGCTATTGTTCACTTTCACTTTGGTGTTGGGGCACTTGCCAAAAGTGTTAAAGCACTAAAACTGAAGAAGCCGTTAAATAATAATTTGCAGCTGCCGCCCGATTGAGTTCGTTTTGGCTGCCAGTGAATAACAGTTAAGATATAAAATATATATACAAAAAAAAAACAAAAAAAAAACTCGATCAACAACATGTCTCGATCGCCCACGCAGAAAACATTTCGATGCCGGGGGATTATAAAACACACACACACACACACACAAAGTCAAAATCTTCACAATCGTCTCTGGTCTAGGTCCACGTCTATGCCAGTTGCCATTGTTCCACTTGATTTCGTTATTATTATGAAAATTAAATGATAAAACATTGTGACAGCTGCGCATTCGATGCTACCGGGGAACTGGATGCCATTTACAAAGCCTGACACATGTGGCATGTGGAAACTAATGCCAGCCAAAGCCAAAGCCAAAGACAGAGCTGGAGCTAGAGCTGGAGCTGGAGCCAACCTCTGCTAGAGCTTACATCATTCACAAGAAGTGCAACAGCGACCACTCATAATTAATGCGAATAAATCAAGTTGTATACATACATACATATATGTATATATGGAGATATATAGTTAGATATATGCATATATAGAAACTACTTGGCACAGTTAGGATACTTTGTATGGTATACAAATTACAAAACAGGCTGCGTCATCATGTTGTTTTGTCTAATGAGTTTTCCTACTTGATATTACTCAAAAAGAAAATCTATAGAGTGGAGTGGAAGTACGCGGAACGTATATATGTATATATAATTTTAAATACGTGTATTAAAAGTTATAGTTTGAGTCCAGTTTAAGTTACTTTCGACAAAAAGTCCTTCGCAACTAAGTCTCCAAAGACTAACAATCCATTTGCACGAAGAGACAATCGATTTTTTGTAACTAGGCTAAAATGGTACTTATTATACTTAGCTGAGAGGGTCAAGGTCAATTGTCGGATTTTTAGAAGCAACTAAAGACAAACACAAACATGTGCGAGAATTTCCTTATTCTATCATTAACAGACTTTACTGAAAGATTCGTAATCGCCTTGCAAGTATTTTCAAGCTTTAACCAGTTGAGAATTACAAAAAAGGTCGCAACGCAAGCGAAGTCTAGGTCCAATTTTTTATATTTTACCTCAATTGTAATGCATGTGCAATAATATAAAATAAATAATCATTCTATAATATTTTATATAAATATAGGATATAAATATAATACCAAATAGAGCTTTACTTTCATTTATGTTCATTTATGTTCAATTGGTAAGAGTTCAAGCCAATATATGCAAATATACCAAATTATTTTATAGAGCTCTTAATAGACTGTCAATTAAAGCAACCCACTAGCTCCTTTTGTAAAGTATTTAAACAAAAGACAGAAGTACCTGTTGGCGGGTTACACAAACATTGTGACAAAACCCGTAATGCCTTTTAGCAAGGCTCTAATTATGTGAGGTGCGGACAGCAACAACAAAAACAAAAATACATGCATAACGACCCTGGGAGACTTCCAAGGAGGGGCCGTAGATCAGGTGGGCCTGTGAAGTTTCTCATGCAATTAGCAAAGAGTAGAATTGCCAGCTGGAAGACTGGGAATATGCGCGTTGTGGCAAAGATCTTTTTCTAGCTGAAATACCAAAGGGGAGTTTTTTTTTTTTTGCTGTGGTTGCTTCTAGTCGCTAGTTTTGCATATCTATTAGACAGGTATATATGGAGTATTCGCTACACACACCCACACCCACAAGCTAAGTTAAGTTCGTGTTCGTGTTCGTGTTCTCACCATGGTTTAAGTAGTGCTTCGTACCAATAATATCAAAGTTGAAATCCAAAGCGCAAACATGCAACGCGCCAATTATCAGACCCAATTTCCACCAACATTTAGTTTGGCCAACAAGGCGGCCAAAAAGGTTCCCAACACGCCCCAAAAGACGAAGCGCAAAGGCTTGGAAGTGGGGGCTGCTGGAAGTTGGCTAGCTAAGGGGTCTATTTCTTCTTGTTTTTGTTGTTGTTGTTTTCTGTTTTCAAGGGGCTCTCCCGTTCGTGTTGTCGTCACCGCCGTTTGGCGTGCCGGTTGTCAATCTTGTCAGTTTAACCTTTCGACTGACCTCCATGTTCACTTTTTAGTTTGGCTAGTTGCAGTTGTAGCTGTTTTTTTTTTTTTCGTTTTCGTTTTTGTTTTTGTCTGTTGTGGTTGCTGTTGCTAGCTTGTTAAATTGTAGTTTCTGTAGCAAACATAAAAAACAGTCCAAGCACAACCGAAGCAAAAAACATTTCTGCTGATTCAGCACCAACAATTAAGGCGGCAAAGGTGACAGGAAGCGAGTGGGCGTGTCTATTTTATGAAGTTATATAAGCAAGACGTCAATTAGTTTTATGCTTTTTTTTTATATATTTATAATGGGCTGTTATATATCTGTCAAGAGCGGGGGATCTGATATATTTATTGGGGTAGGTTAGATTGACTACTGGGAAAGAACGATAAGGTCTTGAGCTGCTTGAACTTGCTGCGGGGGTAAAAATTCCCAAACGGTTAAAGCATATGTGGTGTGAAGTGTGTGAAGAGATGAAATAGTATTTCAGTAATATATATTATTAATATATTTATATTATATATATATATATTCTTTAGTCGTTCATTTAAAAGAAAAACACGCTCAACTTATATAATCAACTTGTTCACATATGTAAACATTAATAGATATGGAATACTTGGAAATATTAGTGAATGTAAATATTATAATTACATATTGGGTTACTCAGAAACTTATATATTATTGATAAATTGCAAACTACAATTCTGCGCTGCTTCAAGCGCGGGAGTTTGCAGCTTGATTATGTCAACAATTTCTAGATTTATTAACCCACTAATTCTCTAGACTTGAGTGTGTTATCTCGCCAGATTCTTATCACTTTTCGTACTGTTGTCAGGTTGACACTCAGTTTAAATAAGTCTTTAACAAAATCTCTGATTCTCTCAATAAACTAATCTCAAGAGAAGCTGCTCAAGCAAACTCTCTGCCTGAAGCTTCTGCCTCGGCATTATCACAGATTGGAAACTATCTGAAAGCAAACCATGCTTCATTCAAAACTTACTTTTCTTATACTTATATACATATAATGTATAATGAAAAATGTGAAATTGTTATTGTTATTGTTATTGTTATTCAGACTTCAGCTGTTGTCTCTTTGGCAAGCGCGTCGCGAATCGTGCGAATCTTTTGTTTTTTTTTTCTGTCTGTACAAGCAATAATTTTAGACTTGTAATACCTAAGTAGTTATACCTATATATACACAAATAGATATGTATATTTATATATATAGAAAATTAACCCAGTTCGCACGTCGATTCCAAAACAAACATAAAGCAAAGGCAGAAGAAAACAACACAAGAAACACACACAAGACATGCACAGTAAGGTGCATAGCATAGCATAGATAAGTACTATATAATATATATGTAGATATATATGTAAATCTTTATATACAGTTACAGAAAAGCCTTAAGTGGGGGCGTGGGTGTGGCATTGTAAGAGGGCTAATTGCGGGCATATTTGCGGCAGAATGTGCAAATATTATTATTTGAAATGCCGCAGTTACAGCTACAGATAGTCAAGAGACAAAAAGGCCACGCACTCATTCACACACACACACACACACACACACACACACACATTTGCAAGCATTCACACACACGTATTCACACACTCACAATTCACAATTCACTTTCACCTGCTGATAAACTGAGAACCTGTGCATGTTATGGATACGGCGCAGCTCGCACTTCTTCTACATGCATCTAAAATTCATAATTTTTGCAACTCTATCTATTCCCATACCCCTCTCTCCCTCTTTATATATGTAACCTGTCCCTATCGCGCTTGTGCTTCGCGTATTTGGGTCAAACATGCAAACTCATTGAGTCTGAGACTCGAAGTCTCGTCGCTGCCAAACTGGAAAATCGCAAATCTAAAATTGTATAACCTGCTCCGGCAACCGCTGTAACCACTAGAGATGGGAATTTATCGTGCCGCGGTGCGTGTAACACGAAAATATATTGAATAAATTAAGCAATGGTCAGACTTATCATTAGGAATAAACTACAAGTATTTCTTAGATAGTAATTCGATCGAAATTGAAAATGCATTTTAAATAGAAACAATTATTAGAAATCAGACTTATCAATAGGAATAAAATACAAGTATTTCTTAGATAGTTATTCGATCGAAATTGAAAATGCATTTTGAATAGAAACAATTATTAGAAATCCGGAGTTTTTAGCTATATAATAAATACATTGTATAATACGACATAGTTGAATGAAAGAAAGATACAAGATACACTTTTTAATAATAATGTTATTCAATAGTTGATTAAGTTATATCAAATAGATTAAAGACAACAACAAATTGTAGAATTAACAAAAAACATACTCAAAATATAATTAAATAATATTTTGAATTATATTTTCATTCCTATGTTTATCACAATATATAATCGATAATTCTACAATACACAAATGAGGCCAAACTAAATAAATTGAATGCTGCTTATAAATAAGAAAAGCTTAAAGTAGAGATCCTATAGATATATATACATATATACACTAAGGCAAACAAACGCATCTCTACCTCGTCCGTCTCGGAAGCCAGGCTCTGTTGCGTATCTTTGTATCTGCGGCCATAAATTGCGCCCACTTTGATCTCGCCACATTGAATGTAAAGTGCTTAATGGCCAACTGGTACGAACCTTTGTGTGGTATAAAATTGCATTGTAATTTACAAAAACAAAAACCAGACGAAGGCACAAAAAATAAATAAATATATATAACTACAATATATATGTGTGTGTGTGTGCAATTCCAGTTGCAGTGCAAATGCGAATAGAACATGTTTCTGTTTTTCCTACATCTATCTGAGAGTCTGCGAGTTTTTCGCTTTGCTCGTTCTTCACGTTCTTTTGGGCTCCCCAGAGATTTTAATCGTTGTCGCCGAGCGCCTTGTCAACATTTCAACGTTTTGCTTCTGCTTTACATTGGCGTCGCATTTCTATACCCTGTACTCACACATTGTGCATTACAGCAAAAGAGAACGGGCATATAAATGCAGAAAAAGAAACTGTTCGACTGCTTATAGCAATACATTAATATATCTAAGATTTATTTTTACTGCTCAATACTGTTGACCTTTATATTATATCATCGCAATAAATCAGGTTTGAATCAGTTAGAATTTGAGCATGTACTATTCTCTTAAATACTATGATTATCTTGAGTTATGTTTAGTTAACTTCGCTGGAATCTTGCTTAACCTTCAATAACTGCACTTTGTATTCCTCAATCATATTCAACAAAGAACTCAGAATGATGTTGTATTTATTTTGAATCACATTCGTTTAGTGTTAATAAAACAAGTTTAAAACAAATTGTTAATTAACATTGTTAATTGTGTTAATTAAATGAAGAACACAAATCTTCAAAAGCGCTGCAAACCGTTTTATTTAAAATTAGATACTAAGATTTCTTCAAGCTTAAGCAAATATTTTACTGCCGTAAGCTCAACTGCAAATTATAACCTCCATGGCAATTATTATTTAATTAACAGGACCTTGATTTTTATGATACCCTGTTACTATGAAAAAAAGTGTTATATGAGACAAGAGTATTCAAATGAAAATTAGTAAATTTTATTCATAATTATGAGAACAATAATAATTAATTTTAGCGTTATATATACGATTTTTTTTATGTAAGTTAAATGAATCTAGATCAAAATATTATTATGATAGCATAAACCAAAAAGAGGAGAGCGCTCTTCTCCTAACTTTGATCCAAATACGTTTTAATATCCTATCTTTATTAATTAATAATATTAAAAAATGCATTTACTGTAAGCTGCAATTTCTTTTGCATTCCTTAAAAGCATGTTGAGAATCGTAGCATCTGGATGTTGATTATAGCTTAGAGAACTCAATGCGCAACTCTATAAGGAAAAGTAACCTTGATGATATTATATAAAGGCTTGAGCATTTAAAATCAAATCACAGTTACATTTCAAATTCGAAGACAAAATCAAGAAACGTTACAAGGATGATATTCAAGTACTTGAGAGATCCAAGTGAGGGAGAATTGTTCAAAGGTCGCGATGCATTCAAGTACTTGGATAGGGGTATGAAATGGGTAGGTTGGTTGCCTCCTGAAAGAAGCAGTCCCTATTACTACTTCTACATCGCTTGGATGGTATATATGCACTTCTCGGTAATGATTTATTTGCCAATTATGCTCGTCATCGGCTATATAGTGAATTTTGAGAGCTTATCGCCACAGAAATTCTTATGCTCGGTGGAAGTATTTTTCAGTGTACTCAGCCTAGTCATTAAGATAGGCATGACCGCATCGAGTGTATCGATTTTTGAGAAGGCCAAAAAAATGCTAGATACACTGGATAAAAGCTGCGTTACTATCGAGGAACGCATCGAAATACATCGATGCACCGTACAATGCAATATCGTCTATATCTGCTTTCAAGTAGCGTATTTTGTTTATGCAACATTTTCCTTTCTGAGTTCCGTATTAGCTGGAACAATTACCTGGGCAACGTATAATCCCTTTGTGGACTATCGTACAAGTACGAGAAACCTTTGGATTGCGGCCACATTCGAATATATTATCGGTTCAAATGCTATATATGGTGATCAAATGACCGATATTTATCCGATGACATTCGGCATAACTTTACGAACCCACCTAAAATTGCTAACCGAACGGGTTCACAAATTGCGATCAGATCCAAATGAAAGGGAAGAGAAGAGCTACAACGATTTGGTTAATTGTGTTAAGGTACACCAAATTTTACTGGAGTAAGTTATCGTAATTCTATATGAAAAGGAAGCTCTTTAAAAGGGTAAATTTTGCTTTCAGCTATTGTGATCTATTTCGTCCGCTCATCTCGCAAACATTCTTCACTCAGTTATTAGTGATTGGAATCGGTTTGGGTTTATCGTCGATTAATCTGATGTTCTTCACAAATTTCTGGACCGGCGCGTTGACAATTTTATTTGTTACGGTATTGCTGTGCGAGACATTTCCCTTTTGCTTTCTCTGCGAGCTAATCCAGGACGATGGCTTCAATTTAAACTTGGCTATATTTTACTCAAGATTTTTCGGTGCGAGTCGGCGCTATAAGTCGACACTTTTTTTCTTTCTGCAAAATACTCAGCGACCGATTTCCTTTATCTCCGGAGGATTGTTCCCTATCTGCATGAGAACTAGCATTACCGTAAGTTAAACCTTAATACTTTTTTAGCTCTAAATTATTGTTTTTTTTTTTTTTTAACTATTTCACAGTTCACCAAGTTTGCCTTTTCGGTGGTTACTATTGTCAAACAAATGCACATTGTGGAAAAACTGAACTTAAAAGCTAACTAAAGGATTTTTTTCATTAACTTGAGCGAAGACACCCTTGGAATTATTTTGAACCAACTTAGTAGAAAATACGTATATTTCTTCACTTATTTAGAGGTCATGAAAATCTTACTGCTATAATCTGTGTTCGGGCATGCATAATACAAGCTAAGCTAAAGGGTTTTTAAATTAATTATTAACAAAATACTAATCTATATAAAATACTCCTTAAATTCATGAGTAGAAAATATCAACAGTAGTTAACAATCTACTCTTATCTCTACCTATCAAAGTTCTATTACGTATTATGCAGATAAACTTATTAGCTACTCACAGATCATTAATTGCTTGATATAGTAGAAATATAAATATTAATATGGCTTCATAAAAATGTGGTTAAGAAGTTAAGTCATAATGTGGATACAGGGTATATTCTAGTATGGCAATTGCTACAAATTGGTTTTGCTCTAGACTCCTGCGCATGGACCAACATTGATCACGACTGGCCAGATAGACAGCAGAGACCTGTGCATCGACCGTCTACAAGAAGTTCGAGTCCAAGTCAAGTTGAGAGCTACTTTGCGCTGCTGGTCGGTGGCTGCTGCTGCTGCTGCTGCTGCTGTTACTTCTGCTGCTGCTGCAGCTTCTGGTGGTGCTGCTGTTGCTGCTGGCTGCCTGTGTGTTGTATGTATTTAGACATGGCATTCTTTCTATGGAAACAATTGCATAAAATGTGAATCCTGATAGCGACAAAAAACCACAAGACAAAACACTGGCTAGCTTGGCCTGGCCTGGTCAGGGCTCGACTTGGTATTGGTATTGGTCTTGGTCTTGGTCTTGTCGGGTCTAGTGGTCTAGACTGGTCCCATGTGGCGTTACTGGTCACTGTTTCTGAGACAAGAGACTCAAACTGCAACAGAAGCAACAGCAACAGCTGCCCGGCAACGAATCACCATAAAGTCAAGTTGTATAGTTGCAGAGAAATATTGCTTTATGTCAGCATTCAGTCTATTTATTTATTACATGCAACCCTTTTGTATTTTCTGTAAAACTAAGGCTATGAGAATTGTATAGAAAGGCTCTGGCAACAACACGAACCAAAATGTGGCTTTATGTCAGCATCAAGACTTACAGCACCAATGAGAATTGCATAGAAAGGTACTAGCAAAGTTGTTTTTGTGGTAAAGTGCGAATATAAGTTGCAGTTATTATATAACTAGACATATGAGAATTGCATAGAAAGGTCAATAATATTGTCTATTTATGTCTTACATGATACCTCTATGCATTTATATATTACTAAAGCTATGAAAATTTCATTGCAATAGGTTGAACCAAAATGTGGCTTTACGTCAGCATCGAGACATACTACAAGTATGAGAATTGCATAGAAAGGCACTAGCAATGTTGTTTTTTGTGGTAAAGTGTGATCATAAGTTAATTTATCAGCATTAACACCAAATTTCTAAACAATTTGCAACTCATTTGCCCAACCCATATCGAATTGGTGTGCTGTACGGGTTAAAATCTAACAAAGTTCAAGTATGACCACCTGGAAAAGCCCCATCACGCAGCACTTAGCACACATAAAAGAAAGAGAAGGAGAAAGAGAAAGAAGGAGTGAGAGAGAGATCGCGATCGGTTGTACAGGAAAAAACAGACCAATCCCCCATCGATAATAATCGGCAAACAAGTTTCATAGTTTGACCGACGCGACGCGACGCGACGCAACGCAACGCTCAAGACATAATCCCTGGGCGCATTGTGCTTGGCCAGGCTATAACGGAACCGAACAAAACGCTAATTGTGCACGCCTCTAGAACATGACTCAAATCAAAAGAAATAGCCATGGGCCATGGCCCAAGCAACAAGACTCGGCCCAAACTATACAGATATCAATATTTGGGCATCTACACTACAGACAACAAAATTGAAGGCGATGGCGGCAATGAGATATCACAAAACGCTGGCGTTTAATTGGGTAATTGGCTCAAGTACCGTACGTAGTATTACGTACACAACCACATCCACATCCAACAGACCCCGAGCATCCAAATTGAAATTCTCGCACATGACTCAAAATAAAAACGGGGAGTGGGACCCAGACTCGGCGACTTGATCTGGCTCGAAAGCCAAATTGCAAGTGTTCATCGATCCAAAGGGGGCGGAACGGAATAAAACTTTGGTAGTTGGGTGTTAGCTGCGGTTATGAATTGACGTCTGTTTGGGTCAGGCTGGCATCGAGAAATAGAATAGAATGGTAAGTCGGGAAGTCTTTGACTGAGCACAGCTCGTGACTGGACAACCAGTTATCAGCCAACGGACTCTTCCCAGTTCCCATGATGGTAAAACTGGGCGGCAGCTCTAGGCTTTAACTGCAGCAGCAGCAGCAGCAGCAGCAGCAGCAGACTCAAAAAAACTATATATGTATATTTATATATATGTATTTATGTATATAGAGAAAAAGTAACTGTTACTTGCAAGTCAAGCAACTCGTTTGCGTCTTCTTTCTATTTTGCTGAATATATGCAATGGCAGAAAAGCCTTCGAGCCAAAATAAACTAGGAGAGTGGTCAGAAGACATACTTGGAAGTTTATATACTCTAGGAATCAATTAGGAATTTACATGGAAAACATATTATTGTTATTATCTATAGGAGAAAGGAAGTTGCATTTGAAGCTCTAC
This sequence comes from Drosophila pseudotalamancana, assembly GCA_037075185.1. Classification (NCBI taxonomy): domain Eukaryota; kingdom Metazoa; phylum Arthropoda; class Insecta; order Diptera; family Drosophilidae; genus Drosophila; species Drosophila pseudotalamancana. The sequence continues at coordinate 632,256 of JBAMCK010000996.1, read as the reverse complement.
GTAATAATTGGCAAATGCATACAAAGTGGCATAAAGAAAACTTTGCCTTTTTTCATATTATTACCATAAAGTTTGTTAACTGTAAATAAAGCCAATTATTAAAAAATTTGAATCAAAATTAATATTGCTTGGAAGAACAAAACTTTTCAATGCAAACCAATGCCTTTTTTTTAACCATATTTGGCAAACTAATAAACTTGTTTGGAACTATCAACAACTCTGTTTTAGTGAAGGGAATTATTTTATAAGTATATATACAACATAACACATTTATAGCAAATAATATTCTGATGCTTTCAATTGGATCAAAAAGTGAACGGATGCTGTGCTGAAAAGCGTATTAAAAGACTGGTTCGCTCTTGAGTGTTGTGAGGCCTTAAAGTGGCAAAGCAATTGAACAAGTGAACATGTATGAGAGTGTGTGTGTGTGGATACGTGTGTGGATGTGTGTGTGTGCGTACATAGACATGTTGGCTATGGCTGAGTTTGACTTGGACTACGAATTGGAGGCTGCTAGACCAGCCCATTCAGGTGATGCTTTAATGAGTCCTTTATCACGTCGACTCGCATGCAGCATGCAGCATGCAGCATGCACCATGTTCGAGAGACTGTGGCATGGCAATGGGATGGCTATAAGAATTATGGCTTCATTGTGAGCGCAGTCGGTTCCCACCGTTCGGACCGGGTCGATTGTGCGAAAGGTTGAGCGGGTGTGAGGAAGAAATTCAAATGCATTTTATTTTAATTTCAAGTGCAGCAACACTTGAACTTTACATTCGATTCAAAGGTTGGGTGTTTGCCTAACGGTCATCGGTGTACGAGTGTGCAGCAAGCCGTAACAGCAGCTGTCAAATATTTGACAAGTATTCAATAACACAACGACGAATAGTGTTTGCTTAGGCGCCCAAAATCCAGCCTAGAACGAAAACCCGGTCATTGGACTCGTGCCGCACACGGCGGGATTTGGGCTCCGGACGTCGAGCGGTACGTCACGACGCATGCAATTACATGCAGCCATAAATACAATTGCTTCAGGTATCGACTGGAGAGTCTAGAAAGACAATCTCGCAGACGCCGCTTCAGCGAGCCATGAACTTGCCTCATGGCTGGCCATGCCTAAGCCAAGCTTATAATAGCTCTTCCTCTGCCTTTCGCTGGCTGTTCTATGTAAACAAAGAGTGCGGTAGAGGGGGAGGGGAGGTCAGCCGAGCAGCGCCGACAGCGTTTAGTTGATCGACACTTTTATGTTGACGTCGTGCGCGTTGTCATCGTCATCATTGGACTTCATCGTCATCGTCATCGTCGTCTTCGACGTCGTCTTCAGTCTTGGCAGTTCTGGTGCTGCGCCTGCCAAGCCAATTGATTGATTCCATAGAACAATGCGCAATGGTTGCCGATGCGCCGCCAGCAACAGCTGCAGTCAACATACACACACAAACACAACCACACACCTATAGGGAACAGACGTGCACAGTGGTATAAACTTTATTTGTTTGTGCACAAAACTTGTATTTTTATTCCAAGAAATTTTATAAAGAAGTTAGGCCCTAGACCTGCCAAGAGAGACAACGAATGTTCTTATCACTAATTTATAATGTTAGTCATTTCGTAAAATTTAAACCTAAAAGCTAAAACTTGTTAAACCTAAAATTAAATTTACTTCAACTACAAATATTGTTCACAAAGATATAAGTTTTAATTTTATATGTAATCAACAAACTTTCACAATTATTATTTACTTAACTCATAAGCAAAAATTGGTATGTTCTTCTTCTTTCTTCTATTCTACACTCAAAGTTGAGACAATTCTAGCGAATAAGATAAATATCAACTAAATATTAAAAAGTTTTCAAACACTTTGGTTTTCTTTTGGGCATTGAAGTAGAAGTTTTTGTTTTACACCAGGAAGTTTTCCCACTTAATGTAGGTTGTTTTCCTTTTCCTTTACTCTTGCGTATGACAGGAAGTCGCCCACTGTGCCATGTTCCGCTTATTATAAATGCGTAGCAATAACGCCGAGCGTGGTCACAGCCAGAGCCAGAGCCAGAGCCAAAGCTGGAGTTGGAGTTGGAGTTGAAGTTGGAGCTGGAGCCAGACCTAGAGCTAGATCCAAAACCAGGCAGAGCATAAAACAAACGGCGAAGGCACTCAACCAAGTCACAGTCAGAGTCTGAGCCAAAGTCGCGTCTTTTTGTTATTGTTGTTGGCCAAGTGGAGCCATTGTTTTGAGGCGCAACAGGCAGCAGCCGTTGCCACTTGCAACATTTGTTGCTAGTGCTGCTGCTGCTGCTGCTGTTGCTGCTGCAAAGGTACCGACGAACCCATAAAAGTACGGGCGGGCCACTAAATGGAACAGGTACGAGACTTAGCCAGATGTTCACGCTCCAAAAAAAGCGCTATGACTTTTTTCGCCAGAACAATGCAAGCGAGAGATCGAGAAAGAAAGAGCTTAGGGGAGAGAAGGAGAAAGAGAGAGAGAGAGAAGAAGAAGGAAACATTCCTTGAGTCAGCAAACACAACCCACACACTAAACACTTGATCGTTAGTATTTCAATTCATGGCCCAATAATATTTACTGCAAATAATTGTCCATGCATTATTTAAACTTGGCTAATATTTGTGCTCTGACTTTGTTGTGTCACAGCTGGGAGACCTTGAAATCCCATGTGAGCTCGATGTCTGGTCAATAATTGCAAAGCTTAATTGACCATCAAAGAAACGCCTCATTATTGAAACAATTTGATGCCAACTGGACGCCATTTGTTTGGCCTGACAAAGTATACAAATATTTTGATACCCTGCAATTGACACTTAAAGGTATAATTACGATTTGTTTGATTTTTAAAAACTATTTATTTGAAGGTAGTTTAAGACCGGAAAATGAGGGAATATCCATGAAAATAAGCTCAAGTTTGAGACTTGTTTAGGAAAAGTCCGAACTTAATATTTGATCTAACTGTATATGATTAACATAGCTTTAATCTGGCTAAATATGATAAAAAAAAAAGGGTTGAAGGTAAGTATAACAGCAAAGTAAGTAAGTCCAATCTGCCTTTCTCTCTCTCTCTCTCTCTTCTACAGTTTTGAGTGACATATTTATACTGGGTATCTGATAATTAATCACCCTCTAAAACCGCAAGCTCGTATAATATTTCTAATAAACACGTTTCATGTAAACATTGTAATTCGATTGTATTTCACACTGAAGTCATTCTAATTCGTCACCAACAGCAGTTATTCATAGCCTACACTGTCCTACAGCTTTTCTGATAGCTGATAGCCAAAAGACAATTTGGGCCATGGCTTTTCGTGCTCGGGTTTTATCTATGCTATAGATATGAAAGCCAAACATGAGACTTGAATGCACATGACACTTAAAATTGTTTGGATTCAAGTAATGTTGAAATATTTTGAACTGTTTGCACTTGAGATTAGAATTGGATTCTTACAGCAAGAGAGATAAAGTGTGCTCGTAGACTTGACTTTTGTATAACTAGCATGTAATTAGTCTCTTAAATAGAGTACAGTCTATTATGCATTGTGTAAATAAACATGAAACTAAACCGGCTAATCAAAGGCAATTATATAATTTAAAAATATCTGGCTAATTGGGTGCATAGCACGGATGTGTGTGAGAAATAAATTATGACTATAGTAGAACAGTTAAACGCATATTTCAAATGGTGAAAAATCTTGATTATCAAATCTCAAATCTCAAATAGAATTTACACTTAACTTTCCATTTGTATGCTTAAAGTTATCTTTGGCAATTTCCTGCTTCGCTTAAAGTAAATTTATCTTTCAGATAATAATTTAAAGACAAATCTTACAGATATGGTCATAACCCTATCATCAATTTAATTACTTCATTTGGTTTATTTTTGTTTTATTTGTATCTGCCCTGCCCCATTTTGGGAATCTTTGGCAATTCGCCAACACATGCCTTACCCAATTTAAAAGAGCTGTCAAATGTGTAGAAAAGTAATCCTATTTGGTTTAGGTTTGGGTTTTGGTTTTTGTTTCTTTGAATCCCGCTCAAATGTCAAATTGTCGCCAGTCCGGGTCACAAGTTATAGTCGAAAAGGGGGGCCGCACCCAAAAACTGAAACCCTATAAACCAATTACAAAACTTCCCGCACAATGTCTATATGTCTGTCAGTCAATGCAATGCAATGCTTTATTGGTTTATTGTAAATTGAACTACAAATAGCACAAGCTGCGAGCTCTACAAATGCCATTTAAGGCATTGCAGTTGGACCCACAGACAAGCCCTTTTTCCATCGGCTGCTTCGTTTTTGAAGGTTTACGCATGCACTCGAGTGTGGTGAGGCACATCCAAAGGGGGGGTGAGGGTTGAGAGTTTTATTCAGTTTTTCTATGCCCTTGCATGGGGGTTGATCACTTTATCAAGATGTGTGCGACAAACATAAAGAATACTCGTATCAACATAAATATGATCTACATATTCATATTAATTTATTTATTTATAAATTTATTTTTGTATATATATATTCGCATTTTTTAGTAATAAAAGTTGAGTTAAGTATTTGTACTAAAATAATACTAATTGTAATTATTAAAGTTGCTTAATTAAAAAAAAATGATTTTCTTTGAATAAAATATGGAATTATTCAAATATGATAGAAGGAATGTGTGTAAAAAGAATTTCAATTCAATTTAATTACCTTAATAAGGATTGTAATAAATGCGATAATAATTAACGATTCATTAATTACATGTGAAAAATAAGAATAGTATGTGATGCCCAAAGTTGGCCTGGTTAAATTTATGAAATTTTGTTAGTGTGTACAATGGTCGACAGTCGTCGGCCAACTGTTCTTCGCTGTTAGCATTTTAGCTGTCTCTTAACCAAACACCCACCCATTAGATACAACACTGAGCAGCGACATTTGGGCGACCTTAGCTGCCAATGGCTGGTGGAAGCTGGTTGGCAACCACAAAAGGCGACTTCCTGGTAACAGCTTCCACATATCAAACCAAAAAGCAAAGCTGGCAGGCGGATAGACAGATAGACGGACAGTCAGTCAGTTAGTCAGTCAGGCAGTCAGGCAGGCAGGCAGGCAGTTAGCTGATCACGAGCCAATCCGGAAAACCAGGAGACGACTCGAAGGCAGCTTTTAAAGCGGTTTGTCTGATGAAGACTTTTGCGGTTAGTAGACTGGCAGCAATTTGTTGGGCCAGTAAGTATTGTAAGCATTATAAAAATGCATAAGTGCATATCTATTTTCTATATCTCTGTCTGTCTGCCATTACCACAGACTGATCATCAATATTTTGCATCATAATGTGGCAGCTAAGTCACATGATATGTGGATGCCACAAGTTCCGCATTTGGTGTGCTCCTTGGTCGATTTTGTCATTTTGGTCGTTTTGTTCGTTTTGGTCGTTTTGTCGATTGCATAACTAACGAGTACTTAAGTCATGTATCAGACAGCGCTTTGGACCAAAACCCAAACCAAAAGCAAAGGTCAAACATGTTGAAGTGCACTTTAGCGGAAAATGTCACTGCACACGCTGACACTCAAAAAAAAAAAAAACAACAACAATAACAACAACAACAACAATCAAACTTACGAGTTAGCTCGGAACCCCACGAATTGCCTTTTCCACTCAATTCAATTGTTGTTGCTAAAATAAACACTTAACGAATCGCACCCAACTAAGCTACAACAACAACAAAAATAAAAATCCATATGAAATGGAAATTTGCGCATTGCAGTCGCTATTTTCGACGCCCAATTTTTTTGCAGTTCATTTCTGGGTTGGGGGAAAACAACCCCACAAAACCAAAAAAAAAAAAAACAAAAAAAAAAAAACTACCCAAAAGCTAAATTTATGATAATTGCATGAAATATTTTTCAATTTACCTTGTGGTGGACACGAGGCACAGTTTCTAACCCTCGACTGGGGTTGAAATGTTTTGCAAAAGACAGACAAACAAATCCCTAAAAGTCCGACCTTAACTTTAACAATCGACTGAAGAGTTTGGCAAATATGAAAATGTTTTACAGCAATTAGAGAAAAGAGTTTATGAAGTTCAAGTATTTAAGAAAAATCGTTTTACTAGTATAATTGCAAATAGAACTCGAGAATTTAGAATAGTTCAGAATTTAGAATTGTTCAAAAGTTAGTCTTAAATATAAGTACCCCCTATATAAGTACTAGGGATAGTATTGATTATACTGATTTTTTATAGTTAACTTAATATTTTTGTTTTCCTAATTAGATTGAATGTACTTTAAATAAATATTTATATATAAAGGAGAATATTTGTTTGATTTAATTTGAATTCATCTAACAAGTTTTTAATGATAAAGCAATCATTTTTTATGAGAAATCAAAAATTTAAATGCATTATCAGAGTCTGACAAATATACTTAAGCTATACCAATAGATATATAGAATACATTAATTCATATGGTAAATTAAACAATTTTCTTTTCATTTTTCGAGCCCTCGCACTAAACTTTCTGTCTGACAAGAATAAATTATAAGCCCTGAACAATTTATGTTAACACTAGGGCTTACCCTATTACGCTTAAAGTGCAGCTTAAAAGGCATCACATTTATAATGTTTAAAAGGTTCTGTTGCCGCTTTCCATATCAGACTGCAGACAATTTAAGGCTTTTCCACATAGCGTGACAAAGCGTTAGAAAATTTAAAAAGAAACAACAACAAAAATAACTTAAAATTTTAGCAGGCCATTAAACAAAATGGACAACAACTGCCGAGGCATAATGTGTGAAAGTGTTGTTGTAGCTGTTGCTGTTGCTGTTGTTGTTGTAGTTGGCGATGCAAGCCACCAATTTTACGGTAATTTACACAGATGGTACGGCCGGACCCGTTCCGTTCCATTCCCTAGGTGCCCTATCCCCAAAGCCGAGCCCAAGTGCGAAAGTGTTTTCAAAGAATGCATTTTGGGCTAATGTTTCCCACCGTGGCCCAAAACTCGGGCCAAAGGAAATGCACACAGAATTCACATGATGATCGTTAGTAGATGTTGTTGTTGTTTATGTTGCCGCAGTTGGTATTTTTTTGGGGGCAGCCATGGATTGGTAGGTAATTAAAACTACTCGCAACTGCAACAGCAAAAGCAGCAGCAACAACAACAACAACAATAATAACAACAACAGCGCCTGCATTTACAACAGACAAAGCAGCCGCTGCTGCCTCCAGACTCTAAAGTTCGTAACATGGAAGCGCGAGTTTCTCTACGCCTTCATTTTAATGTATCTTTTAGCTTTAGTTGTTGTTGTTGTTGTTGTTGTTGCTGGTTTTCAATTAAGTATCGTTGCTGTTGTTGTTGTTGTTGTAATGGGTGTGTGCATGTGAGAAATATGCAGCATACTCAATGGAGGTCGTTCGCTATTCTCCCCTGCTTAGCATAAGGCAATTCCATTGTCTTGTATCACCTGTGAGAAAAAATACCTGCACATTCCTCGAGTACCTTCAAATTCTTGTAATTATAAGAATTAAATGAGTGTCTGTGTTGGTGTGTGCCACTAGCTGCAAAAATTTAACAATCCTATGTATAAGGGTTCATAATATGCGGGTATCTGCCATAAAAGTCTAATCGTATTTATTCTTGGGAAAAATATTATGATATATAAGAGGAAATCGTGTAGTTAATGGCATATACTTATGTACTTTCCTTGCTTTTGATAACAAAATCATACCTTGAAGCGACATTTAAGCTATTAAACTAACGGATAATTTTTTGTATATTAAATAATTTTACATTCGATGAATAAATGACAGAAGACATTTACTTTGATAGTATTAGAATAAAAAACCTTAAATGAATGATGGCTATATTTCTCTTCTCCTGATCTTTACTGTTATTTGCGTTTATAACTGTCTTTCAATATCAATATTTAGACATAATCACACATTTAATTTGAATCCTTAATCCTTTTGATGACACTTTTGATAGCTTTTAACTTTTAAATAATTAGTGGATAGATCTAATAGCTCACTTAAGTAAAGATTTAGTGTGCTATAAACAAGCTCTTGCGATTGATTTGTTTGCTCATTAAAAAAATAAACCGCTTTGATTTAGCAAATCTATTACTACACATGTCTCAGTCATTAAGAGAACTATCTGATATTACCATAAACCATTAAAAACTTAATTAAAACTTGAACCGGAACCTTTAAGCTCTATATATATATATATGTATATACATATATAATACTGCCTACATGGAGCGAAATAAGCTCATTTGCGGAGATTTACGAGCCATAATTCTAATCTGTAATCGGTAAGCACTTCGAAAGTCCAAGTAACTGGGATTTTAGTGGCTTAGGTGGTGACACACGTGAAAGATTTCAAACTCTTAACGAGCCGTAAAAAGCACAACAAATACAAATAAAAGTAAATTAAAAATAAAAATAAAAATAGGTATAAAAATAAACTTTGAAACTCACCTTTCTATGGGCGGAGACGAGCGGCGTGTGATGATTGTTGTTGTCAAAGGCTGCGAAAGAGAGACAAGAGAGATACGAAATTGCATTATTAAAAAACGGTTCAAATAATGATAAAGGCCATAAACAATCATAAGATAAAACGAGGTACAGTTATAGCGCATTTGTAATGAATGAATAAATAAATCAATCGATAAATGTCGTAACGATTAACTTGCAATTAAGCTCAAAATTGTTTACCTTTCCAATTGCAGTTTTTTATTTTATAATTTAAATATGCAAACTGTTCGAATTCCGTTTGTCTGTCGCTTTGTCAGTCTGTCTCGCCGTCTTTCTCTCGGTTTCACTGTCTGTTTCACTGTTTCTCTGTTTCTCTGGCGTATTTTGCTGTGCTCTGCACTTCCGCACTTGATTGGCCAAACCCAAACCCAAACCTGGCAAAAATTGTAACAAAAATAACTACATAAAACTCGAAACGGGTTCAGCAATCATAAACATGTTGTGCAAACAGTCGGACATGCCCGCTGACGAGCCGAGGTGCGGGGTGTACCACCGATGGGGCCGGTGTGGGGTGTGCCACCTGACATGACCAACAGCAGTTCGGCGGAAGCATACGGGCATAATCCAGTGCACTGCTTGGAGCTACCCTTTAGCCAAATATAATAATCATCAATAAAAGTACCACAATTAATGGCAAATTAGTTTCTATTTTTAGCTTCAGCAATATTATTTTAAAAAATGATAAGAACAAAATTTATTTCGATAACTTTATGAAATTTAAAAAAAGCATAAAAATAAGGCATTAAAAATATATGTTGGTAAATAATTGGTATTTTATCTACAAAAACTATCTAAAAGCAAAAAGGAATTCCCAATCAAACAATTTTTATGCCTAGCCTAGCATTGTACTTTGAACGAAGTCAAACAGGGTATTATGTTTATTTTTTGATTAACTTATATGATTCACAAATATTCAATATTTATTAACAATTCAGTTAAGATTGATACCAGCTGTTGATTATATATACCCATTGCTGTGCTGATAGGGTATGCATGTTGTCAATGAGCGAGCTTCAATTTTATCACATGTAACATATGTATGTATGCATTACTTTTGTATAAGTTTGTGGCTATAACTCTATCCATAACGTGCTTGACATTTTGCTTAACAATTAAATGAAATTTTTGTTTTTCATTTTGGTTGACTCAGCGATTGAGCTTCCAAGGTGCTCCGGTTGGCTGCTTGGATTGGGTTGGGTTCAGTTCGGTTCGGTACGGTTCGGTGGGGTTGAAGTTTGCTGGCTGATGGTGGTGACCGGCCGGCTTTTGATTACAGTGCGAGACAAACCTCAGACTCTGACCACAGACCGGACGAACTCCATGGCTCAACAATTTCGTTTAAAGTTTATTAAGCGTGACTGACATTTGTGAATTGTTTTTGTAATTGCGACGCCCAAAACATGCAATAAATAACTCAGTAAGCCAAGATACGATGTTCGATAATCACGGATGTATTACATCTGTACACCTCTTCTTATAAATGGGACAATGCGGAATTATATATAAAGAGATGTTTAAATAGAGCAGCTTACAAAAATGAATATATCAAGTACTGCTGAATTAAAATTAATGAAATAAACAGATCTGAAAACCTATTTAATAAGTTCTGTATATAATATGGTGTGTAGTTAATATGCATATATCTCACTAAGAAAGAGATCCTTGAAAAATAATTAGATTAGATTGATGCAGATTTTAAAAAAAAAACAAACATATATATGAATACCTATACCATATCATATACCTTATTTGATATCTCTAACATCTCAGCTGTTATTGTCTCTAAGCTTGTCATAAATATAATCACAAATGGAACGCACTTACATATCTTTAACTAGCCTATTCGGATACATTTGAAATGGCATATAAAGTACCATAAATAATAGTTTAGTCATATAACAAAATGACACTTTCCATACACAAAACAATTGTCAAAGAAGACCCACAAATTAACGCACTTCATTTCAATTAAGACGGTTCCAACTTGGGAAATTTTCTCTATTGCCACAAACTAGTTTAGAGCCCGTTTAAGTATATATAAAGTGATTCATGTTTGGATCTCATGATTTAACGACATTTAACTTAGGAGTGTGTGATCTAAGCCCCCTTTTTGGTTGTTGTATGTTTTTTTGAACTTGCAGCCTGGTTGAAAAGTTAGGATCAGGCAGCACGAAACAATTTGCAGTTCTGCGGGCAGAAAAAAGATGAGCTCAGCATGATATCATAATGTTTGTTGTCCATCACATTCGCAGGAAATGAGTTAACACAATAAAAAAAAATAAAAAATAAAGGTAGGCAGGGTCAGAAGAGCAGCAGCTGACTCCCGACTCTTGGGGCACATATACAAATTCCTTGGTTGCATGGAACATGCCACGACTTCATAATTAAATAAAATACAATTTTGTTATTCTTTTTGAATGTCTGTTGGTTCCACTTAATAATTAATTGACATTTAGCAAAGAGCAAAGAATTTCAAATGATCAAATGTGTTTTTTTTTTCTTGTACGCCCAACTGAATGAAAGATTCTCAACTGTCGAAATTTGCGTATATTGAAATTTATTAATGGCTGATTTATGAGTCGGCCGTTACGCTCAGATCTGAAGGCCTGGGAACATGTGCTCCAGCCATTGTTTAAAGAATTTTGAGCGTTAGGATTTGAAAGTTCAATACGGCGAATGGATTAGTCAGGCAACATGTGTGAAAAATTTGTACAGGCTGCCGAATTTATTTGTTTTAAATATTTTTTTTTTTTTCGTGATGGATCAGCGCATCGAAATAGTTGAACTTATTTGCCTGAGGATCAGCATGGATCAAATGGATTATGCATTAGCCTTGAAGTTAGCCACAAATTGACGCTTAAAGCAGACTTAATCTAAAGCAAACTTTAAGTTCAGTTGTTCTCTTGAGTTAAGATTGAAGAGATGTTGTGCTCGAGTGTAACGTTTACATATAATACGAGTGTAGAAAGCATTACATCAATTATTCCCGCTACTATTCTATAATTTTCTAGGTTTTTTTTTTTTTGGCGGAAATAATGAAAATTGGATTCTTTATGGATTAGATCAGGAAATTTGGAACTTCCCTAGATATTCGCCTAAGATATTGCTTTAACAATTTTATTTTGTTGCGCGTTTTTTTTTTTTGCCTTGTTTACTGTTTAACAAATCATTTATTCTTATCATTGATGACTCACAAATGCGTAAATTTTCATTGATTGCTAATTGGTGATCGAGTGTAGCGCTTTTACCTATATATATATATATATGTATATATGTATGTATGTTATAACACAAGTGTGCGGACAATAGTTTCATACACTGTTTACTTGACTTTAATCAAGATTCTGATGAAATCAAAGAACAATATCTCTTACACTTGGCATTAATAGAAAAAAATTATATACATATATATTAATATTAATATTTATACATTTTATTTTTATTTTTATTTTAACTCCATTTTCTAACAATATTATAATTAAAACTCACTTGCAGGGTATCTGAATGTCGTTGTAATTGCACTATGTTCAATTGATTTCTGTTTTTAAATATTGCCCTTTGAACACTTTGCAATTTATAGGTAAAAATTAGCGAGCTGAGTGATAAGATTAGATTTTCGAAATAGCTCCTTGGACAAAAGCAAAGAAACTTTGGAGAGTGAGCTGCATAAAGAGAAGTGCACCACAGAGTGAATAACGGCTCGAGCACCTAACCGCAAGCCTCACCTGCCAAATCCAATTAATAATTATTATAATAATAAGTATAGTTAGTGTAAAAGCTTTTGCTGTTGACTTTCAGTTTGTGGCCCCCGCTTTAAAGTTCAATAGAAAAGCATAAAACATTTTCATGCTTATCTGACGCTGTTTTTTTTTTTGTTTTGTTGCTTTTTTATTTATTTATTAATATTTTATGCTTTTGTTGTAGTTGGTGTTTTCTGCTCGTTTTTGTAATAAAGTTTTATGCACGTTGCTGGCTTTTTGCTCGATGTTTTTATTTTAGTTGCTGCCGTTTGACCAAGTGGCCTTATGGCAATTTACTTTCTAATGTCATGAAAGTCATGTGCAAGCCAACATCATTTCTTTACTATATATATATATAGTGTTTTATATATATACTATATATGTATGTTTAAAAAGTTAATTTTATTTAATGACTAGTCTCTTTACCCACGCTGCTGTCTAGAAATTGATAAATAATACGCGTAATCTATGCAGCTCTTAACTTTTTTTTTTGCATAAACTTTTTTGTCTTTTTTTGCGAATACACCAACATCAACAACAAAGGTGTCAAAAGGCAAAAGATAATAATCATATATATATTTTGTTTGTTTATTTTTCTGTTCTTTTATTTATATTTTTGTTGAGTAGCAACAAATAAATAATATAAATTTACACCTAACCTAACTTTTGCAATTGCTGAGATAGTTTTGATGGTAACTAATTAACTGTAATTTGTTTATTACAACAGTGTTGAAAATAAACGAAAAGGTTTATTAATCAAAGACAAACCATATGGGAGTGACCTTTAGGCTGTGCTTCACTTCACAATTAGCCGCCTGCCGGCGTTTACTTTCAATTAAAAATTAATTAATAATCTTTAATGATTCGCTGCAGCTAATCATGAGGAAATGATAGATAGTTTGGCAATTAACTTAATTACCTGCCCGGCATTTCGAATGATCATTCGACTAATTTCAACTAACAAGTCGAACAGTTGTGTAAATTTAATAGAATTACAAGAGTTGTGGAAAATAATTGTTGGTATGATTAGTTGTACACAGCAGGTTTTCTTTCATATTATTTTTATTTATTTTTTTTATTATTATATAAGAAGTGGTTTTAGTAATCTCAAATAGAGCAGCGACGATAAATAAAAAAAACTTAAACAAATATGTGGCGAAAAAGTTATTCTGTAACACAACTTTGCAGAGAATTTTTGTTAACAGAGAAATGGTCACATGTTATTAACCGAAAATGTTAGAAAACTTTTATAAGCGTAGTTAATATGAAAGGCTTTATTATCAGTGCATAAGCAGATGCATTTCAATTAAATGTAATTTATTTACCAGACTTTTAGTTTTAAGCGTTATATTTTCCCAGCAAAACCTATCTATGTATACCAAAGTTCTACTTTCATAAGCAATTAGTTTTTTTTTAGGTTTTGAGACTTTCAATCTAGCTGTAAAACACTTCATCTCAAGCCTTAACAGAGTCATTCTCTGGAACTGTTATGTGGCACTCAAACTAGACATAAGAGCATTAAATAAGACAATAAACTTAATGCAAATCATCCAACATTATTCTACTTTTTCAACCTAAACCATTTAGCAAGACACACTTACAATCGCAGGGGTGGGGATGGGGAGGGGAGGTGGGGGTGATTGGAGGCGTGTCAGTTGCAGTTGCAAATCGTTTATGCAAAATTTGTAACCGAGACTCTCGCTTTCTTTCTTTCTTGGTTGCTTTCATCGAGCGCCAACGCCTCGTCGACTTTTGATGACTGTGAAATTAGACAGCGGCGGGTGCTGTTCATGAGTATCTGTTATCAGAGACTATTAAACGACCAACCGAACGACTGACTGACTGACTGACTGACTCACTGACTGACTGACTGACTGAGTAGCTGAGTGGCTGCTGCCTCTTTCACTTTGCGCTGAAATTACAATATAAATTTATATGCACAATATTCGAGTTATCTATGTGAGTGTGCGTGTGTGTGTGTGTTTGCATATTTATATACAGAAACAATCTTTAATCAGCATTTACGCTTTCATCTTTCACATTTTTCAAAGACGTCTCGACTGGTAAACAACACCACCAGCAACAACAACAACAATAGCAATGCTCCACCTGTTGTTGTTGTTGCTGCTGTACGCATGCGCAGCTGCTGTCCGGGCAGAAGAAAAATAAACAATATAAATATTTTAATTTCTTTAGCAAATTCACCAAATTTACGAATTCTGCTTTGTCCATTTGTCTCATTTAATTTGCCTATCAAAATTTATGTCTTTTACCATTTCACAAAAGATGAAAGCAAAAGTGACATTTAAAGCATTTAACTTCCAAACTGATTTTTGGTCAGGAAACGCCTTTTGTTCGATGTTCGATGTTCGATTACGCAATCAACAATAGAGCCTAGAGCTGAAGAATGGATTTGGTCTTGTGGCTGGGTATGTTATTCACATTGATTACAACTTGATTGGATATGGGTTTCTTTTTTTTTTTTGTTGGGTTAGCAGGGAATTATCCGTGTGGTCAGAGTAAAATATGGGCCAAGCAACACAATTTGCCTTGTGAATGGAAATTGTGGGTGAATTGTGTACTGGGAATTGTGTGGGATTTGGTTGGGAAACTACAAAATATGGTTATTATAGCAGTAAAAAAAAACCAACTTATGCAGCAAGTAATTCTCTATTACTCAAAGTATAGCTAGAAACTATATATTAGATTTTTCAAATTTAATCGATACTGATTTTTTAATTTAAAAATTACATAAAAATGTTAGTAGAAAGATTATGTCATATGTAAACAAAATGTTTCTATAGAAGATATATATATGACGTAATATTTACATCTGAATAAGTGCAAAGTCTCATGGCTAGACAGACTTTATATCATATACACTCTCAGCTTTGACCTAATCTACAATACTTAGCGTGACAACATTGAAATAACTTCTACAATAGCTAATAATTATTAATAGCACTTAATTAGTAAAATGCTTATGGTTAAAAATACATACAAAAACAACAATAACAAGTAATCCTCACTAAGCCTAAGTCAATGAACAACACAAATGCCGTCAACATTTAATCAAATCTAGTTAAAATCCATCATATCACCTATATACTATATATTTTGATGATTGATTATTGATGCATTGACATACTTATAGTATTGAAGTATTGCCATAGCCCACAGACTTTTCCGAGTGATAAGATTGCGACCCATTGCAAATTTCTCTTATACGTTTTTTTGTCGATTGCGTTTTATAAATAAATTAAATAACATTTGTATTGTGTTAAAAATGAGCAAAGCCTTGACTCTTAAGAGGGAATCTTAAGAAATGTGCTTTCAGGGTCGCGTAGCTTCCACTTAAAAGCAGTTCGTGAAGACCCAACACACACACACACACACACACTCTCACACACAGACACGTACATGCAACAAGTGTCTCATCGAATAATGGAGCTCATAAAAAATGCGATCGACTACAATATTTGGATTATCTGATGATTTATGTGCTAGCCGCACTTTCAAAATCACATAACGCACACATTTTCCACATGCATTTGAAAGCAAAAATATTTTCGTTTGTTGCCAAAGCAACAAGAAATAAAAATAAAAAAAAAAAATTATAAATATAAAAAAAAGAGTTTCAAAATGCAGTTTGGGCGCTTGCAGACACTGCACAGGTGGACAAGTTTGGCGACGCCACAAATAAATTAACACAGCCACATTCACACATACATACATATTTGTACATATGTGTGTGTACATTTGTTGCTTGGGGTCTTTTCCACATAAGTGGAGCATATGGAACGTCAAATTTGGTTCAGGTTCAGTGCTTGTCATGCGTTGGGCTTATGTCATTATAGCCACAAAAAAAAAAAAAAAAAAAAAAATCACACACACACTAAAATTATTATATTAATTTTTTGTTGTTGACCGTTTCCACAAAGTGGAGCAAACAAAAAAGAGACAACAATTTGTTTTGTTGTGGCACATTTTGGGTCCATGGAAAATCACGTGGCAAATGCTTCAGTTGCAACTCACGACAACATAAATTATTACAACTAGTTCACAATAGATGCACATTATGTGGGCCATTTTTTGATTGTGCTGCCAAATGATCCGCCTTTGATCACTTGGCTAACTAATCTGATCTGTGGCTCACATATACTCGAATATACATGTGTCCGAATTCCCGGAATACGATTGCCGAATGCAGGGCAGAAGAGTTTGTGAAATGGATTCCAATTGGGATTGGGCTTAAGTCTTTACCTAATATGCAAATTGGATGCCAGAGTTACGAGTTATTCAAGAATGCAACAGATATATATAGGTTTGTATAAGATAGTTTTATAGACTTTGAGAGCTAATATAAAAGATTTATTATCTAAGATATTGTATAAGCTGGAGTGTTTAACTATAAATAATATAATATTATTTACCATTTAGAAAAGCCTTATTCTTTTTTTTCTGTATATCTTCCCACATTTACTTAATATCTATAAATATCGAATTTATGTTTCCGGTTTTAAATATAGCTCGTAGACTAAAGACACCAAATTTCTTATGTAGGTTAACTTTTGGATATATCATTAATTTCTTCAAGATTTATTTTAATTACCTCTCGAACTTATGTCTAGCACGCAGCCTAGAAATTACTGGAATAACTCTTCATTAGCACATCTACAACTATTTAAAGTTTTTCCCATATAAAAAAGAGACCTTAAATAAGTAGAAGCTCATTCAACTCTATATGAATGGAATTTTCAAGGTATACTTAACTCATTTTTTAACACTAGTTGAAGCTAATCGAACTTGGTAGCCCTCTAAATTAGCCGTAATGCTCTAGGGATAGTTATAAAAAGAAAACAAAAACAAACAAAAAAAAAAAAACCAACTTCAATTTGTGGCTACTGTTTGGTTATAATTTGGTTGATGTTTTTTTCTTCTTCTACTGGATGTTTGTTGTAATTTTAAATGTAATTATTTAAACATTAAACCAGTTGAGCGACCAGCTGGCAATGGAACATGATTCTTCTTCTTCCTCTTTTTCTTTTATTTTTTTGGTACAATAAAGAAAGTCATAGACTTGAAAATAAAATATCATCACCCATTAGACTCAACATCTAGACCCCATCCGACACACAGTTAGTCCCAATAGTCGATGTACGTCATTTACAGATATGTTGACGTCTGTAATTTTTCCGGCTTAAAGGCTTCACAAGCCCAAAATAATGAGTAAGGGATTTTTTTTATTGTACCAAAGAAGAAGTCCAAAAGTAACCTGATTTCTTCGTCTATTGTAAATACTTTTTTTACTTTTTTTTTTTTTTTTTTTTGTCAGGTGAAACTTTGTCTAATGGATACAATTTGTTAGAATGTTGAATTTTTCGTTTTATTGTACCATTGATACCCTCGAACTAAGGAGAATGAGGGAAAAGTTTATACAACAAGTGTGTAGATAGATTTAAAAGGTGAATATAAATCTGATTTTGTTGGATTAACTTTTTGGACTGCTATTTCTCTATTGCATAGTTCGGTCTAGGTTATTCGGATATTTTATTACTTTTAGAAGAGTTTTACGAATCAATATAAAGAAAAAGTAAAAAAGATAACCCACATTATTAATAAGAACTAAAAACTAGGGATCTGTTAGTCATGTACTCTCTTCTAACGAACTTCTACTTACATTATGATACATATTCTCGATTTTTAAGCGGAAGAGCTGCATTAAGTCGATGCCTTAGCGGAAACTGAACGAAAGCAATCAACAGCTGATGAGAGAGAGATAGAAAACCAACGACAGAGAAAGGGAGAGTGACAGGTAGAGAGAGGGACAGATAGAAGAGAACCTACGACAACAATTTAACAGGGGGTGCCAAAGAAGAGCGCATGTGCGGTGACCTTCAGACAGTTAGTTGGCAGGTGGTTGAGTGGTGGGTTTTTCCTTTTATTTTGGATGGCTAGTGGGTGGTTAGGTCCAACTTTCACTGGGCAGCTGCTAAAATTGCTGAGCGCCTGGCAAAAATCGTAATGGCGAGTTTGTGTGTTGACAGAATCGAGCGCCAAAAAATGTCAGTTGCCTGTTGCCTGTTTCTAGTTGGCAGTTGGCAATTGGCAGTTGGCAGTTGGCCCCTTGACAATTGGCTAACAAATGCTGCGCGCCTAATCGAGGCGCCAGCGTGCGCGGCGACTTGACGGCGCCGTCGACGTCGTTCGATTGATGCCCGTTAGACACAGGTGAATGTGAATGTCTGGCCCACGCTTTGATAGTTCACCATATATGTATACATATGTATGTATGTGTGCTTAGGTTAAGGGTCTAGAGGTGGAGCGGTTGGCCATTTAAGCACAGCACACAATCAATGATTCGCTGCGCCGTGCGACGCGGTTGTCAGAAGTTGATAGAAGCGACGGTCGATTTGCTAACCACAACAAAAACATTGTTCACACATTTTTCTGCCCATTTCTCTGTATGCGGGTTCGGCCAGTTCAAAGGGCGCGCAGTCATCGCGGAACCAGTTCCGGACCGCTTTTAAATGTTAATTTTCACACCACCTTCAGCTCCACAAAAACTACGAATTCCATTTGAAATACCAAATTCCAACATTAGAAGATGCTGAAGCAGACGAACAAACAAAGAACTAATTGACATGGATCAGACATGGATCAAGTTCACTTTTGTCTCCGGGCGATGCTTTTCATATCTATCTCCACTTTTTTGCCTGCTGACTGATTCTTTGTTGTCGCCGTCTGCCAAATTAGTGGTAATTAAAGTGTTACAAGGTGTTTTTGCTCTTGTGCCCCGAAGAAAGTTAAGACAAGGCTAAAACAAAAAAAAAAATGAAAAAGAAAAAAACTAAAACTCTGATAAGCAGATGAATGAACTGTAGAACAACTTAATTAGCGGTAAACATTCAGTTCTCAAGGTAATACAAAAGTTGAGATAAAGCAAATTTACAGCTGAATTTAATATAAAAACAAGTGCAATTTGCTTAAGCTTTAAAAGTGTACAAAATTATTTTAAAATATATTTTCAAAAAAAACCAAAAAACAAAATTCTAATATGAAACTTAAATCTAATATACGTTGCATTAATTTACTTATTTTTATAATTTAGAACAAAAAAAAAAAATAACTAATTTCAAAATTCAGTTTTGCAAAAAGTTCAAATCAATTTATATTATTCAAAGGAATTATAATTAATAGTTTGAAAATGTAGCTGAGTAAAAATTCAATATAAGTGTGAGAATTGTTACGAGAAAATCATATTTATTTTGGACTTCATCAGAAGAACAAACATTACACTAACCAAAATACTGCTGTTTACCTTTAGAATAGGGTATATTATTGTATACAAGGCTTTCTGAACTTGAGGGTATTTCAACTACAAGATGTTATAGGTCACTGAAGAAGAACCGCTGTAGATGCGGAAAGCCCAATGGACTCTGCAAGTTTTGGACTATGAAAATGAGTTGTTTAGCTTGTTGGCTGGCTGGTTAGTTAGCTATTTTTTTTTTATTTTTGTATTTTTTTTGTTTATTTTTTGTTTAAGGGGAGCCGGAAAACCGGTTGAGTGTGGTTCGAGAGGGTCTCGTCGAGTGGTTTTTTTTTCGGCAAACGCTTTCATTTTCACTTAATAAGCGACAGTTAACTTCTTTCTTTCTTGGACAGTCCCCGTTGATGTGCGTTTCCGTGTAGCCCAGCCATGGAAACAGCCGTAGCCAAAGCCAAAGCCAAGTCAAGCAATTCATCTTAGCATTGGCATCGCCATCGTCCACTTTCCCAAACAAACAACCCACACAACGCACAACACAAAAACAACTCTTGATGACCTGCGCTTTAAGTTATGCACCGAAGCAGCTTTGATTGAGGTTTTTCTTTGATTGCGTGTGTCTCGTGTCTTGGGAAAGTGTAAACTGTCTTTCCTATAGAGGGAGAGCCCCTTGGACACCATATGCCATCTGCCATAACACACACAGCCAAAAATATATAGCATTATTTTGAATAGAAGAAAGGTTCTAAGTCCGAAAAAAGGAAACTTAAATAGACAAAATATTTTATATTCAATATTGTGGAATTTAGCTATTCTTATCTACTGAAATATTTAACCCAATTATTAGACTAAATGATCTCTTTTGATTTAAATTTAAATTAGTTTATTCTCAATTTTTCTCAGTGTATTAGCATATAGCACAGCTTCTAACCTAGCCAACTCTATTTTTCACTTTCTTTCATCTCTCAGTTTCTTGAGTTTATTTGTTGTTGTTGTAATTGATGAGGGTCGCTCAATAGTCAGAAATCTTGAGATCTTTTTGTTTTGTGGCTTTATGTTTGTTGTGTGGCTCAGAACGTGTCTCGACTCTGGCGGATCGTGTGGCACATCGTTGTGGCATCCACAACTGCTAATTGTTTAATCATTGGCTGTGCTGTCAAAATACAGGTTGCTATAATCTATGGGCTTTTAGATAAGCTGCGTTAATTGGAAAGTGCGTATGTGTGTGTGTGTGAGTGTGTGTGTGTGTGTGTATTTAGAGGTTAAGATATTACCGTTCGATTTGGCATTCTACTAGGTGTGCTCTTCTCATGGGTGGGACAACAAGTTCTTTACAGCTCTATGTGAATCACATTGGAGAAACTCTTGTAAAGACAAACTCAACTCTGATATCAGCTGCATTTGAGGCTATCTTTATTAAGCAAATAACAAATAATGAAGTCTCTTTATACAGCAAATAGTTAGTTAATGCACACCTTTAATACAGGGGAGAATAGCAAGAGAAGCATAGGAGCAAGAGGAAGTTATGTACTTAGTGTCAGGTATTATTTATTTCAACTGTCATTTTAAATATTGTTGCAGTACAGTAAAGTAATAAATTTGTCAAACAAATATTTGCTATGATTAGAACTTTATGAGTTACTTAAGTTCTTGTTGGCCTATAAATATGATATGCAAAATATTTGTTTATTACACAAGATTTCCAAATATTCCTTTAAAGAACTAAGATATATTCCATTGATGCCAAAGATTTTACCACAGTCAAGAGGTTCTATTTAAGCATGCATACATGGCCTATTAATGTTAACTTTAATTTATGTATATAAAAATATAATTTATGAAGAACTATTAAGAGCAAGCTATACCCTTTAAACTCAATATACACATGTTATATGCAATAGATGGATTTAATTAGGAGAAAACTGCGACCTAGCCTAAATACCCTTTAAACTTAATAGCACAGATTATATAGGGTATACAAATGCTTTAAAGAAGTATACATATATATTAATTAGATAGATTTATCTAAAATAAAACAATGGTGTAGCCTAAATAACCCTTGAACTCAATACACACATATATATATATAAACTATATATATATATAATATATAACTATATAGATAGATTTACTTGTCACTCACCTCGTCCAATGACGACGCTGCTGTCGCCGCTGCTGCTGGCGCTGTCATCGTGCGGCGACGACGTCGGCTGCGCCTCGTTCAGGTGCTGATCCTGCTGCTGGTGCCGTTCGTTCCCAGAGAAATGGACGCTGCCGTCGCGATGCAGATGCAACTCGAACTGGGTGGGCAGCTGGGCCTCGTAGTCATCGCTGGTGCAGTGCAGCGCCTGGGCAGCCACTTTCAGATAGAGCGAGGTGAATTGATAGATTAGCGCCCAGGCCTGATCCTCGGAGACCGGCGCCTTAAAGCAGTCCAAAATGTTGTTCAGGGAGACGCACTGGTCCGCACATTTGCACTGATAGAACGCCTGCAGCAGCAGCTGCCGGACGGCGATGGGCTCTGCAATGCCGTTACCGTTACTCTGCTGCAGTTCGCGCTGCTGCGAATGTGTGTGTGTGTGATGCGTGCGGGTGTGTGCGTGTGCATCCCCATTGGCGCTGTCCGGCGATGTGGAGAGAAAACCCTCTTCGGCCTCCCCTTCGGCAAACTGGCGACGTTTGGCCGTAGCCTTGGGCGTTGTTGTTGTTGTTGCTGCTGGTAGTGATGGTGCTGCTGTTGTTGTTGTTGTTGTTATGGCCTTGACGACAGAGGCGTCGGCGTCATCAACGTCGCCTGTCAGGCTATTGTCCAATTGGAGTTCCGTCATTGTTGTTGTTGATGCTGCTGCTGTTGATTCTGTTTTGTTTTTTTTTTAGTTGGTATTGTTTAGGCAACAAACCAAATAACTGCAGCTGTGCGTCTCAACATATAAAAATTGATAATTTTTGTAATTCAACTTGAAATTTAAACTATTTGTTGTTGTTATTACTGGCACTTTTGTTATTATTGTTGTAGTCGGTTATTTATTAAAGCAGACACACATTTACACATTTATTTGCTCTTAATTCTAACATTAAACACAAAACATGTAGCACAAAATAATTGTAGAACAAACACACACTAAAGAGGGAATTCTTTTTTCCTTTTCTTTATTTTTTTATTATATTTTTTTATTTTTTATTTTTCTATTTTTTTTTTTTGTATTTTTGCGTTGCGTTGCTGCTTTTTCGGTCGTCACGTTTTGTGCACTTGTCGCTTTTGCCGTTATTTGCTAGTGGCTCACGCGCTCTTCCTCTTATTCTTTTTTTTTCTATCCTCCGTTGAGCGCCTTTGCCGCTTGCATTTAACACTTGCCGTGCGGTTGATTAGTGTAAGGGTGAGGGGCTTGAAACAAGGCGGGAGAGTTTCGTTCACTCTTTGCCCTGTGTTAAACAAAATCACGCGCGCTTTGATTAGAACACAAATCAATTAGATTTTTTTGCTTCTTGTTTTTATTATTTTTATTTGTTTGTTGTCGCTCTAAACGCTTGCCTTTGACGTCAAAAATGTTAACTGCATTTGCGCTTAGATAATTTTTACACACTTTATCAACCGCTTTGATTCAAGTTTACTGTTACGATTTATTCAGTTTCGTGCCCACAAGTAGCGCGCACACACGTCCGATCGCCATGGAAGCCAAACACAAAATAACATCTGTTAGCCAAACAACAAACTGGCGTCTGTAAACATAACATGAATCGGCTTAACGCTAGTGCTGGCAGCTATGTTATTTTTCCGCTGAATCTAGCTGTTTTTCTGTTAGTTTTGATTGTATGTAAATGTCGAGTAATTGTAAAACAGTAGAATAAAAGCTTGTGCTGTGGATAATAGATAATTTCACTTTGCATGTAAGTTCTGTAAAATATATATAAACGCATGACTGTTATCGCTTTTTGATGTCAAGCAGAGTCTGTTAGGTTAACAGCTAAGCTCTGGCGTTCATAAAAGAGAGAGAGAGAGAGAGAGATAGAGAGCGGCTGTTAAGAAACGTTTACCGCTCTCACTTAACATATTCGCTCTTTCCGGTTTTTGCAGCGACTGATAAGCGTGTGCTTGACTCTTCTTATTGGCATATGAGTTTTTTTTTATGGTTTTATTTTTGTTTTCTGCAAAGTCAAGAAACATAAACACAAATTTCACATGCCTACCAGGTGAACTTCAGGTGCAATTTAAAGCAATTATGTTAAGGTCAAGTCGTGTTGTATAGCGCCAACATATTGGAATCATTTCTTCTTCTTCTTCTTCAAGCGGGGTCACAAATGTGGTCACAAATATGCGGTAATTACATCTGAACTAATGCGTTTCAACGTTCTTGTTTCAAACCCATCAAAAAAATAAAATAAACCCAATAAAAAGTCAGTTAAAGCATTACTTATCATTAGTTTAATGTTATGCTCATTTCCAACTAGAAGTTTAAGACTCCACTTTGAAGCCACATTGCATAAGACAGTAGTTTTTTTTTTTGTTTTTGTTAGTTAACTTCAATCAGTTGTTAAATTTCACCTCGGCTCGGACCAAGGTCCTCGCTTATAGCCAACATCAGCTCGGAGGATCTGACAATTTTTTGCAATTTTACGATTTAATAAGCCATAAGTACACCCGCCCGCTGACCAAGTTATGATATATGAGCCGTAAATTGAAACTTTATATGTTGCCATTGCGGTAGCTGAAAGATTTGCATACAATATTATTACAGCATCTGCTGCGCAACATTTAACGACTGTTTTCTTTTTGTTGTTTTTGCAGTTAATAAAATTGCAGCAGTACGCATATTAATTTTTTTTTTTTTTTGGTTTATTAATTGGCCACAACTGCAGTTGGCCACGTAATCAGCCAGCCGGATTGGCCATAAAAAGTGTGTCCTCAACTAGGTGCAGCTGCTGGCATATGACAGATCATCGCATCGGGTGGTAAATGTTACATCTCGATAAGCTGTAGATCGCAAATGAATTAATTAATGAATATTGCAGTATTCGTAAATTGAAATATTGAAATTGGCTGCCAAAACAAACGTTAACTAAATTGAAGGCGAGTTCAACTGCCGCCGACGGCGAACTTCAACCCACAAGCCAAGCCGAATAGACGCCTTTGTTCTTGGCCAACTGCGAGAGTGAGGCTTGCAACTTGACTTGAATGATTCATAGTGCACACACTCGTAAATCCAACCAGCCAAACTCTGAAATATCCATATAACAGAACAACAAAATAAATGAGCCAAACTATGAATGGGTGTGATCGCTCTACAGTTTATAGGGTATATCCGAATTACGATTGAGTTGGAGCTCATATTGAATTAGATTTAATTTCAACAAGCTTAATCTTCAGCTTAAGTTAAAAATATATATATTTATTCAAAATATGTTGTTTATAATATATTGAAAATATATATCCTTTTTTTAATAGTTGATGCAAATTTTTTTTTTATTAATATTTTGAGATGTATGAATTTATATAAATAATTTAAAAGAAAAATTAAAAAATAAATGCTAAAATGGAAAAATAATCTAAAGAAATATTAGTGGGTTACTTTAAAAACAATTTGGAATAAAGCTTATTTTTAATCTTTTTGCTGTTTCAGATAAAACATTAATTTATGAATTTTGTAAAGAGGAAATTTAAAAATTTTTTATGAAATTTCCATAATAAACAAATTGTTACGATCCTTACAAATAAGCAAAAATAAATGTTAAATCTTGATCAAAAATCTGGCTGTATGAATTTCCATTTAATTTTTACACGAACAAACGAACTTTAATTTCGCTTGACCGTGAGATTCCCTTGAATTTCTCAAGACCCTCCAATGAAACTTTTTGTTCTTTTGGTAAAGGTTATTCAGAAGTCGTCCACTGAATAAAGCTAGGTCTTAACTTGATTCTGGAACTGCTGTTGTTGTTCTTGTTATTGTTGTTCTACAGCTACAGCTACAGCTACAGCTCAGCCAAGCGTTGCATTTTTGGTCAATTAGATTTGTCGCGCGGGTGGCAGCCGTTGGCCTATTCGTCGTTTCGTCGTTTCGCTGTTGGGCTTTTCGACTTTGCCCGGTCAATTGGAGGCGTGGTCAGTGCTACAAATGAGTGTGTGTGTGTGTGTGTATTGTTGTCATGCAACGGCGGCCCACCGGAAATGTGCATCCGTTTAGGGGCTGCAACTAAATGCAAGCATTTTGTTTTATTCTACAACAAATGAGCTCCAATTGGAGTTAGCAAATCTTTCAGCCCGTTTCTGTGTCAAACGTAAGCCGAGCCATTCAAAGCCCAAATTTGGCCGAAGTTAAAGCCAGAGCCATTGCGTACAGCACAGCTTAATGGAGATGCAACGCTTCGATGCGCCTGACACTTGCAACATTTGCAAATTGCATCAAGCCGCAGACTTTAAATGCCAAAAGACAAAGTCGGATATTACGGTTGTCCTCTACCAGACTAATAGTTCCTAAGCTTTCGAAATACACTTGTTGCAATGCAAAACAGCAAACAATGTAGTTTAAGTGTACTTCATAATACGAATTATAAATAGTTGTAAGAGAAGGAGTAAAAATTGGGGTAGTTATAATAGAAAAAAAGAAGTAGTAGTAGTAGAACTACTAATAGTAGTAGTAGTAGTAAATGTAGAAAGAGTGGTAAAAGTAACACAAGTACTAGTAGTAGTAGTAGTGAATGCAGAAATAGTAATAGACTTAATAAAAGTACTAGATGTAGTAGTAGTAGTAAATGTAAAAATAGTAGTAGAAAAAGTGGTAGACGTAATTGAAATAATAGTAGCTGTAGTAAATATAGAAAAAGTAGTAGACATAGTAGAAATAGTAGTAGTAGTAAATGTAGAAAAAGTAGTAGACATACTAGAAATAGTAGTAGTAGTAGCAGTAGTAAATGTAGAAAAAGTAGTAGACATACTAGAAATAGTAGTAGTAGTAGTAGTTGTAGTAAATGTGGAAATAGTAGTAGTAATCTCGATAGAAATTGCAGTAAATAGAGTAAGTAGTAGTATATTTTGTTCCATTTGTGAAAGAAGAAGTAGTAATTAGTAATCAGTGGGAAGAAATACTACCAGAAGTAATAGAAGAAGTTTTAGACAAAGTAAATATAGAAATAGTAGTAGTAGTAATAATACATACATGTATAAGTAGTAGTTAGTACGGAGTAGAAATAATGCATATATTATCCATAGTAAATGTAGAAATAGTAGTAGTAGTAGTAGTAGTAGTAAAAGAATAAATAGTAGCAAATGTTGCTGCTCCATTATAGAAAGAAGACGTAGTAATAAGTAGTAGAAGCGGAAGTCAGATTCGTTAGGCTCAACAAATTGGGTCTTAGGTTATTCCAATTCAATCTTAGGGGCTGAGAAAGAGTGTGTGAACTTCTCTACTTAACAGTAAGCTTCTTCTTTTCTGTTGCTGTTGTTGTTGTTGTTATTATTGTTATTGCAGTGCTTCAGACAGACGTTCCGTCAGTTTGTCAATTCGTCGTTCAACTCACGTGTGGAAATCATTGCAGCCAATGTGCATTATTTCTGACTCGGCTCTTCTTTTGTTTGTGCACATACCCTGTATTTATTGCAAACGCAAGGGGGTAGATTGCATGATTGAGAATGTATGTGAACGCACAAAGATTGAGAATATATGCAATATTTTCTAAAAAACCTTCGCAATATTTTTAATTTAAAATTTTATTATCAATCGCTTAACTATTTATCATTATTTTTGTATTTTACCGATAAGTATCGATTATGAAACACTGCTTTGATATAATTTAAACAATTTCACTGCATAGGTAAGAATGAATGCAGGAAATATAAGTATTGTATGTAAATATATGTATTGTATAAATGGATATGTATTGTATGTATGTATGTTTTGTATGTATGTATGTTCGCTTTGAATACATTCCCACTCTGAACAATAATCAATGAATGAAAATTTTGAAAGTCATAAAATGCATTTTTCAAGAAACAATTTCTTACAGGGTATCTACAAGTGCTGCTGCTCCAGCAGTTATTGGTGCGTCTCTCAGAGATGTTCGAGCATAGTTGCATACGAATACAATTGTGTAATAATTCTGTGGGCATGTCTCGAGTCCAACTTGGTCTAAAAACGTGATGCAATTAAGCGTTTGAGATCTCACAGATTGAGTCGAAGGCACTTTAAATGGCTGCGTGTGCATGTAAGTGTGCACATGTGTATCTGTGTGTGTGTGTGTGTGTGTAGAGGAAGTGTGAAAAAGGGTAAGCAAAGCTATGATTATCGTACGTGTTCTCGTACTTAATCTGGTAATCAATTTTTTTCCACAGTTATTTTTGTATTATTATTGTTATTTTGACTGTGAGAGTATTTTTACACGTCTTAATGAGCCTGAGAAAGTTTAGAATTATTCTTAATTATAGAATAAATGTAACTAATTAGCCTAACAGCCCAATGACAAAAAATATAATCTTAGCTTGCTCCACTTGGAGGCAAGGTCGTAATTGGGCCCACCCATGATTAAAGACCAAAGTCATTGACAACCCACTTGGCGCACATTGAACCCAAGTACCAAATACCAAAGCAACTAACCCAGAAATACCAAAAAAAAAAAAAAAAAATGAATAGACAAAAAGCGTTGCCAAAAGAATGTCATATCTGTATTTCATTGTAATTTTCATTATTTTCATTACGGAAACAACATCTGGAATACGCACATTATTTGCTTGGTATCATTCTTTAGCGGCTTAAATGTATCGTGTCATTCGCATAAAGGAGGCGTGCTCAAGTGAACGTGACAGCGACAGAGACGGAGACAATGCAAAGGAAAGAGAGCGGCAGACAGACACTTGACATAGACATAGATACGGCCGTAGAGGAAGACGATCTCTTTCGATGATCTTCCATGACCAGTGAAAGCAGAACAAGATCAGCAAGACTTCAAGCTTCAGATGAAAATGAATAGCTAGTTGAAGTGCCTCAGAAGTGTGAAGAAGAAGAGCCAATAATTAGACTACCATAGAGAAGACTTTATACACTATTCATAGATATGGAAACCTTTAGCATTTTTTTGCTTAAAAAATGTTCGGCTATTTATCAACTTTAAATTGCTAAAAATCTGTTAAATATTGACCGATTTTAAAAAGTTATACGTTCTTGAGCTCAGAAAACTTACCAGAATAGAATAGAATCATCAATTGTTGATTCTAGAACCAAGCCTTTTTTGGCAAAAATTGCGGTGCTACCCCTTGTAATTTTTTCAAAAACCGAAAAAAAAAAGTATTTTTAAATTCAAGAATTCTATGAATTCCAATCGATAGTGCTGGTCTAGAAGACCTCTAAAAGATATAGATTTTGAAAATCGAACATAATTTGACCAAGTTAGAGTCACTTAAGCCACGAAAATAGGGAAAAAAATGGGAAAAAGTACTTTATTTATGGATATTAAGAAAATGGCAGAATATATTTATACAAAATGATTTTACTACTGTTCGTAAGATATTCTAGAATATATGGTTACAATTTCAAGTCTTTAGCTGTTTTGGTTTTCGAGATCGACGCATTAATACATCCACACAAGCAGACGGATCGACAAAAAAAAACAAAAAAAACTTACCAGAATAGAATGGAATCATCAATTGTTGATTCTAGAACCAATCCTATTTTTGGCATAAATTGTGGTGCTACCCCTTGTAATTTAAAAAAAAAAAAAATGTTCCGGCTCAGAGACTTTTCGAATGACAATCGATAGTGCTGGTTGATAAGACCTCTAAAAGATATAGATTTTGTAAGTCGAACATAATTTGATATTAATGTATCATGTATTTATAAAGAAAACCTCAAACACAATCAAGTTTTATATATTATTATAAATCGAAAAAAAGGTTTCTCCTATATATATATTACAATCGCTTTTGACTTTTCTGTTACAGAAGAGGAGTTTTTAACATCCAAATTTAAAATATATTTATATAATAAAGCAGTACATAAGGAAAATCTTGTGCCAAACCCCATCTTGAAGTCAAGATATCCAATTTGTAGGGTATCTGTATGCAGAATGATTCCTGCTCCATGACACAGCGCTCTAATTTGTGTGCATGCAATTATTTCAGGTAACTCGGCAGCGATTTGTACTATTTATACTATCCGCCTCTGCCGTTCACAAGCCGCAAGATCTGGACGTGGAGCCGCGCTGACTCCGAGACCCATTTTGGGCGGAGGGCAATGGCAACATATTAAAAGTAAGTGCCACTTAAGTTTTGCCTAAAACTTTGAGAACTTGCGCAAAGCTAAGTACCGAGCGAGTCAGTCACAGTCGCAGTCGCAGTCGCAGTCGCAGTCAGTGTGACTGTGAAGTGACTATACTTGACTTCTTGCCACACACACACACACACACACACACAAATATATATACATATATAGACAATTCCACTCGAGCTGGGCACATTTGTCGTTATGGCTCGATGGGAGAACTGGAGTGCGGTACAGGGTGTGGGGCAGTTGGGCATACTATGTGCAATGCAATTTCTAAAACGTGATTCGTGCAAAGACAAAATGCCAGCCACAGTGGAGCACAACAAAAGCCCATTAATATAATTTGTGTTTGGATATTGTGCCACTCTCCAAATTGCCAGCTGAACCGAAAGACTCTGAAAGGTTCCTCGGCTCGTCCTAAACGATTATGAAGCAACGCAACTCGGAGGCAATACCAAAACTCAACGGGCCGCAAATCAAGACTTGATGTTTGGCCAACATGCCACAGTTTTTCATATCGCATCTCATTGTTTTCAATGGGCTTCCTTCCCAGTTCCCAGTTGCCAGCTCCCATTTTTCAGTTCCCAGTTTTCAGTTCGCAGTTCCCAGTTCACAGTTCCCAGCTTCAAAATTCAGATCAAATGGGCCGCTGACACGATCGTGTCGTCGCCCTCGGAACTATAACGTGGGCGTGTGTGGGCTTTTACTTTTGTTTATTTATCCAATTCAATGAATTGGCCATAAAAATTACTCGCTGTCGTTTAATTTTTATTGCCAAATTCGAATTGCGCTTAATGTGAACTAATGGCGCAGTAGAACCCCTCAGGGCCAGATAAATCAATATAAACGAAAGTACTCGCAATTAAAGTATCGAAAGGTGAATCGATGGGAGGGTCAGGCGATCCATTTCGCCCATTAGTAAGCCTCTCTTTGAATACGGTTAATATCTGGATGTACTTTAATAATATCTTAACTATATTATAAAAAGTAATCAGTGCAAAGCTGACCTATCCATAAGCTCCATTTCAATACCCTTTAGATTATTTTGATCCTCACTTAGCTTTCGGTTCGACTCTATTAGTTGGATATTCTCTATACTTCCTCCTCCTTGAACTCTTGCTATTTCTCTTTCTCTTCTTACTTCTGGAGAGACCGAGAAAACTACATCTCTTACTGACTCTCTATCTCTTTCTCTCTCTCTCTCTCTCTCTCTCTCTCTCTCTATCTCTTTCTCTTCTCTCTCTCTCTCTCTTTCACTTTGATCCAATTTCTATTTTTACTTCGTAGAGGAAACGAAAATCTCTCCCTCTTCCTACTTCTTCTCTTGGTACTTCTTACTTCTCTTTGGAGTGAAAATGAGAATCAGTTCTCTTTCAGTCACTTTATCTTCCACTTGTTCGCTATCACCATCATCCTTCTCTCTTACTCTTACGCTTTTTCTTACCCCTTTTCATCATCTTCTCTCTCTCTCTATTTCCCTCTTCCTATTGACCCCTCTAACTCATTCTCTCTCTCTCTCTCTCTCTCTTTCTCTCTCACTATGATCTTTCTTACTTCTTACTTAAAGAAAATGAAAATCAGATCTCTTTCTATCTCTCTCTCTCACTGTGATTCGTTATATTTCTCTGCTTATGTCTTAAAATGAGAATCAGTTGTCTTTCTGTTATTTTCTATTCCTCTCGTTCCCTATCACCATCATTCTCTCTCTCTTTCTCTCTCTATTACTCCTGCTCTCCTAATTTACTTCTCCTCATAATCTTCTATCTCTTTCCTCATTGACTGCTTTAATTCCTCTCTCTCTCTCTCTCTCTCTCTCTCTCTCTCTCTTTCTCTCTTTCTTTCTCTCTCTCTCTCTCTCTCTCTCTCTCTCTCTTCTCTCTCTCTCTCTCTCTATGTAAACTTTTTGCAATTGAATTGTTTGGCTTAACAAATGAATGCAATAATTAAACAAAATGAAAATCGATTGGAATGTCTCCATCCGTAGGTGGTCAAACGGTGCTCGCGGTTCGCTTATCTCTCAGCCTGTCTCTGGCTCAGCGGCAATTCGAAGAACCTTTCAAATGGGGCAACAAATCAGGGGCAAGAACAAAACGCTGCGGTTACCAGCGAATTCAGTCATAAACTAAATGGACACCAGTATGAGCAGGGGATCAGGTCCGGTCCGCTTCGGTCCAGTCCGGTCCAGTAGGGTCCGTTCTGTGCAGGTTGGTGTCATAAAGAAAAAGTCTTTATGAGACGCCTGGCTAGATGAGCAGCCGGCCGGCGGACGGCGATTGCGTTTGATGATAATGAAGACTTGAAGACTTGAAGACGTTGCGACAATGTTCTCACCTGGAGGCACGAAGGCGAAGATCTACGCAGATCGGCGACGATCGGCTGGCTAATGATGGGAACAGCAAGTTGTACAGCTAGACCACACGCGGTGCGGCAAGAACATTCGATGTGTGGTGGGGCATTTCTGTGGCAAGTGGCATTGTGGCATGTGGCATGTGGCAT